>JANAVB010025196.1:7815796-8128296 GCA_029216955.1 Iris pallida | reverse complement strand
CTTGTAGAGCTCAAAAACTCCTAATCGAAAACCACTGACACTAGAAGAATATGAGTTGTCTTGGAGATTTGAAGATTGAAGATTTGTAAATAGAATAGAAAGCTTAGGAATAGATAGAGAAGATGAAGATTGAATGAGTGGATATAAATAGAAATTTCTTCTCTTTTTATAGGATTTTCTAGGATAGAATTTGGGCAGAACTCGGTAGGCTAATGTTCATATTTTTGAACATTTGAGATCCAAAAGACTAGGGGATGCTTCTAACCAGGAGTGATCAAAGGGGGACCGAGTTCGGTCCGAGTTTGGTTGCTAGGGTTTCTGGTCCATCTCGTTTGGTTTAGCTTTTAGATCTTGGTTTGGTTTAGGTCAAGGATTAGATCAAGGATTGAAACTTCTAAATGCCAGTGATCCTGACGCATAATTTATCTAGACTCAATAAAGAAAAATACAGAATAAAGTATAAAAATGTGTAGCAACGAAATCTGTAATCTTCTGTTTCTTTTCATATTGACCTCATAGTTTTAGGTCAATTATCGAAATCGGTTTGACCATGGCTGAATGGGCCAACAATCTCCCCAATTTTGATAATTTGACAAAACTACGATTGATACTTAAGAAACTGTTCAGCTCGATTTGGAAGAAGACTTGATGCGGTGCGGTAGTAGCTATGGCCTTGAATATTTGGTACAATAATTTTGCTCTCCCGTATTGTACGATCAAGTCTTGTTACTCCCCCGTAACAAAATATGTCGGCTGAATATCTGTGAAGTTCTAAAAAAACAAACAATATTTCCAAACAAAAATTTTGTCATAAACAATTGAAGCAGTAAAAGTTGTAAGTATCTATCTACTCCCCCATTTTTTTATATAATAAAAAAGATATAAGTAAATTGTAGTACTCAGCACAATCAAGATTAGAGCATAACATTAAATATTAACAAAAAAATGCACAGTGCTAAAAATAGGGAATACTGATAGAAACTCAAATAAATAGAGTTCATACAACTAGAAAAATAAACTAAAGCTGATAATGCTTGAAAGAAGCATTTATCACTAATACATAGTCACACAAAAAATATAACTGGTGATGATCTATCATGAGGAAATATATCCTCAATCATCATCCTCATCATCATCATCAGCAGCACCTGCCGCCCTGGAAGGACCGGTCTCAGCAGAACGGTTGGAATCATAACTGGCAACAACAGGGTCAAAGTATCGCTGAGCCTCTGGATCATCAATGCGATATCCAAGTCTGGTGGAATCACGAACCATAGGGATAGGACCACTAAGGTTGTGAGCAAGACTGTATGACATATCCTACACAGTATTGGAGATGGCCTGAAGCTGAAGGATGGTATAGAAATCTATGGACCGAAACTGATCCATCATGAGAGCTTGGAGTGACTCAAGAGTAAAACCACCGAAAGGATGAGTAGGAGCAGCTGATGGGTCAACTGGAGGTGGAGGAGCCTGAACGGCTGGAGCAGGAGCAGTACGACGATGCTCATGAAGATAAGCAAGAGCACCATCTTGTGGACAATCCTCAAGCATAACCTCAAAGTACTGAAATATATTAGGCAGATACATCGCATAGAGTAGTCGTCGCGGTTTCTTGCGACACCGTTCCATAGCATCGATGATCGTCTTAGGCAGACAGAAGGAGATAAGAAAATAGATATGATATATAGCAGAAAGTTCTAAGTAGGAGATCTCGTTAGTGGCGGTATTCTTTAGAATGATGGTAGAGAATACCATTCTATGAAGGTCATAGAAATAGTTGTTCAAGTATTTGGGACGAAGAGTGCCTTTAGGCCTAGAGTTAGGTGCACATAACGAGTCGTAAAATGAATTAAAAGTTGTCCCTTCAGGAAATTGGACTGAGGTGATATCAACTAATGTGTCTCCAACATTGGGAATGTGAAGTATGATAGCCAAATCATTGGCATCAAAGTCAATATCAACTCTACCAACTTTTGATTTCACTTTGCCGTTAGTGACCGATAAGTTACAATAAAACATGTGGATAGCATTGGAATATATAGGAAAACTAGATTGAACTAGATCTAGCAATTGATGGTGTTCAAAAACGTTTGCGTGATCAGAAAATAATACGAAATTTATAGGAGATCCAGGACAAATCTTTCTTTGATGAAAGTCAGTAAACCATTCATTTGATGCATCTTGTGACACAAATATGAAATCGTCGAAGAAGTCGCCATCCAGTTTGGAGGAACTAAAAAGTGAAAAGGAGGCCGCCTTGTGAGGAGTTGAGGACAAACCTTCATCAATTTTTCTTTTCTTTTTGGAAGAAATATGAATTTTAGGAGCCATTAGAAATTAAAAAATGATGGAAGAAGTAAAAATATACCGAAATTGATGGTAGACAGTTGAAGAGAACTTCGAGAGAGCACCAATTCCAAGATTTGAAAGCTTGAGAGGCTTGGAGGAAGAAGAACTAAGAAGTTAGGGTTTTCGGTAGAAATTTTGGTGGCTTGGTGAGGAAGATGATGATGTAGGGGTTTAAATAAGGTAGGGACTCGACTGTCCAACTTCTGTTCTGATTCACCCAGACCGAGTTCACTCACTCACTTGGTAATCAGGACATAATTAGAAAGTTTGTGATAGGGTTTTAACATAAATACAAAATTAATTAGTAACAATTGAGTTGAAACTAATAATTAATATTTAATTAATTAAAAATACATAAATCGTATAGAATATCTCGGGTTAGCTGTAGGGGCCGAATCCCAGCTAGCGGTAGTCCGAAGACTAGTATACTGTGTCGCTTCAGGCTGTTTACACTTGTGTGACAGAAGGGCCCTTTCAGCTTATAACCAAAAATATTTTCAACAAATTTATGAGTTTTAATCAAATAATATTTAATTATATTACTTCAAAATTCAAAATTTCTAATTCTCTTCGTATAAAGTTAAAACGATCTTCAACCAAGGGTTTTGTGAAGATGTCAGCTAGTTGATGTTAAGTGTCAACAAATTCAAAGTTAATATTTTCCTGTAAAATATGATCTCTAAGAAAATGATATCTAAGTTCTATGTGTTTAGTGCATGAATGACATATCAGATTCTTCATGAGATTAATGGAGCTAGTGTTATCGCAGTAAATAGGTATGTTATTAAACAATAACTGATAGTCTTCCAAAGTTGGCTTCATCCACAAAATTTGAGCGCAACAACGTCCTGCGGCTATATATTCAGCATTGGTTGTTGATAATGCAACAGAATTTTGTTTCTTAGAAAACCAGAAGACAAATGACTTTCCTAGAAAACGACATATACCACTAGTACTTTTACGATCGACTTTGCATCTGACAAAATCTGCGTATGAGTAACCTATCAGGTCAAACGAATCAGTCTTGGGATACCAAAGACCAGTCATCAAAGTTCCTTTAAGGTATCGCATGATATGCTTAACGGCGCTCACATATGATTCTTTAGGACAAGCTTTATATCGTGCACATAAACATACTGAGAACATGATGTCAGGTCGACTAGTAGTTAAATAAAGTAAACTACTACCAATCATACCTCGATACTTACATACGTCAGTTAGTGTACCACTTTCATCTATATCAAGCTTTATAGATGTTGCCATAGGTGTGCCGGTTGGTTTGACATTGTCCATATCAAACTTCTTTAGCAAGTCTTTTGTCTACTTTGCTTGATTGATGAATATCCCTTGTGAGCTTTGCTTGATTTGTACCCGAGGAAGAATGTTAGTTCTTCAATTATGCTCATTTCGAATTCACTCTGCATACACTTAGCAAACTCGTTACATAGCATCTCATTAGTGTTTGCAAAAATAAAAGTTTGATTTCTACAAACTAAGAAAGAAAGAAAGTACAAGAGTACAATTAATTTTTGGAGAAGTACAACTATAGAAATCTAATCAGAAGACGATCACTTTATCTCTTGGACGATGTGATATCGAAGACACGAGCCTCTGGAAGATGCAACAACACTTTGTCAGTAGATTATGATCATTAGTGATACTTTAGAACTGATTTGAAACTCTATTTATAGAGTTTTGAAATAACTGTTTTCTGAGTTGCGCGTACTTCAGGTTACGAGCCTTCTATCCAATTATGCGAATGGTTACTTGAACTGCTGGGGACGCGTGGCATCATTTGAGGGAGATGCGTGTGGTCGTAGATAGTGTAGTAGACACGTTCTTCAAGATTAGTGGCATGTACGCCACATCATCATGCTTCTGAATAAAAGTTGATCAGGTGGCACCAACACTCTAGGTGGCGCCCGCGCAAAACTCAACCTTTGGCACCTTTGACTGGGCCTTTTATGTTATGACAATTGATTCTTGCGCTTCTTGATAACTTGTACAAGCTAGCTGTCAGCATTAATTGTATGCTGACAAAATCTCCTCGAACGCTGTATTGCACATTATTCGAATGGATTTTCTTCGACTGACGAGCTGTCAGAGCTGTCAGTAATTATGGCAGCCGTTACAGCTTCTCGAGGATGCTTGCCACGTGGAGATTGTGCACCCTGGCAACCTGATATGGCATAGGCGCAACCTAAGACTGGCGCAACTTAATGATCTAGCGCCACTTGATGCTGGAGCTTTGTCGAGAGGGGTGCCCATTGATTTTTAGACTCCTACAAGACCCCCTTCAAAGTTTTCAAAGTTTTGAAAGATTTCAAAATTTGAAATACTTTGAATTAGAAAATTTGACACGAGTTGTGCCAGTCAATGTTTAACCAATTCCACTTTTTTAGCGCAAGTTGCACAATAGTTTTGGAATACCCTTTTGGCTATAAATAGTTGTTCAAAGAGGATTTTTAACTTTTTACTGAAAGTTATTTTCCTTAAACCCTTCATCTTCTTCCTCCTAACTCCCGAAGATCCTCTGACGATCGTCAAATGGCACCAAGAAAGTCCGTCGCTGACAAGGGAAAGGCCATTGCTGGGCCTTCATCGTGCGCATCACCACCGAGGGTGCCTCGTTACGCACCTCCATCATCGAGAGGTGAACAAGCCAACCCACCTCTCGAAGGTTCATAGAATAAATTGACCATCGCTTAGGCGCCAGTGGACAAACAAATTGTTAAGCCCCAGAACCAGAATACTGGAGAGCGGGAGCAGACATAGCCAGCTACGTATATAAAATGGATTCCATCTTGCTATACGGTCACGGCTGTCTAGGTACATGAGGGTTTACTACAAGCCAACAGTCTCCTAAGGTCATGAACAAGCCTAGTGTCTCAATCACAAGCAATTAAGTAAATGTTACAAGATGTATGATCATTAAATATACAATAATAAGGCGTCCCAAATATTACATATTCAGCTGATCATGAAGCTAGTCGTTACAAAAATGTTAGGACTAGCAAGAGTTTAGTCATACATGATCAACCCTAAGATCTGTTAATCATGTTACAGCCTGTAGGCAGACAGTAAGTAAGTGCAATTGAGCTAAACAGGTGCTCGTTGGCTAAACGCCTCAAAAGAATATTTTTACAATAAAGTGGAAGATCAAAAATAACCCACTCGTTGCCCGGGTTACGTCTAGTCGCCACCATCGGGCTGGAAGGTTGGTAGATCCTCTGGAGCTGCTCCAAAATCTGGCCATACAAAACGAGCTGGGTCAGATCCCAGAAAGAGCAAGTGCCACAAGGGAAGCTTCACTTAGGAACTAAAACCAGCAATCAGCACAAGAGTATAAATAAAAGTAAGAACTGGAAATAAGAAAATTTATCAGGATGATATACGACGAGATAACCAGGTTACAACCCGTAAACCAAACAAGGACCGGGGTTGTAACCCTTCGTCTGAACAGAACTTGGAATTCTCACCATTTATCGGTAAAATAAATATAAGCATTATGGTCATGCAGTAATCTGGAACAGAATCATGACAAGACTAGACTGGTTAGACTCCATCCAATCATTTCACAGCCAAGCAAGAATTACGGCTTGATACTTTAACTAACTAGGGTATCACAGGCCTAGTTACTAGCAAGATACAGTGAGATTATTCCACAGCCACAAGCCCTACAGACCATCCAGGTTACCCGGGTTGAAAGATTAGGGTTGAATTCAGGTGGGTACATCGTCCAGGAAACGCATGTACCCTTAGGTAGCTTGAAGGGTGCAACACATGACAATGTGCTGGAAATGTGCCCTACTCGATGGCAGGCTACAGATCCCAAGGCGCGCCCAGGTAACGGGATTGTCTGTAGCTGGGAGATCTCTTTATGACTAATGTATTAATCTAGTTATTTAGCCTTAGTCCATTTCAGTAGGTACTCCTGACCGTGGTACTCAGGAGTCCCCTCCTAGACATGATGCAAGACAGAAATGGATTATTTGTACAAGCACAATCGCCCACGGTGTCTGGGTTAGTTATACAGGTCATGTCATGTCAGGTAGCCGTCGTAACAGCTTATTAAAATATATCATGTCAGGTTATCATGTCAAGTTCACTGGTCAAGAGTGCGCCACAACGGGCCACTATCAGGTCGTGCTAGTTCCTTGGCACACCATGTCATGTACAATTGTCATTTCAATCATGTCAATCAAATCGTGATTTATCAAGTTCAGGACAAAAGGCGTAAGGATATAAAATAGGCATAAAAATATACAATAAAGGGGTTACAACACATGGGCAAATAATAAAACACATGGCTATAGGGAGCCATGCGGCTCAAGCACATACGGCCAGGAATGATCTCATGCGGTTGGGGAGAGAACAGCCCAAGCGGCTCAATAGGGTCAGGCGTATGCGGCCAAAAAGAGAATCCATACGGCAGCAGCTCATGCGGCTGAGGGTCCAAAGCTCATGCGGCTGAGGAGAAGGGGGCATATGCGGCTAGCGGGAAGAGTGGGGTATTATGCGGCTGTAGGGGGAAGGGTTCCTGCGGCTGAGATCAAGTGGCTTGCATGTGGCTCAGGAAGAAGTTCTCATGCTGCTGGGTCAAGTAAAGTCCCATGCGGCCAGCGGGAAGAGAGGGCGCATGAGACTAAGTCAGAGCATTCTTGCGGCTGGAAGAAGTGGGGTCCTCATGCGGCCAGGAAGGGCGCATACGGCTAAACAGGTAACGTCTCATGCGGCTCAAGAAGTGCAGAGTATATGCGGCTGGGGATTGAGCGAGTTATGCGGCTAGATGAGTTCGGTCCTCATGCGGCTCAAGTACTTCCAGCCATGCGGCTGAAGAGAACACTTGCCGCATGAATTATTCATGCGGTCAAGTCAAGCACAGTTCATCTTCTCCAAAATCTCGAGAAGAAGAACACCATGAGAGCCAAGTTCTCAAGCTCCATAACTCCATCATCCAGAGCCCAAATCCGAACTTCCATAGGTTAAAATGGGGCAGAATGAAATGCTCTACAACATAGAACCATCAAAACTCAGAAATATCAAGATTAAGTAGATCAAAATCCAAGAAATTCAAAAATAAAGTAAACTTAGATCTACAAGAATCTAGCCATGGAAAGTAAAAATGCCAAGTACTAAAGTGAATTAAAATGCTATAAGAAAGAGGATGAAGCAATAAAATTAGAGTTCCTCCATGAAGCAAGTTGTACTTGCCTAGATCTCTCTCCTTCTCCCTGGTAGGTGAAGAAGTAAATGGAGGAAGAAGAGAGTAATGAAGAGAGAGAAGGAAGGATGGGTAATAAATGGTAGTGGTGGTGGTAGGTAGAAGGTTCACCCTTGGTTCATGATGGACCAATAGCAATCCCAAACCGAAGCAAGCCAACCCGAACCAAGAATAACCCAAGCCAGGATGGAAACTATACAAGAAATCATACAATACAAGATAAAATATGTACACATATTCCAAAATACGTACACGTATTCCAAAATACGTAATACGGACCACAGGCATTACAACTCTACTCACCTTAAAAGAATTATGTCCTCGGAATTTAATTAAGAGGCTAGAGAGACGAAGACAAGCTATATCAATCACATGCAAGCTACATCTATTTGCCATGAAATATAAAAGAGCAGAACAATTATCGGAGGACTGGACTTTTACTTCACGTTACAAACTCGCTTGTACAAAGAAAGCCTAGGGACGAAAGCCTAGGTACAGCAGTCTAAGTACAATTGTTTATTTTAGATTTTGGAGGGTGACAATAGAGGCTCGGAAAAGCTACGGCAGCTCTGTCTTACTCATTGGACGATCGGTATGCAGCCTTGGCACCAGAAGATTGCTTGGCGTTAAAGAAATGATCTCTTTGCTCTCTCTCTGCTTTTTTTTTTCTCTCCAAGTATGTGGTTCTCTCTCTGATCTCGAAAAGTCCTCTCTGTATATATGTGTGCGTATATGTCTTGCAAGGGAATGGCATCCTGCTATTTATAAGAATGGAGGGACCTCATTAGGGTTCACAATGATTACCCCTTAAAGTGGCGGCGGCCTATTGATCGATCAATCTAGGCCATTAATCTTGAGTGTGATAAATCTGGGCCATTTAGTGTAGATTGCACCAAATTCTATCAGTAATTAATGCTGATTGGAATAAATCTCCGTGGTGATGATTTGCTGATGTCTGCGAATCTGAATGAATAAATTTAATTTATTCTCCTGCCACGTATCCCAGATTATTAGGATTTGACCCAATCTTTGACTGCCGTAAATTTGGGAAATTGATTGGCTTTATAACACGTGTCCGGGAGTCACTGAGCCGCAGGAGGGAAGAGCCGCATAAGGGTTGAGCCGCATAAGGGCTGAGCCGCATACGCCTGGTCACATGGAAGGGCTGCCTAGGGAGTGGCCTCTGAATCTCTGAACCGCATGATAATCTGAGCCGTATGGAGATGATCCTTGTGAGCCGTATAGGGCTGCATCTGCTTGAGCCACATAGGGTTGTTTCGATCTGGGCCGCATAGGACAACTTTAGCCTGAGCCGTATAGGGAGTCTCCACTCGAGCCGCATATGACCGTCCACGTGTCTAGGCTGCGTGGCCTTTTCTGGATCTCGGGAAGTTATGCCAGAGATTTTCTTTTGATTTCCTAGGATTCTATCATTATGACAGAGTCATAATTACCTCTTTGTGTCAGACCTGTCGTTTCGTCAGAGTGGTCAGCCGTCCAAGCAATTAATGCAGTATAGTACGGAGGGAAGGACTGTTTGCAATGCCACGTGTCCTATCTTCTGAGCCGCATGGAGATCACAGAGCCGCATAGGCTCGTTGAACCGCATGGGTCCTCTGAGCCGCATGGGCTTTCTGAACCGCATGGGATTTTCTGGCCGCATGGCTCTTTCTTTATTATTTTTTATGCTTCTATAAGACCCCCTTCAAAGTTTTCAATTTGCAAAATTGAAATACTTTGAATAGGAAGCATGGCCGTATGGAAGCTCTTCTAGCCGCATAGATGTCTTGGCCGCATGGAAGTTTCAGCCGCATGGAAGTTTGAGCCGCAGAGTTGTTTCAGCCGCATGGATGGCTTAGCCGCATAGACTCTTTGAACCGCAGGGGTGTCTCAGCCGCCTAATTCTTTGCCATGTTATTATGTCATGCGTGCAAATCTTCTCGAGGCATAATCCCAAGAGTTTCTGATCTTTGATTAGCTAGTTTATCTCGATAGCCGAAGAGTCGACTACTTTGTACGAGGCGTCGGTCTGTGGTCCTCCTTTCTCTATAGATAGAAGGGTATTTGGGGGGACCTCTCACTTAGACTCTTCCTGACTAAGATTTCTGTCTTGTTTTCTTCTTCTGACCAACAGACAACGATGACACCTAGGGCTTCCAAGGCGGTGAAGAAGGCTGTGGCGAAGAGTAGGAAATCGACTTCGTCTTCGACTGTCGCACCTTTCGTTCGTCTTGACGTTCATGTTGCTATTGAAGGTAAGGACTGTGTAGAAGATTGGGCACTTTGAAACCTTAACAGCGGTTGCCCTGCTGCATGCTTTGTACACAATCATTTGATGCAAGATTTTTAAATTACATGGTCCGCATACACGTTCCATGAGCTGCATGGGGTATATTCCATGTCCGAGCCGCATAAAAAGTTGTCTTAAACGGGCCGCGTGAACATCTTTGAATATTTTTTGATTATTTTCCTCATTCATCATCATTTTTTCGTCTTTGGTTCCCGTAGTGTCTCCCCCGAATGCTGAGATTGCAGTGACAGAGGAGCCGCCGCCTCCTGTCATCAATCAGGGGCCTTTCTCTGTTAAGAAGGGGGCGATGAAAGAAGAACCGGTGCCTGAGAGGGATGACATCCTCCCCACTGTCGAGACTGCTGAGGGTGGCAGTACTGGGAATTCTGACTCTCCTATTCGGGACGAGGATCTTCTTCAATTGCATCCTTCATATGTAAGGTGGTTGAGGGAGTGGTATGCGCGCTTCTGCGACTAGGGTTCAGAGGCTTCTCGTAGGTGTCTATCTGTAGTCTTTGTTTTGTTTTGCTTTTCTTCTTGTCTACATGAAGAACTGTTTTGTCTTGCTTGTAGTCATGTGGGTGTAACCAATTTATGAATGAATGGAATATTTTTGCTTCACTCTTTTGCCTTTGTGTAATGCCCCAGTCCCAAAATACATATGACTAAGTACGTGAACATGCCAGCGGCACATATACGAAGAATACTCCAATATATAGAATCCTCGCATATGCACATAAGCTGTAAATAAATAATCATAGGCCAAAATAACATATCTAATCTCATCACAGCTCAACACAGAAGATAATGAAGTCCAAATAATGAATAAGAGTATCAAAAGATAGCCGGGTGAACATACTCACTCCAAACAACTACGAAAAATAGTCTCACAAGATCAGAGTCCGACCTCCGCAAAATAGAAAGAAAAAGAGATGTAAAATAATGTCGACAACTGTCTCAGATAAGAAATAGACTAGGAATCATAAGGCACTGCCTCATCATCAATGTAGGATAGCTCCAATGCCGCTCCGTACTCCTGTAGAAACTCGTCTAAACCTGGAGAGATAACCAGGTCCTCAGGGGACATAGCAAGATACAAGAAAAAACCATGCCATAATAACTGTGATAATATAATAAAAGAATAAGGTATGCATGCAATCGGGTTCCTGACCATTCTACTGTGAACATGCAGTTGAGATACAATCCTTCGACGCATGAGCCCTGGCTGAAAATAGGATCGGCATAGTTCCCATAGAGGGTACCAGGGGCCTACGTCCATAACGCTCGAGAAGCGTCAGAGGACACCATGTGCAAGGGGCTACGTCCATAACGCTCTGGATAACGTCAGAGGGCACCTGGAGCCTGCGTCTCCGGCGGAGCGCACAGGTAATCATGGAAGTGTAAAGAAGCCCATACGTCAGGTATTGTTCTCCCCACCCAATGCCTAGTATCATCATCTCCATGACTGATATGAACCTCAAGTAACCGCCAAGTCTTCTAACATGCAATACTATTGGCAGTTACTCCTATCCGTCGCACGCTCCATACGTATCGGTGGCCAGCCGACTACACGATAATGTGTCCTACATGTGACTCACATCACGTGATACAACAAGTGTCAAGGGCGTATGAGATATACCAATACCTCAACATCAGTGGGTGGTCACTAGACTAAGTCAATGTAAGAGAATAAATAAAGCAAGAAGAACGATCGATATAGTCGCTTGCACCCAAGTGTGACTTGGATGCACAGTTAAAATATTACAAAACAATACATTAAATAACAACTGAAAATAAGAATAAAATAATCACAGAGTAGGGTGGCAAGGTATCTTGCCTGGTGGTACAAAGTGCAAGTCCAAGAGTAGCAAGTATCCGCACCAAAAACTCACAAATCACAGATGACTCCAAACTCTGAAACAAACATCAAAAATGGTCCCGGTGAAGAAGATATACCTAGGAAATGCCTGTCCAAAAGTCAAATTCTGGAACAGGAGCAAAATCGTAATTTCGGGTCAAAACGATGTCCGCCGTTGGACCCGCTTTGCACCGAAATACGTGCCGAAGTCTACGGTCTCTAAAGTCATCAACTATATGTCTACGATTTCAGTTTGAGGAGAGGAACTCAACGGTATGTCCATTTTTGGATTCCGAGGAGCCGTGTACGAAATCGCCCGTTTGAGTGGGTCGCGGGTCCGCCAAAATTGGGTTCCGATTCGACCTTCTCAGAATTGAACCAAACTTGGCATACAGGACCAGAATTTCGATTCGGACCTGTTGGCATAAGTTTTGTCTCGATCCGACGACTGTACACGAAGTTATGGACAAGTTTGCAAAACGTCGATACGGGGGTATCTCGACGGATACGCGTTGATTTCGTCGCACACACGTGACGAAATCGAGTCCCGTCAGTTCCCACACGTCCGTAACGTCCATATGCGCCTTTTGATGCATATAACGCACGACCATGTCGCCCGGTTTGTCGGGGCGTACGTCGTATCGTGGAAAAATTTCAGAAATTTATCATTTTGAAATCAGTTTTTCTCACAAGTTTAACATGGAATTAATACACACACAGAAATCGAAATACTAATCTACTAGTTACGTTTCCATCGTGGTTAGGTTGTCTTCAAACGTGTTCAACTAGTTTTTTAAAATAGTCGAAGGATCGCCAAGAATTTGGCTTCCAAATAGGGGTTTGGGACTGCCCTGAAACTGTTCTGTTTCGACAGTTTTTTAGGAAGTTTAGGTTCGAATACCGAGCGATATATGGGGTTTCGCTCGATTCTACCGAAAAGGGTTTTGAGGGGGGTTATGTTGTCTACTCACAGCATTCGATAGATCGAACTTTCGTCGAACAGGTTTAAAGAAAACGAAATTGGAAGATGGGTACCTGAGTTCTGAAATCAACAGAGTATTCTCTGTTTACTGTCGCCTCCGAGCAATCCCGACGTCGTCGACGGCGAGTAGTCAGGGCGTGCGCATGAAGGGGCAGCCTTGGGGTTGAGGGTGGAGAGGAGATAGAAAGATGGAGGGTTAGGGTTTACTTGATTGGGCGGCTGCAATATATATTGCCGAAGTTCCTATTTCGAATAGGAATATAATGGGGCTCGGGTTGTAATAGCAGGGGGTCGGGTCCTCCATGGGTTCACAGCAGCTTAGCTGCTTAGGAATAATTGTTGTGGGGAGTCGGGCCCGCCCCCACCAATGGTTGCAGCTACTGCTGCCGAGTGCAATTGAATATGGGGGGTGGGGTCGGTTTCCTACTCCACAGCAGCATGTTGCTGCGTGCAAATCTCTTAGGAAGGGGCTGAGGTGGACCGGCCCACGTGGCTGGTCCCCTCCAGTCCAAATTTTTTTTTCTTTTTTTTTACAATAACTAGTAACTATATATATATATATATATATATATATATATATATATATATATATATATATATATATATATATATATATATATATATATATATATATATATATATCAGCTATAAATATATATATTTTAAGCAATCAATAAATCTCCAAAAATTTACCAATAATTTTCTAAAAATCCTAAAATTTATTATATACTATATTTAATAGAAATATTAACATGCACACTTGTAATAATGTATATATACACACAAGCTTTAATTATACTAATAACTTAATTGTAATTAATCCATAACTAATAAAATACGTAACAAAATTAATTTAATTTATAAAAATCAATATAAATTATGGGGGTTTACATCCTACCCAACTTAAAGAAAATTTCGTCCTCGAAATTAAACTAATGTCGGGGTCTAATGCAATACAAGGAATATAATGGTACTTAATATGCAAGACATACCTTCGCCTTCGAACAAATGCGGGTAGCAGTTTTGGATGTCGTCCTCGCGCTCCCAAGTAGACTCCCCTGGCGAGTGGTGCTTCCATGCCACGCGAACCAATGGAATAGATTGGTTCCGCAACACCTTTACTCGGCGATCGAGGATACCTACTGGTTGCTCTTCGTACGACAAGCTCGGTCCAACGGTGATCTCGGAGTGATCAAGCACATGATTGCTGTCCGCCACATACCTCCTCAGCAGAGATACATGGAATACGTCATGTACTCCCTCTAGTGACGGTGGCAATGCCAATCTGTAGGCAACCTCTCCAATACGTTCCAAGACATCGAAAGGCCCGATGTACCTTGGACTCAACTTGCCACGTCCTCCGAATCGAATCGTGCCTCTAGTGGAGGATATCTTCAAGAACACATGGTCACCCTATTTAAACTCCAAGGGTCGATGACGATTATCTGCCCACTGCTTCTGACCATCCTGCGCTGCTCGCAGGTGGTTCTGAATCTTCTTCACTGTCTCCACTGTGCTCAAGACCAACTCGGGACCCAATAGCTGTCGCTCTCCTATGTCGCTCCAACAAACAGGAGACCGACACTTCCTACCATATAATGCTTCAAACGGAGTCATTTGAATGCTCGCTTGATAGCTATTGTTGTAGGAAAATTCAACAAGATGAAGATGGTCCTCCCACGAACCGCCAAAATCAAGCATACTCGCTCTCAATATATCCTCTAGCGTCTGAATGGTACGCTTCGACTGGCCATCTGTCTGCGGATGATACGATGTGCTAAACTTCAATCGGGTGCCCAAACTCTCTTGCATGCTCCTTCAAAAGTGTGAGGTGAATCTCGAGTCACGGTCTGACATAATACTAACAGGCACACCGTACAATCTCACAATCTGCTCCATATACATCTCTGCCAATACCTCTGTCGACTGGCCCACTCTAAAAGGCAAGAAATGGGCTGACTTTGTAAGTCTATCAACAATCATCCATACTGCGTCACGTCCTCTAGGACTTCGAGGAAAACCCGTGACGAAATCCATAGTAATGTGCTCCCACTTCCACTCGGGAATGGGTAGCGGCTGCAATAATCCGGCCGTCCTCTGGTGCTCCGCCTTCACTTGTTGACATACCAAGCACTTGGCAACAAAATGAGCTATCTCCCGCTTCATTTCGTGCAACCAATAATACTGTCGTAAATCGCGATACATCTTGGTCCCTCCGGGATGAATAGAGTAAGTCGAACTATGAGCCTCTGCCATCAGCTCCTGTCGTAGATCTCCATTGGGAACATAAATGCGATCACCACATCGCAATGTCCTATCAGTGTGGATCCTCAATCCTGTCTGCTCTCCTGCTTCAGTCCTCTCCTTCAGCCGTCGAAATCTAGCATCATTAGGCAATGCTGCCTTGATGTGCTCTACCAATGATGATTGTACTTAGAGGTTGGCTAATACGCCATCTGCTCTCGGCAATACTACCTCAATACCAAGCTTCTCCAAGTCTCTAATCAATTCCTTCTGTGTAGTCAAAAAGTGTGCTATGGGCTTGCGGCTTAATGCGTCTACCACGACATTAGCCTTGCCCGGATGATAATGTAGCTCAATCTCATAATCCTTCATCAACTCCAACCAACGTCACTGTCGCATATTCAACTCCTTTTGTGTGAACACGTACTTGAGGCTCTTATGATCAGTGTAGATATCAACCTTCTCGTCATACAAGTAGTGTCTCCATAGCTTCAAAGCAAAGATAACCGCTGCGAGCTCTAGATCGTGGGTTGGATAATTCTTCTCATGCACTCTCAACTGTCGCGATGCATATGCTACTACACGACCATGCTGCATCAATACACATCCTAATCCCTTCCCGGATGCATCACTGTAGATCACAAATCCTCCTGGGCCCGATGGTAGTGTCAGGATCGGTGCCGTGGTCAATCGCTTCTTCAACTCGTCAAAAGCGGCTTGACACTCGTCTGTCCATATAAACTCCTGATCCTTGCAAGTCAATCGAGTCATAGGCCCCGCAATTCGAGAGAAATCTTCTACGAACCGTCGGTAGTAACCCGCAAGTCCGAGGAAACTTCTCACTTCAGAAGCTGTTGCGGGAGCGGGCCATGATTTGACTGCTGCGATCTTCTCTGGGTCTACCGATATACCATCGCCCGTAACAATATGACCAAGGAATGATACTTCCTTGAGAAAGAAATCACACTTGCTAAGCTTCGCAAAAAGTCTTTCGTTCCTCAATGTTCCCAAAACTATCCGTAGATGCTGCTCATGCTCCTCTTGACTCTTGGAGTAAATCAAGATATCGTCTATAAAGACTACTACAAATTTGTCCAAGTATTGGTGAAAGATCTTATTCATCAAATTCATGAAAACTGCGGGAGCATTGGTCAACCCGAAAGGCATGACCAAGAACTCGTAGTGTCCATACCTCGAACGAAAGGCCGTCTTGGCAATATCTTCCTTCCGAACCTTCAATTGGTGATAGCCCGATCGTAAGTCAATCTTGGAGAATACTTTTGCTCTACTCAGTTGATCAAATAAATCGTCTATACGCGGCAAGGGATACTTGTTCTTCACCGTCACTGCATTCAACGCTCGGTAGTCAATGCACATGCGCACTGTCCCGTCTTTCTTAGTCATAAAAAGAACAGGTGCTCCCCATGGTGACGCACTAGTACGAATAAATCCCTTCTCTAATAAGTCATCAATCTGTGTCTTCATCTCTACCAACTCTTTTGGTGCCAGACGATATACTCGAGATGATATAGGCTCGGCTCCGGGAATAAGCTCAATAGAAAACTCAATATCTCGGTCAGGTGGTAGTCCTGGCAAATCCTCGGGAAATACATCCTCGAACTCGGTGATAATAGGGTGCTGAGGGGTGTCGTGCATCATCATATGAGTCCCCGATGTGGGTGCCTCACAACTATCTCCGTCTTCTTTGGTTAACTCAAACTCTGCCGTATTCGGTGGTCTAAAGATGATACTGCTCCTATGGCAGTCTATAAGAGCGAAATGCTGGCTCAACCAGTCCATTCCAAGAACCACATCAAATATCGGTATAGGGAATACAAGAAGTCGTGCCATCATCTCTCTGCCATTTATCACTACAGGACAAAGTCTACAAACACCACTAACAGGTATAACTCCTATTTTAACATTCTTAGCTAAGGGTGTGATGGGAATGCTGTGTCTAGTGGCAAAACTAGTGGCTATGAATGAATGAGTGGCTCCAGTATCAAATAATATAATAGCAGGAAAAGATGCAACTAGAACCATACCTGCTATGACTTCCGCCTCTGTCTCTATATCCTCAACAGCAAGTGAGAATGCCTGTCCATAGTTCTGTCCCGGGCCCTGAGCTCTGGCCTTGTTGTACTGTGTGCCTTGGGGAGGCAAGGATGGACGAGGTGCTCCTGCTATAGGCCGTGGTACTGGGAGAGCTGGAGCTGTGGGCCTCGCTTTTTACCGAGCTTGTACTATTGCATGTTGCTCCGGACAATCTTTGAGCATGTGCTGATTAGATCCACATCTCAAGCATAATCCAAGGCGAGTCCTGCAGTCGTTCTGGATATGTCCTTATTTATCATAGTAATGGCAAACAGGCTTCTGATAAGGTGAGGGCCTCTGCTGGAACTGTCCTGTGGTCCTCCTGATAGGTCCACTCTGAGTAGCTTGGGCTGGTGTAGCTGCGGGGGTATGACGCCTCGATGTCTGCTGCTGTTCCTTGCGAAAAATCTCCTGAGCACGAGCTTCTTCCAAGACAGCTGAATGGGAGACTCGAGACTGAGTAGTCGTATAAGACTTGAGCTCTGGTGCAAGCCCCTGGTGAAATCTCCTCGCCTTCTCTAACTCTGTCGGAATCAATCCCGCACCAAATCGACTCAGGCGATTGAACTCCGAGTCATACTCATCAACTGTCATATTCCCTTGCTTCAGATGGAGGAACTGGTCGTAGAGACCATCTCGAACATGAATAGGGAAGAATCTCTCATAAAATACATCATAGAACTGCTTCCAAGTGATCCCAGTGCCTAATCGTCTCTCTTCCGCCTTCCACCAGTGGTGAGCATTGTCTTCTAACAGTAGGTCCATTCCTGTCATCCAATTTTGAGCTGGCAACTGGGATGCCTTCAGTAGCTTCTCGGTACTAATAAGCCACTGTGACACCTCTAATGGCTTCTCCGTCCCTCTAAAGGCCTTGGGGTTCATATATATGAAATCTTTGATAGAGCCTTCATAGGGATGCAGAGCCGGTGCTGGTACTGGTGCTGGAGGTGGTGGTGGGGGTCTAGCCATAGCTGCCATCATCGTCTGTCTCATCAGCTCAGTCTGCTGCCACTGAGCCTGCATCATGGCATACATAAACTGAGTAGTAGGGCTCCCATCAGTCGGTGGTGGAGGCATCTGAGGTCCCGACTGTGGAGGAAACTGCTGAGGGAATGGTGGTGGTGGAGGCAGTGGTACATTCCCTCCCGCTGGCATGGTAGTAGTCTGTCCAGCCTGGCTGCCTGGGGGTGCTGCGACCTCTGGATAATCCATCGTCGGCGTCGTAGTAGGCTGTGACAGTCCTGGCTGGTAAGGTGTCGCTGGAGTCATGGGAGGATTCTGTCCCTCCGGAGTAATCTCCTCACCAGATGTGAGGGCCAAGGCAGAAGTGCGTCTGCTTCGTAGATTCATACTGTTGGCACGAGGAAGATAAGTTGATATTAGGAAAGATTAGATATGGGATAAATCAAATAATCAAGGAAGTTTCAAAAAAAGATTGGAAGTCAAGGGATAGTAGTAGTTCTGGATGAGATATTCCTATTCCTATGTGCAAGCTTGTTGGGCACAGTCATATAACCCAACAATATTAAATCTGACCTGCATGGGCTACCACAAAAACATGTAATGCCCCAGTCCCAAAATACATAGGACTAAGTACGTGAACATGCCAGCTGCACATATACGAAGAATACTCCAATATATAGAATCCTCGCATATGCACATAAGCTGTAAATAAATAATCACAGGCCAGAATAACATATCTAATCTCATCACAGCTCAACACAGAAGATAATAAAGTCCAAATAATGAATAAGAGTATCAAAAGATAGCCGAGTGAACATACTCACTCCAAACAGCTATGAAAAATAGTCTCACAAGATCGGAGTCCGACCTCCGCAAAATAGAAAGAAAAAGAGATGTAAAATAATGTCTACAACTGTCTCAGATAAGAAATAGACTAGGAATCATAAGGCACTGCCTCATCATCAATGTAGGATAGCTCCAATGCCGCTCCGTACTCCTGTGGAAACTCGTCTAAACCTGGAGAGATAACCAGGTCCTCAGGGGACATAGCAAGATACAAGAAAACACCATGCCATAATAACTATGATAATATAATAAAAGAATAAGGTATGCATGCAATCGGGTTCCTGACCATTCTACTGTGAACATGCAGTTGAGATACAATCCTTCGACGCATGAGCCCTGGCTGAAAATAGGATCGGCATAGTTCCCATAGAGGGTACCAGGGGCCTACGTCCATAATGCTCGAGAAGCGTCAGAGGGCACCATGTACAAGGGGCTACGTCCATAACGCTCTGGATAACGTCAGAGGGCACCTGGAGCCTGCGTCTCCGGCGGAGCGCACATGTAATCATGGAAGTGTAAAGAAGCCCATACGTCAGGTATTGTTCTCCCCACCCAATGCCTAGTATCATCATCTCCATGACTGATATGAACCTCAAGTAACCGCCAAGTCTTCTAACATGCAATACTATTGGCAGTTACTCCTATCCGTCGCACGCTCCATACGTATCGGTGGCCAGCCGACTACACGATAATGTGTCCTACATGTGACTCACATCACATGATACAACAAGTGTCAAGGGCGTATGAGATATACCAATACCTCAACATCAGTGGGTGGTCACTAGACTAAGTCAATGTAAGAGAATAAATAAAGCAAGAAGAACGACCGATATAGTCGCTGCACCCAAGTGTGACTTGGACGCACAGTTAAAATATTATGAAACAATGTAGAAAATAACAACTGAAAATAAGAATATAATAATCACAGAGTAGGGTGGCAAGGTATCTTGCCTGGTGGTACAAAGTGGCAAGTCCAAGAGTAGCAAGTGTCCGCACCAAAAACTCACAAATCACAGATGACTCCAAACTTTGAAACAAACATCAAAAATGGTCCCAGTGAAGAAGATATACCTAGGAAATGTCTGTCCAAAGTCAAATTCTGGAACAGGGGTAAAATCGTAATTTTGGGTCAAAACGATGTCCGCCGTTGGACCCGCTTTGTACCGAAATGCGTGCCGAAGTCTACGGTCTCTAAAGTCATCAACTACATGTCTACGGTTTCAGTTTGAGGAGAGGAACTCAACGGTATGTCCAGTTTTGGATTCCGAGGAGCCGTGTACGAAATCGCCCGTTTGAGTGGGTTGCGGGCCCGCCAAAATTGGGTTCCGATTCGACCTTCTCAGAATCGAACCAAACTTGGCATACAGGACCGAAATTTCAATCCAGACCTGTTGGCGCAAGTTTCATCTCGATCCGACGACTATACACAAAGTTATGGACAAGTTTGCAAAATGTCGATACGGGGGTATCTCGACGGATACGCGTTGATTTCGTCGCACACACGTGACGAAATCGAGTTCCGTCAGTTCCTACACGTCCGCAACGTCCATACGCACCTTTCAATGCGTATATCGCACGACCACGTCGCCCGGTTTGTCGGGGCGTACGTCGTATCGTGGAAAAATTTCAGAAATTTATCATTTTGAAATCAGTTTTTCTCACAAGTTTAACATAGAATTAATACACACACAGAAATCGAAATACTAATCTACCAGTTACGTTTCCATCGTGGTTAGGTTGTCTTCAAACGTGTTCAATTAGTTTTTCAAAATAGTCAAAGGATCGCCAAGAATTTGGCTTCCAAATAGGGGTTTGGGATTACCCTGAAACTGATCTGTTTCGACAGTTTTTCGGGAAGTTTAGGTTCGAATACCGAGCGATATATGGGGTTTTGCTCGATTCTACCGAAAAGGGTTTTGAGGGGGGTTATGTTGTCTACGCACAGCATTCAATAGATCGAACTTTCGTCGAATAGGTTTAAAGAAAACGAAATTGGAAGATGGGTACCTGAGTTCTGAAATCAACAGAGTATTCTCTGTTTACTGTCGCCTCCGAGCAATCCCGACGTTGTCGAAGGCGAGTAGTCAGGGCGTGCGCGTGAAGGGGCGGCCTTGGGGTTGAGGGTGGAGAGGAGATGGAAAGATGCAGGGTTAGGGTTTACTTGATTGGGCGGCTGCAATATATATTGTCGAAGTTCCTATTTCGAATAGGAATATAATGGGGCTCGGGTTGTAATAGCAGGGGGTCGGGTCCTCCATGGGTTCACAGCAGCTTAGCTGCTTAGAAATAATTGTTGTGGGGGGGTCGGGCCCGCCTCCACCAATGGTTGCAGCTACTGCTGCCGAGTGCAATTGAATATGGGGGGTGGGGTCGGTTTCCTACTCCACAGAAGCATGTTTCTGCGTGCAAATCTCTTAGGAAGGGGCTGAGGTGGACCGGCCCACGTGGCTGGTCCCCTCCAGTCTAAATTATTATTTTTTTTTTACAACAACTAGTAACTATATATATATTTATATTTATATATATATATATATATATATATATATATATATATATATATATATATATAGCTGATATATATATATATATATATATATATATATATATATATATATATATATATATATATATATATATATATATATATATATATATATATATATATATATCAGCTATATATATATATATATATATATATATATATATATATATATATATATATATATAAAATAAAAAAAATAAAAAATATATATATATATATATATATATATATATATATATATATATATATATATATATATATATATATATCAGCTATAAATATATATATATTTTAAGCAATCAATAAATCTCCAAAAATTTACCAATAATTTCCTAAAAATCCTAAAATTTATTATATACTATATTTAATAGAAATATTAACATGCGCACTTGTAATAATGTATATATACACACAAGCTTTAATTATACTAATAACTTAATAGTAATTAATCCATAACTAATAAAATACGTAACAAAATTTATTTAATTTATAAAAATCAATATAAATTATGGGGGTTTACACTTTGTAATAATTATCTTATTGGGACATTTTGTATGGACCCATTGCCCCTAACGTACCCTGGTTTTGGATACGGGCAACAAGTTAAAAGGAACGAACATACTTACTCAGAGGTACCAAGGACATGGTGAGTATGAGAGTCTCTTTGACGGGGCCTTCCTACTCAGAGGTAATGAGGACATGACAGGAGTGGGCTCAATGAAGAGGGGGTACATAGAACGACTCAGAGGTAATGAGGACATGGAAGTTCTATGTAGGGGGTGATTTATTTTTGGCGGAAGTGAAACGACTCAGAGGTAATGAGGACATGGCCGTTTTGGAAATTTGTGGATCGATTACCCTTTTTGTGCACTGGGAGTGCAGGTGTTAGATTATTATAGAGGATCTCTTCCAGGAAGAAAGTTCAGCGGTATGATCATACATGACTTACTATCTGAAAGAGTGACCGGGATGTGAGTTCAGAGGCACCAGCGGGTACATGACTCGATATTAGAGAATGGTGAATGTGAGTTCAGCGGTACCAGCGGGTACGTAACTCGGGAATCTGGAGAATGGTGAGTGCGAGTTCAGCGGTACCAGCGAGTACGTGACTCGGGAATCTGGAAAATTATGGATGTGAGTTCAGCGGTACTAGCGGGCACATGACTCAATGATCTGGAAAATTGTGAGGACGAGTTCAGTGGTACCAGCAGGCACATGAATCGATGATCTGGAAAATTGTGGATGTGAGTTCAGCGGTACCAGCGGGCACATGACTCAATGATCTGGAAAATTATGAGGACGAGTTCGATGGTACCAGTGGGCACATGACTCGATGATCTAGAAAAATGTGATCTAGACATAGTATTTCTTCAGGAACTTGCCGTTGACAGGCAACATGAGCAAATCCCTATTCTGTTTTGCGAGGCGGTAAGCTCCGTTGGAGAATACGGCCTCAATGATAAATGGGCCTTCCCATTTTGGCTAGAACTTGTCAGCAGTCTTGTGAGTCATGACCATCGGTCTCCGGACCGCCAGAACGAGATAGCCCACCTGGAATGATCTGATCTTAACCTTCTTATTAAAGGCTCCAGAGATGCGTGCTTGGTATAGATCGATTCTTTGCTGAGCGAGGAGGCACTTTTCATCTAAGGACTCTAACTCTTGTAGTCGACGTCGGTAGTTATCATCCGTCGTCAATTGATAAGTGAGGGCGATACGGAGTGAGGGTATTTGAGTCTCTAATGGAAGAACTGCCTCACTTCCGTACACAGGGAGAATGGTGTGTTTCCGGTAGCTGTTCGGACTGTAGTACGGTACGCCCATAAACATTCACCAAGCTTCTCGTTCCAGTCGCGTTTGTTGGAAGAGACAAACTTCTTGAGCAGTTTGATGATTGTTTTGTTGAATGCCTCTGCCAACCCGTTCGCTGCTAGGTTGTATGGTGTCGAAGCAAAATTCTGGATGCGGTGCTTATCGCAAAACCGATAGAAGACGTGGCTTGCAAACTGCGGACCATTGTCGTGGATGATCCTTCGAGGCAGTCCAAAGCGATAGATGACGTGATGCTTGAGGAAGCTGGTCAGTTCGAAGTTTTGACTTCTGCAAGCGGGACAGCTTTCGCCCATTAGGAGAAGTAATATGTGATTGCGAGTATGAAGCGATGTCCTCGGAAGGAAGGTAGAGTAATTGGACCAATGATATCCATCCCCCATGCTTCGAACGGCCAGGATGCCACCGTCGGATGTAGAAATTCGGATGGCTGGTAAATGAAGTCCGCGTGGACTTGGCAGGCTTTGCACTTTCTCGTATAGTCTATCACAACTGCTACCATCGTGGGCCAATAATAGCCCATTCGGTGAAGACGGTCTTGCAATTTAGTGCCAGGCTGATGGGCCCTACAGACACCGTCATGAGCTTCTCGTACGGCTTCTTTGGCCTCTGTGTTAGACAGACACCGAAGCAATAATCCATCGTAGGATCGACGATACAGCATTTTTGTTTTTGTATCGTAAAAGAATCTGAGGGAACGCCGTCTAATGGAGGTGGCTTCCTTTGGGTTCTCGGGCAGGATGTCGTAGACGACGAAGTCGATGAATGGTTGTCTCCAGTCTGGGGCATCATTAATCGCCTGACCGGAATAACTTGCCACGAATTGAACGTTGTTCTTGGGGCAGACCAGCTCATGGCCTTTCACATCTACCGATTGATGGGTATGATTCGGCACTGCTAGGGAAGCGGCCAGGCCTGCTAAGGCATCGGCTTCGATATTTTGGAGTATGGGGACGTGTTCGATGAAGAACCCCTTGAACGATGAGATGATATCGATTTCTATTTGGTGGTAGGGGATCATGTGTTCGTGGCGAACTTCGTATGAGCCTCGGATCTGATTGACGATTAACTGGGAATCGTCGTATGCTTCAAGATATTCTACCCCCAGCTCTCTTGCAAGTTGAAGACCAATGACCAGAGCGTTGTACTCGGCCACATTGTTAGAGCAGGGTTCCGTGAGGGAGTAAGCGCGGTTGATCACCAATCCAGAAGGGGAGTGTCACGACCCGGTCCCAATTACTTGGATCGAATCGAATCATGCCCAGCCTGCACCGTTGATGAGACGGCGACAGTAAGCTGTATTCAATAGTGAAACATATTCAGATAAAATTCTAACGAATATAAAATCTTTTATTCAATTTGAAATTTTTGAAATACAACAACTATTAATTACAATAATTACATTGATTACTAAATAAATTATTATCCAGCTCTACTGTTCTTGGGTTCCTGGTTCTGCGGGAACAAGCATCAGATCTTCAACGACTCAATCACCTAAAAATGTTGATCTCCAGTCAGGAGGGAGCAAAGTACAAAATCATGATATTTTAACAATTGAAATTAATAATGGAATTATGCACTTTTAAACAATTTTTAAATCAACAATTTAAGCAGTTACAGTTTTAAAACAGTTACAGTTCTGTGATGTGAATAGGCAATAAAATATGACTGGCTTGGGTTTGTTACAGTAAAGGATATGGAATTTGTTACAGTATGGTCATACTCATTATACTATTCCTCCAGTCCCCAATAGTTACAGTAGTTACAGTCAATGCTCTCAAGAGAGTTTCGTGTTGTATCGTGATTTAAAATTGCATTAAAACTATTATTAACTAATTGTAATCTACCAAAAAATTGTACTTGCCTTGATTATGACTGGATTCGATTGTTGATTCCGTGATGATGCTAGTACAGTCCTTGAAACCCTACAATTGAGAATTCCTGACTTAGCACCAATATTCAATCCATATCTAGGTGTGCTAGTTACAATCACTAGTATTTGACCTAATCAAATTTTAGGTTATTTACAACTCTATTTTAGAATGCTTATCGAGGTGAGTTTTTAACTTAAGAAGAAAAGTCAATTTAACTTTGTATTGGAAAAAATCGTATTTTCCAATTTATTTGATAAAACTTTGTATTTCATTATATTATATTTAAAAATAATATTTTTCTTTACATAAGGAAAAACGTGAAATTTTGTTTAAATAATAACTTGTAGTATGTGAGAAAATAATATTAATTTTCTATAAAATAATTATTTTACTATTTTACGTGTTTACGTCAACCACAAATCAGAAAAATAATAAAACTACACTAACTTATTACAAAGCCACAGAAAATAATAAAAGCTGGGCTTATGCCCTTTACAGACTTTTTACATGAATTTAAATAAGAAGAAAAACATTGGTTAGTCCTGAAATTTCCTATAATTTAATTATAAAATAAAATTAATAAATTAAAATATAACACGAGTCTCAGACTTTGGTCCAATCGTCAAAATAACTAATGCCTCAATGTCCAGGCGAAGCCGGTTTCGTTTGCACTTAGCCAGGGCCCATTGACCGTTACGGTCGTCGCCCAAAAATCCAAAATATTAATATTTTTCCGAAATCCATTTTAAAATTATTTTAAAAAATATAATTAAATTTTACGAAAAAATTCGACAGCATTTCCTCTATTTTTGGTCCACCCAAAACATAGGAAAGTGTGCCAATATCTTCCTGCAAATCCCAAACCAGGGAAATACCCATAAATTCTATTCCACCACAATATTAATATAACTCACAAGATATATTTCCGAAGAATACTCGGAAAACCCGAAATTACTCGGAAATCCGAGAATTCACAAACCAACATAAAGATTAACTCCCAAAACCAACAGAACTAAATCCGAAGCAAAGCTATCAAAAATCACAGAACCTATCATTCTCCCAAACGAAACTATCCACAGAAAATCCAACGAACTTTGGAATTTTCGAATTCGAATCGTCTAACCGAATCCCGCAATGGGATCGAGGACCAAATCATCACTGACTACGGAACGGAAACGGGGAAAGCAAATATACCTGGGTTGCTCGGCTAGAGCTCTCAGATGATAATAATAGAGAAATGGAACTCACGGACGGTGAATCGGCTCGAGACAACGCCTCGCCGGGGTACGACTGCGCAGGACAGCGGAATCCAGGACCACGGAAAGCCACGAACAGCGAAACGGGGCACGAAAAATTAGATCGGGACAGCAAGCCGGGCACGAAAAAGTGCTGGACTGGAAACGACTCTCGAAAGGCGACCGGATCGGGGCACGGGGTGCTGCGGCTCGGAGAGGAGCAGCGACGGAGCCGCTGGAAGGGGAACCGATGAGAGGGGTCGCGGGGAAACCGCGCCGGAGGAGATCGGGGCCGGCTGGTGGCGTGGCGCCGGAAACGACGGTGAGGGGGTCGCTGGACATGGGCGGCGCCTGGGCGGGCTGAGCCGCGCGGATCAGAACGCGGTCGCCGGAGTTGCGATGCGGTCGGAGTCGCCTGGGCGGGGCCAGCTTGGACTCGGGCGAAGGACAGCGCTTGGGCCTGCGAGGAGAGTTCGACGGGGTGGCGCCTCACAAGGTCAGCCGGGAGGAGTACGCCGGACTCGGGAACTGCGGCGGAATCTCCGGCTAGGGCACGATTTTGGGGGTTAGGGATTTAGGAAAATTGAGGGAAAAAATGGTGAGTGTGTGAGGATGGTGGAGGAGAATGGGGGTTTTATAGGGAGAGGCCTGGGGGTTTCGGAATGAGAGAAGACACGGCGGTTTCGGAAGAGGAAGAGTGATGCCGGCGACTGTTACGGGGAGAGGAAGGGCCGACGGGGAAAATTGGGGTCAGATCGGTTATGAGAGGGAGTGAGCTGAGAGTTAATAATTTTTTTTTTAAAGAAATTTTCCTTAAAGAAATCTTTTCCTTTTCCTTTATATCATTTCTTCTCAAAAACTTGGTATCACATTATAGTTAATTTATAAAAATAATCCGAAAGTGGATTCGGGTTTGGAAATGGGTTCGGATTTCGGTTGCGGATTCGAAATGGGTTCAAGTCAGGTTAGGACCATCATTAAAATCCAGGAATATTAATCTTTCTAAAAATATACAATTTTCCTAAATTAACATTTAATAATGATTTATAATAGTAATTTCACTGATCTGACATTTATAATGATAAAATAAAATGATATTAATAATAGTAGTAATAATTAAACTAATTTGTAAACAAAAATCGAGAATCTGAATTTGCGGGTTTCACAACCTTCCCTCCTTAAAAATTTCGTCCTCGAAATTTAAGCTTTTAACTTCTGCTAGCAAATTCTAAAATTTAATGAGTCACATCACTAAAATTTTAGTTCAATCACATATTGTATCAAACCCAATCAATTTATATTTCTTGATTAACATTTCAAAGCTCATCCTCGAAATTCGAATTTGAACAATAATCCACAGATCCTATTCTCCAATTTTTTTTTCAACTCAAATAATAAATAATAACTATTTATGCCAAATCTCAAAATCAACAATATCCTCAACTCCTCGAAATTTGGTTTTCCGCAAAATTTCAAAATTTTGAATCAAATCCAACCCTTAAACATTAAATTTAAATTCAATGCTCCAACCAAACTTTTAATTTTTAGTCTTCAAATACAACCTTTAAATTTATATCTTGTAATATATTGATAATCTTCTTAAAATCAAATTCAATCATACCACATCCCTCAAAACTCGTGATTTTACAAAATCGTCAATGTGCCATATTAATTCTTCAACTCTTTTATTTAAATAAATTCTATCCTTAAATTTTAATCCTACAAAGCTTCCACTTTCCACCTCAAAAAATATCAAATTTAAAATTTTACCCATCAATCCCAATTCCAGTAAGAAATCAAATCATAAGATCAAAATCTTTATTGCTAATCCACAAAAATTTTATATCCTCACATTCAAGTTTTTTTTTTTAAAAAAAAATTGGAATCCAAATATGCCATTTCTTGTATCCAAAAATTAACATCTTCAAACATCAATTGGTGACTCGATCATAAAATCAAATCAAATCCTCAGTAATTTTTTTTACTAATGTTAATTCGATGAATAAGTTTTTCTCCTCATTCAAATAAAAATAATTTCCTCAAAAGTTAAAATTCAATCTTGATCACATAATGCTTGTCTCCAAGAATTTGTAGAACTTCCACAGATTTGATTTCCTCTTTAACTTAAAGTTCATCCATCTCAATTTCAAAATCCAAATTCAAACATCAAAAGATTCAAACACAACCTTCTCAAAGATTTAAATTTAATCATGACTACTCTCTCTCCTTTAATAAAGCACAAGATGATCATCTCAATATAATTATCTTGCCGCGAGGATCTATAAAATAGTTTTAAAAATAACATACCATAAGTTTTTAAATAATTCGTCAAACGAATACATAAAAAAAACTTATTGTCATTTCACAAATCAAATTCCTACATAAAATAAATGAGAAAAATTTGTAAATAAATAAAAATCATACTTCAAAAACTTTGATAACCTTTAAATGGGATCCTTAAATCAAAATTTACTTTCAAAACTGAAATCATAACGTTTCATATATATCTCATATCTAGAGACAACTAATTTAAAACTCGAAGCCACATCACCAAAATTTATTTGTGTTAATCTACCAAATTTAAATCCTCTAATCTTTCAATTTTTACTCAACATGATATTCTTCCCTCAACTGGTAGATTTTATATTCAATCAATTACATCTTCGAAAATATTTAATCAAAACTCCTTGTGGCTTATCATTACAAAAAATTGTTCTCCTTAAAATCAAAAGTGTCAACTCTTCAAAGTCAATATAAAATTTAATTCTAAGATGCATATGATATTATTACTCAAATAAGATCTTTTCCTTTATTAATTTTCACTAAACTCAAGTTCATATTATCGGGTGCAATCTTCTCATTTATTGGCACCCTTCTATTCATACAATTCGTCATCCTCAATTATTTACATTTTAAGTCCAATATCTTTTTTTTTCTTCGATTATCCTTTATAGTTAATTCACCATGCACCTTCCTAGAGTGCATCTCTATGCCTAACATTGATATCCTTTAATCTTTAATGTCAAACTATTCACAAACTTTCCTCGATACTAATCACCATTGTACATTTTAACTCATATATATCCTATATATCATGCACTCTAAAAATCCAAGCTATAAAAATGTTCTAGGTTTACTTCATAAGACAAAATCAGATTCGAGGTATGATTTGCTAAATATCAAGATAAAATTGTAAACATGTTTAGAATCTTCTAGATAGAGTTTAGAATATTTTGTTGTGATCAAAATCATGAGTAAACATCAAGGTATAATTTAAATAATCATAACGAGTTTAAAGTTCTAAACATGATAGAAATGTAGATGACTGTTCTTCTGAGATCAAGGGATTTATCAAAATATGTATTTGAGATTCAAGAGACTGGAGCTAAAAATCAAGTGGAGTATCTGTTCTCCGATTTCAAAGATGAAACGATCAGCCTTGATTTGAATAATTGAGTCAAACACTAGATAAGATAGAAGCATCACCTCTTTAGATTAAGTAAGAAAAACCAATGATAATAAAATCACTCAAAAATATTTTGAGAAGAAATAATTTCATAACTAAGGAAAATTAAAAATTTGAGAGAAGGTAAGTCTCATTGATTCAAGGAAATCAAATTAAAATTGTCTAGTAACGCCAAGAAATTAAATAGCTTTGGGACAGCTAAAAATCTCCTTGACTAAAGGAAATAGAATGGATTCAAGAATGTGATCAATTTTCTGACCGTTCCTGCTTCATGATCATAGAAGCTTTCTAGGCCTTGATTTGATCAAGAAATTGCATAGAGAGAGTAGGGTTTTAAGATGAGTGGAGAAAGTCAACATATGAGAATATTCTCGGTCTCAGGAGATAACAATCAATATTGAAATTGAAAAATAACCCCTTTAAGAGAATCATGAACTAAACTAATTCTTCTGGTAATAATTGACCTTGAGGTTTAAATGGTCCCAGAAGAATTTTGATTCAGAATTGATTCCGAGAAAGTTAATCAATTGGAAAGGAGATCAAAACAAAAGGTTGGATAATGGTTGTAGATATATATTGGGTAGATAAGAATTTATCAGGGTTGCTAAGAGAATTCAAAATTTTATATAGCGAACGAATCAAGATTTCAATTAAAGGTAGAGAAGTAATGAAGAGTTCGAAATTTAGGTTTGATAAAGAAGAAGACCAAATAATTCAATCTTATTCCAAAAAGAATGTGAATCCTAAGGTATACTAGAACCTGGAAATTATGGTAGGAAAATAATTTCGAAAGTCATGGGACACTCAAAGGTACAATCAGCCTAATCTAGATAAGGTTTAGGTACAAACACAAACAAAGTATCCTACGAATCTATAAGCAGGCAAAAATAGATATTTAAGTAAATAATTTTTGGCCCTATAATGTAACATGGTGTATATCATCTAAGTGTTCTAGTTATTTCTAAAGTCTGTTTTCCTAAAGTCTCAACTATCCTTAGGTCAAGTTACAGAACTGTGCGATGGTCTAGACTAAGTTGACTAGACCAATTTACAGATCTGACCTGCATGGGCCACCACTAAAAACATGTCATGACCCGGTCCCAATTACTTGGATCGAATCGGATCATGCCCAGCCTGCACCGTTGATGAGACGTCGGCAGTAAGCTGTATTCAGTAGTGAAACATATGCAGATAAAATTCTAACGAATATAAAATCTTTTATTCAATTTGAAATTTCTGAAATACAACAACTATTAATTAGAACAATTACATTGATTACTAAATAAATTATTATCCAGCTCTACTGTTCTTGGGTTCCTGGTTCTGCGGGAATAAGCATCAGATCTTCAACGACTCAATCACCTAAAAATGTTGATCTCCAGTCAGGAGGGAGCAAAGTACAAATTCATGATATTTTAACAATTGAAATTAATAATGGAATTATGCACTTTTAAACAATTTTGAAATCAACAATTTAAGCAGTTACAGTTTTAAAACAGTTACAGTTCTGTGATGTGAATAGGCAATAAAATATGACCGGCTTGGGTTTGTTACAGTAAAGGATATGGAATTTGTTACAGTATGGTCATACTCATTACACTATTCCCCCAGTCCCCAATAGTTACAGTAGTTACAGTCAATGCTCTCAAGAGAGTTTCGTGTTGTATCATGATTTAAAATTACATTAAAACAATTATTAACTAATTGTAGTCTACCACAAAATTGTACTTGCCTTGATTATGACTGGATTCGATTGTTGATTTCGGGATGATGCTAGTACAGTCCTTGAAACCCTACAATTGAGAATTCCTGACTTAGCACCAATATTCAATCCATATCTAGGTGTGCTAGTTACAATCTCTAGTATTTGACCTAATCAAATTTTAGGTTATTTACAACTCTATTTTAGAACGCTTACGAGGTGAGTTTCTAACTTAAGAAAAAAAGTCAATTTAACTTTGTATTGGAAAAAATTGTATTTTCTAATTTATTTGATAAAACTTTGTATTTCATTATTGTAGGCCTCAAAAATGAAGTCACGCTGAGTTGATCAGAACAAGTCACGCAGAGTGATCCAAGAAGCAGCATAAAAGATACGCTAAGTTCTGCCTGGCCATCTCCTTTAAAAGTCACGCAGAGACAGCTCAGCCATACGTCAGAATCATAATGATTGACAACACAACAGTCGAGAAACGTCTCCTCATATGCCACGTATGCACAGAACTCGAGAGATCACAGCCGTCTTTTGCGTGATTTTCGAAATATTCCTTAGCAAGACTCACTCTTCACAAAGTTGGCGTGACTTTGGGTCTTATCTTCATTTAATGCGGCTGACAATATAATCAATGTCAGAGATTTTGTATCAGACGAAGCGTGCCAAATCAAGACAGCTGGCAGTTTGCGTGGATTCTGAACCTTCTCCTTCCTCAAAACATTGCGTGACTTTTGAGTTATTCTTCTCAAAGCCTGCGTGAATTCTGAAGTATTCTTCTTCAAAGCTTGCGTGGATTTTGCCTTCAACGAGTCTGCGTCAACGAATCTGCGTGGATTTTTGCCTTCAGCAAGTCAGCGTGGATTTCATTTCAACTGGAGTACGTGGCAGCCATGCCACCGATCTCTCTCTCGCGTGTCCAGTAACTTGCACACGACCCATGCACTGATGCCATGTGTCCAACAGTTACGGGCCACGTCCAGTAACTACTCATTAACCCTGCGTGTATTTAGAGTCTGCGTGACTTTTCAAAGTGCACCAGTGGTGAGGTAGTTATCTTTTTAGTTACTGTTTTGACTCTATAAATAGAGTTCTTTTTCTCGTTCATTGTACAGATACATTGATATCTACTGTCAAAATTTTGAGAGCTTTTCTTCTTCGCATAGTCCAAGGGATAAAGCGATCATCTTCTAGATCGGATTCCTACAGTTGTAATTTTCCCAGAAACACAACAAATAAAGAGAATTTCTTTATAGAAAACAAATTGGCGACTCTGCTGGGGAAAACCATCTCCTCTTCTGAGATGGTAACAACTCAATGCGACACTTCGTCAATCGGCTCGACGAAGAAGGTAATGACGATCAAATTCGATCAACTCGCCTATGAAGAAATACAGCGGGCTAAGGGTGGCAAGCCCACTCCAGCCTCCATCATCACTGCCAAGTCGAAGGGACACTCTGTCTATGTCCCTAAGAATCAGTTGGCAGTCAATGGTGAAGTCTCTGCCACAGTGTCTACTCCTAACACTGGCAAGAACTCCACTGCAAGCACGCACACTCTTGTGCGCTCGAAGATGACAGTAACTAAAAGTCACGCTGACAGTACTGGCTCCTTAGCCGAATCTGTTCTAGCGTGCAAATTCAACTCTAAAAGTCACGCTGACAGTACTGGCTCCTTAGCCGAATCTGTTCCAGCGTGCAAATTCAACTCTAAAAGTCATGCTGACAGTACTGGCTCCTTAGCCAAATCTGTTCCAGTGTGCAAATTCAACTCTAAAAGTCACGCTGACAGTACTGGCTCCTTAGCCAAATCTGTTCCAGTGTGCAAATTCAACTCTAAAAGTTACGCTGACAGTACTGGCTCCTTAGCCGAATCTGTTCCAGTGTGCAAATTCAACTCTAAAAGTCACGCTGATAGCACTGGCTCCTTAGCCAAATCTATTACAGTGTGCAATCCCACATTCAAAAGTCACGCTGACAGTACTGGCTCCTTAGCCGAATCTGTTCCAGCGTGTAATTCTAAAATCAAAAATCACGCTAACAGCTCTGGTTCTTTAACCAAGTCTGTTTCAGCGTGTATTTCATCAGAGAAGAATAGCTCCTTAGTTATCTCTTCTTCTTTACCGAGTTCTACTAGAACTGGGGGTGGTCTTCCACACAAAGTCCCTTCGAAAAGGAATAACTCTTTAGTTGTTTCTTCTGCTCCTGTAGTTTTTATTTCAGGAACAGCTTTGACTGATACTTTTGTTAGTCAAAGGAAAGGAGATGGTCTTTTGGCTACTCTTCCTTATGGACATTCTATGTCTCAAAATCTGAATGAGTCTAAGAAGAAACATTCCTTAATGTCTTCTTCTTTGATTTCTTCAAATTGGGCACAGAATCTGTCCATTAAAGAGGGTCTGTTACCAACTCCTAATCAAGGGAGTGGTTCAACTCTTCCTTCTCTGCAAATATCCAGATCAATGGAAAGAAAACTCCATGTTTCCAAAATTAATGTGTTACCTTCCACTGATTTAAGAACAAAACTCAGCACTTCTGGTGTTAAGAAACCATACCAATCGGATATGAAGATAAAAGATCCAGATGCAGAGTATGCAAGAAATTATGGGGCTCACATTAATCACTCTTTGTATAATCAAGAGCCATCAAGACCCAAGAACAGGAAGTATACTCCTCAATCTTCACAAACAGATTTACGGGAATATCTTCAATAGAAGAGAAGGAGTAATTCTATATCAAAGGAACATGCTGAATGTGACTTCTATCCAAGAGTCATAATTCAGTACAGATGTGAATCAACAGTTCAAGACCATGGTGATCATGAATGTGACTTCCAGCCAAGAGTCACAATGCAATGCAGATGTCAAAATAAACGACAGTCTGTCTTTAATAGGATTCAGTATGAACCTATGCCTGATGAAGATGAGCCTTTGTTTTCCTCTGTCAACATGACTTCTCGGGACACCGGGGGTAGAGTTGATAGTCCAGATGGAGTATATAGAAACACCAGAGCAAGAGTCCTGGCTTCTAGTCAAAGAAATTTGATCCCTGAAATTGATTCTGAATTTCTTGGAGAATCTAACTTCCTACTTCTTCCTACTGGGGGTAATTCTCCTATAGTTGACTTTGATACACGAAGCAATGATTCAGAACATACAACATCTACTAGTTCATCAATAATCCCTCATACAGTCACAACTTACATGGTTGATGGGAATACTGATGAACCTTCTTCTTCCTTGACTCCTCAAGATCAAAGAATTGCTTCTTTGGAACAGCAAATGAAGTCTATGACTGACACAATGAAGTCGATGTATGAACTCATGACAGCTCAGTTGTAAAATCGACAGACTGTATCAGATGCCATACCAGTTGATACTGATATAAGTCCAGTACAAGTTCCTCCAGCAGTACAATCCAATACTCCTGGACCAGCTCAACCAAATCCTAGTCTCTCTGGAGCTGGGGGTAGTGCTTACAATGCTGTTCCTCCTCCCAACTATTCTCTACAAGCCACAACTCCACAATCTTCAGGAGTTGTCTCTGAAGAATTGAAGAATCTCAAAACTCAATTCGAGGCATTCAAACAGAAGGATGGTTTACAAAGGTTAGGCATCAAGCAGCCTTATCCGATAGAATGGAAGCAAGTATTATATCCTCCTAAATACAAGCCTCCTACTATCTCATTCTATGATGGAACCACTTCTCCAAGTCAGTTTATTAATCACTTTGAAGTGATGACTGATCAACTGCAACCAAGTGATGCCCTCCTTACTCGGGTATTTATTGGATGTCTCAAGGGAACGGCTTATGAATGGTATAGGAGTCTCCCAGATGGAAGTATTACCTCATTTGCTGGTTTCAAACAGATGTTTCTTGAAAGGTTCTATGAAGGGCTGAATGACATGACTATGTCTGCTCTTATTAGAATCAAGCAGAAAAATAATGAATCTACAGAGGAATACATTGAACGGTTTCGAAGAGAAGCTCTGAAGATGCCTCTTGGAACTCCTGATGCTGTCACCATTGACACATGCAAATCAAACTTGTTGCCAATCATCAGTATGTGGACAGGGTCCACTCAATTTCAAGATTGGCCTTCCTTCATAGTCAGTGCCAAAGCTGCAGAAATCAGTGCTGAAACCTTCAAAGGTTTAGGAGTGCAGATGACTCCTAAAGAAACAGGACAAGGTGCTCGCAAAGGAAAAGAAACTCTTGAAGTTAATCTTCAGAGCAAAGATGCATCAAATGTTCAAACTCCTGCCTCTACAAATCAACAATCAAGAACACCTCGCCCCAGAGAAGAATATTCTTTTGATGACGACGATGTCCTTGATATCTTTGAATGTCTGCTGAAAGGTAATAAAATACAATTACCAGAGATCAAGAAACCTGATGAAGGTGGTAAGACAGATCATCCCAAATACTGTCCATATCACAGAATGCTGGGTCATACAATTCGTACATGTTATGTACTGAAAGGAAAGATCCAAGAAATGATTAAATCTGGAGCTATCTCTCTTACTCCAAAAGAGAAGACCGTCACCTCCAACGTCGTCTCTATGCAATTTGGAGATTTCCCTCCTCAACTCCTTGAAAGTAGGGATTGTTCTTATTCCCAAGGCAACTCTTGACATAGTGAATCTTCCTCCTCCACAGTCTGAAGGATTAGTGCCAATCACTTTGGAAACAGGGGAAATCATGTGGATCCATCCTGATCTAGTGGCAGATTTTGAATCGCCTTCTCCTCAAAAGATTTCTTCTCAAAAATCCAAGAAGGCTGGAAAGATCAAGTCATGTCATATGACTTCTCTTGGGTCTACCTCTGACACAGAGCCAAAAGACAAAGAAGAAGCACTTGTTAGTGCTACTCGAACGGGGAAACCTTACCTAAAGGATTATTCTAAAAAACCTGAAGATCCTACTGATATCCCTTCAGATGCTAAAGATGCTCCTAATGTTCCTCCTGAAGAAGAATCATCCACTGAACCTGTTTCTCCCAAGCCTACGGCTCTGGAGAAAGGCAAACAACAGGCTCAGTTTGATAAGCCAATCAAGAAGTCTTCTCCTCTTGGACTTCAGAAGCCTTACAACTTCGACATTTTGGCTCAGCTTGCTAATACTCCAGCTAGAATGTCCCTCTTTGAACTTCTACATCTTTCTAAAGAAACTCGGGAGACGTTAAGTGAAGCACTTCTACAAGCTGATTCTTGTCTTGCACAATTGAAGAAGCCGGAGCGGAACCTGCCACTTGCTTACATTGCAACAGTGTACTGGAGATTATCCCGAATATCACCTTTACACAAGACGACATGTTACTGGAGGATAATCGACATGACCGACCTCTCTACTACACTGGTTATATTGATACGATGAAGATAGATCGTATCCTCATTGACCCAGGGTCTGCTATAAGCATAATGCCAAAGAGTTTGTTGGATGAACTAAAAATCCCTCTTCACAAGCTCTCCAAGACGGTTACTACTATCTTGGGATTCAATCAAAGCCGAAGTGAGCCTTTGGGAAAGATTCATCTGAAGCTTCAGATAGGCGATTTCAGATCTAAAGTCACTTTCTATGTGATCGAGATCGCGGGATCCTATAATCTTCTTCTGGGGAGGCCCTTTCTTTATGAAAATAATGTGGTGCCCTCTACTTTTCATCAATATTTTAAATACATTGATAGCAATAGAAGAGTACAAAAAGAAGTTGTTGATATAAATCCCTTCCATGGGGTTGAAGCTTATTTCAACGATTCCCAAATGTACAAAGAAGAGTATACAAGGATCATACAAGCTATGGAGAAAGAAGATGCACAAAGTGAGACTTTAATAATCCCTGTTAAAAGTCGAACTACTCAGCAACAATCTCCTAAACCCTCTGGAGAAGATTCTTTCATCATTCCAGTGAGTGGACGGATCTCTCCGTTACCTCAGTCATCGACTCAAAATACACTGATCATTCCTGTCAGTGGGCGTACTACAGTTCCTGTACCTTCACAAGATACTCTGCTAATTCCAGTTGGAGGGCGGACTACTCTTCCTACTCAAACTTCAAGGGAGCTCACCTCTTCTGAGCCATTTGTTATCGATCTTAATCGAAACAAAGCTTCTTCTTCTTCTCCCCCTTTAGTCATTGACTTGGCTAAAATCTCTAAGGCTCAGCCTTCTCCCAATGTAAATATTGCTGCTTTTACATTTAATGAAAAGTCTCCACCTTTGCAGTACGTTGATGTATGTAATTAAGTTCATAGTTATTTACATCTGTTAGATGACTTGAACATAATAACCATAGGAGTTGTACAGACTGTTCATACAGATGTATCTCTAGAACCTGTACAATCTTCATACTTTCTAGTTCCCAGCAGAAAGCCAGGAGACATTCCAATATTCTTCTACAAAGGGCCTCAAAATCCTTCTGATCTTGAAGATGATGACAAAAATGATGATACTGGAAGATTACAACTACGTCGTTATAGTCAGCAATCTAAAGACATCAGCAAAAATATGGGCTATGACTTCAGGACTGGCCTCAATAATGGAAAAGGAAGAAAAATACCTGTCCGGATTCCTCCTTTGAAATATGGAAGGACGAAATGCGGATTGGGTTATACTGCTCCTACTCCTTTCATCAACATTATCCATGAAGATCCTGAGTCTGACGAAGATAAGAGATCTGATTCTTCTAGTACTACTTCTTGGGATTTCGATGCGAGTATCGGTGACTTCTATTGCAACCTTCTGTCTTCCAATATGGTTTCCATTGACCATTCTGAAGAAAGTGATGAAGACGAAGAAGAGTTTGAAATCTCACCTGAATCAGAACAGTGGGCCCAAAGATTAGATAATCAATGGGAGTTCCGTTTCGAACAAAAAGAACCTCCGACTGAAGATAAACTTGTTCAAATAGATGTTGGTGAAGAGGGATCTCCCAAACCAATATTCATCAGTAAAAGTCTTTCAGAAACTGATAAGAAAGACATGATCAAACTCATTCGTGAATACATTGATGTCTTTGCTTGGAGTTATGAAGATATGCCAGGTCTTGATCCACAGATTGCAACTCACAAACTCAACATCTTGCCGAATGCTAAACCGGTCAAACAACAACAGCGACGATTTCGTCCAGACATCATGGATGCAATTGAAGCTGAAGTCAATAAACTCATTACCTCTGGGTTTATTAGAGAAGAACAACATCCCGATTGGGTGGCAAATATTGTTCCTGTTCTTAAAAAGACTGGCAAGATCAGAGTATGCATAGACTTTCGCGATCTCAATGCGGCATGTCCTAAAGACGAATTCCCTCTACCAATCACTGATGTCATGGTTGATAATACCTGTGGATTTGAACGAATGTCATTCATGGACGGGTATTCTAGGTACAATCAGATCAAAATGTCCCTAGAGGACGAGAAGCACACTTCTTTCAGAACGCCGATTGGTACATACTGTTATACAGTTATGCCATTCGGTCTCAAGAATGCAGGAGCAACTTATCAACGAGCTATGAGCACTATATTTCGTGAACATTTGCAGAAAATAGTCGAATGCTATGTTGACGATATTGCAGTCAAAAGTCGACAAAAGGAGGATCATATCCAAGATTTGAAGACTATATTTGATCTAATGCGTAAGCATCAATTAAAGATGAACCCTACTAAGTCCTTCTTAGGCGTCTCTAGTGGTAAATTTCTCGGCTTCGTCATTACCTCTAAAGGTATACACGTGGATCCCGAGAAGATCAAAGCCATCCAAGAGATGCGTCCTCCACGCACCTTAAAAGAGCTACGAGGATTTCAAGGAAGAATCGCTTATATCAGGAGATTCATTTCTAATTTATCAGGACGCTGCAGACCATTCAACAAACTTATGAAGAAAGGTGTCTCTTTTGTCTGGAATGATGAATGTCAGAAAGCATTCGATGATATAAAACAATATCTGATGAGCCCTCCAGTATTGGTACCTCCCATCTCAGGAATACCGTTCCTCCTCTATACTCGAGCAATGAGTCATTCATTGGGTGCATTACTCGCTCAAAAAAATCAAAATGGCCATGAACAAGCCATTTATTATCTCAGCCGCACTATGACCGGAGCTGAACCTCGATATTCACCAGTTGAAAAAGAATGTCTAGCCTTGATGTTTGCTGTCCAAAAGATACGTCATTATATCATTGGCCAGACTATTCATGTCATCTCCAGGATCAATCCTATACGGATCATGATAAAAAAACCCAGTGTTTTGAATTCTCGATTGGCTAACTGGGGAATCCTACTTGCTCAGTATGACATGCACTATATTCCTCAGAAATCAGTCAAAGGACAAGCTTTAGCTGATTTTCTGGCTGCTCACTCAATTCCAGAAAATTCAAAACTCTATGATGAAATCCCAGATGAAGTCCTAGATTTAAATCAAATTGCTGAAGAAGATCCTACTTGGCGTCTATTCTTTGATGGAGCATCAAGAATTGGTCCTAATGGCGATATTGTCGCTGGAGTTAGAATTGTTCTTGTATCTCCAGAAGGTCTTGCCATCCAAAGAGCTTATTCTCTCGATCAGCCGTGTTCAAACAATGTAGCTGAGTACAACGCATTACTTATTGGTCTTTACCTCGCTAAACATCTGAATATTCAACATTTGGAGGCGTATGGAGACTCTAAACTTATTGTCAATCAGATCAGGAGTACTTATGAAGTTCGCCATCAAGATCTGGTTCCTTATCATAAAACAGCCATATCTATGGCCTCATCATTTAAGGAATTCTTCATTGAACATGTTAGGCGAGCATGTAACACAGAAGCTGATGCCCTTGCTAATCTTGCAGCGGTGCTGGCTATCCCAATCAGACGGCAACAAATGATTGTTGTTCGTAATCGAGAATTATTTCATCTTGAAAATAACCTGACTCTAGGACTTCTAGTTGACATTGAAGAATCGATATCTCATGACGTCAACACAACAAGAGGATTTGGATTCAGTCGTAAATCGATGTCATCTTCATCTGATTCCAGTATGGAATTCATCTTCAGTAACTCGACTGAGAATCAGAATACGGATAAAGATTGGAGACTTCCTTTCTTAGATCTCGTATTATATGATATTCTTCCGGATGATCCGAGTGAGGCAGCATCTATCAGACGACGATCACTCAGATTCTATTACAATCATACAACAAAGACCTTATATCGTCGAGCTTATGATGGTTTACTCCTTCGGTACATTGTCGGTGATGAAGCCCAACAAGTTATTCGTGAAGCATATGATGGAATTTGTGGAGCGCATCAACCTGGGCCAAAACTTCAAGACCGTATTCGACGGATGGGTTATTATTGGCCAACTATGGTATCAGATGCCATTGAATATACAAGAAAATGCAAAGCTTGCCAAATCTATGCGGATTTTATACATCAACCCTCGGAATTTCTACATCCGACGGCAGCATCATGGCCCTTCGAAGCTTGGGGCATGGACATTGTCGGCCCGATCAATCCACCGTCATCTAAAGGTCATCGGTTTATTCTCGCAATAACCGATTACTTCTCCAAATGGGCTGAAGCCATTCCTTTATCTGAAGTTAAGACATCTAATGTCATCAGCTTTATTAAGCACCACGTCATCTACAGATTTGGTGTTCCTCGACGCATTGTTCATGATAACGGACCACAGTTCGTCAGCCAGAAATTTACTCGATTCTGTGACGATCACCGGATCAATAATATGGCTTCTACCGCATATAATCCAGCAGCTAACGGATTGGCAGAAGCTTTCAACAAGACTATCATCAAACTCCTAAAGAAGTTTGTCTCCACTAACAAACGTAATTAGAGTGACAAGCTTGGAGAATGCTTGTGGGCTTATCGCACTACAGTCCGTAATGCTACTAAGTGTACACCTTTCTCTCTGGTGTACGGATCTGAGGCTGTTCTCCCATTAGAGATTCAAATTCCTTCTTTAAGGATAGCAATCGCTAATGAACTCACTGCTGAAAATAATGATCGTCTTCGACTTCAAGAATTGGAGGCTCTGGATGAAAAGCGTTTATCTGCTCAACAGAATATTGAATTCTATCAAGCTAGAATTTCAAGGGCTTTTAACAAGAAAGTCAGAATTCGAACATTTCAGAAAGGAGAACTTGTGCTTACTGTCAGACGCCCGATGACTATGACACACATGAGTAAAGGCAAGTTTGATACAAATGGGAAGGTCCATTCATTGTCAATAAGATCTTTTCTAATGGGGCTTATCAACTCACTACTCTAGATGGTAAAGCCACTATGATGCCCATCAACGACAAATTCTTGAAGAAGTACTACGTTTAATATTTCTATCAAGATTGTCCTCCCATCATTCTCCAGCTGTTTCATTGTTCTTTCCGAAGAATCATTCTGATATCTATTTTCCCCAATGGAGATAGGTATTCTACTTTGTATCGTTTTCTCAACAAATTTGATATCCAGAAAATCATGTCCATATTACCTCTGAATTTTCTATCTCAATATCATATTTATGAAAATGATATTTAGTCTTTCTAATTTCTGAGTCAAAAGATCAATGAATAAAGGCAAAAATATAAAGTGGGAAGGATATATCGTAAACAAAGTTTCCTTAAACGGAGTTTATTTGAGACAAATTCCTCAAGAAAAAGAGTACATCATCATGGAAGATCACTGTAATCCCTTTCATATTTGGGACGAGGACCACATACATAATCAGCAAAAGAATTGAGTACATCTTTTCCTGACCGCACCAAGAATTGACAGGCAGCCAGCCTTATTGCTTCTTCTTCTTCGGTTTCTCCTGGTTCGACCAGGAAGTCCAGGATATCTTTCGGCGGCTTGGGAGTAGACGAGCTTTCGCCCATTTCCTTCTTCTGCGGAGGTGGATGTTCTTTAACACCTTCAGTAGCTTCGGGGGCAACTTCAGCCTTCTTTATGTTCTCTTCAGAAGACATTATGGATAAAATGCGATCCTTCTATTCAAATATATGCTCTATTTATAGGCATATGGTTACAAGGATCGAAGGGACGTATTCTTTCCCGATATTCAGTTCATCCATTCATTTCTCACATTCATCCGACGTTTCACATGTTCATTAATACTTGACGGTTCGTCCGTTCATTTATTACATTCACTCGATAGTTCATCTGTTCTTCATTTCCTAACGGTTCGTCCGTTCATAATCTTCTATCAGTTCATTAAGTGGGGATTCGTTATTGATCACGTTTTCATAACCTCTGAATCAATTCCGAATCTACTTACTCATTTGTCATGTTTTGACCTCTGCATAGAAATCAATCTATTTTCTTTCGAGTTCCTATATATTATCATGCCCATAATACCTCTGATAATATCATATACTCTAAAACAGAAAAGATGATTTTATTATCTATCATGTCCACAATTCATCCACAAATACAAATCATTGAGCATAGAAGAATTGTCATTTCCATTCCCATTTCACCACAAAAAGTCTATTACATTTTCTTAGACTTTCTTACAAATCATAATGGAAATCTATTACAAATCTTGGATTTTCATTCTATGTACAACTGAGATCTATTTCTTCTTGGATCTTCTCTGGCAATCTCGTTGTTTGTGGCAATTCCTGGGTGTCCAGCAGGAATCAAACTCTGGTCTTATCTCTCAGACGAGAGGAGAACCACAGAGTAGGGCAACACGAAAACGTGTTGCTGCCAATACAACTGGTGGATTAGGAGCGACCTTTCAGAGGAGACAGGAATGTATCCAACCTTGGGATACAATTCCTAGTTCTCCCGTAAAAGGAACTCTACTACCCAATCTCTCGGTAGTAGAGTTGACTCCACCATCCAACTCTCGTGTATAAAGGCTCTTCCTACCATCTAAGGAAGACCCTTCTATCTCACGAAGAGTTCTGAGTTGTCTGATTTACGCGTCAAAAGCGTATGAGCTCCCTGATGTAGATGTCAGCAGGATATTCTCCACAGCATCCACATCCCCAATGCCAGTTCTGAAGAAAATTTTCAGCCAAAATTCTGCAAGAAACAGTAAGGAAAAATCAGCCAACAGAAATTGGCCAAGCAAAGACAGATGCATTCTGTTCATTTCAGGAAGATGAATTTGTCTTTAGCAAACAAAAAATTCGATGCGTGTATATTGAACTTACCGCTGAGTCTGCTGCTAAGGATTGACAGACCCATGTCTGGTAGCGTGCACAGAAGTCAAACATCAGACAACATGGCTTTCCTATTTTCTTCTCACAGAAAGTTCATTCTCAGAAGAGAGGAAGAAGAATGGGAAGATGAGTTTGTGTGGAGTTCATCCATCTATTTAAAGGGTCAAGTGCAGGTCTATTCTAGGAAAAGATCCGCATAAATAGCGCTCGTAAATTGTGGAATGAGTGTCACGTGCACTTCGGGAGATAGTGCAACATTGGAAACAGTCAAAGTGTGCTAATTAATATTCTTCATTAAAAGGCACGCAGATCAAACACAAAAGTTGTACTTCATTCTTTAAACAGGCACTGATGGCCTTACAAAAAGACAAAACAGAAAAGTGCAACAAAAACGTAGAAAGTTACGCTCTATTTTCCAGAGCGGCTAAGTTTGATGCCTAACTCCTCTACGCTCTTAACTCCCAGGCGATACAACAAAGTCTCCAGCATTTCACGCTTCTCCGTAAGGCTCCGCCCATCAGAAGAAGACGAGCCATCCAATCCAAAGTAGCTCAAGAGATTCTTGGCTAATTGCGTGGAGTCGTCCTTGAGCTCGATGACGACAGGTTCGGGTTTTTTGCCCCCAAAAGTGGGGTCACCATGGGAACAAAAGCCCAACTTGTGTGCTTCCTCTTCGGCTGCTTCCTTTGGGGTCATATTTTCGAGAGATGAATGTCAAAACTGAGAATCTCTTCCTGTTTATATAACAGATCTCGTCGATAGTTCATATTCCACCATAAATTGGACGCAATCAGTCTCGGAGAACGAAGAGTCATTATGACATTTAATAAGTTCATTTGGATATTTTCAAAGAACTTCGAAGTCTTTTCGACTTCCGAAATTTTTTTTTGGAGTCATCTCAGCGTGACTGATTTCATTTCATCATCTCTATTTCAAAGTATTTCAAAAATATTTTATCATTTTTCGAAAACTTTGAAGGGGGTTTTGTAGGCCTCAAAAATGAAGTCACGCTGAGTTGATCAGAACAAGTCACGCAGAGTGATCCAAGAAGCAGCATAAAAGATACGCTAAGTTCTGCCTGGCCATCTCCTTTAAAAGTCACGCAGAGACAGCTCAGCCATACGTCAGAATCATAATGACTGACAACACAACAGTCGAGAAACGTCTCCTCATATGCCACGTATGCACAGAACTCGAGAGATCACAGCCGTCTTTTGCGTGATTTTTGAAATCTTCCTTAGCAAGACTCACTCTTCACCAAGTTGGCGTGACTTTGGGTCTTATCTTTATTTAATACGGCTGACAATATAATCAATGTCAGAGATTTTGTGTCAGACGAAGCGTGCCAAATCAAGACAGCTGGCGGTTTGCGTGGATTCTGAACCTTCTCCTTCCTCAAAACATTGCGTGACTTTTGAGTTATTCTTCTCAAAGCCTGCGTGAATTCTAAAGTATTCTTCTTCAAAGCTTGCGTGGATTTCGCCTTCAACGAGTCTGCGTCAACGAATCTGCGTGGATTTTTGCCTTCAGCAAGTCAGCGTGGATTTCATTTCAACTGGAGTACGTGGCAGCCATGCCACCGATCTCTCTCTCGCGTGCCCAGTAACTTGCACACGACCCATGCACTGATGCCATGTGTCCAACAGTTACGGGCCACGTCCAGTAACTACTCATTAACCCTGCATGTATTTAGAGTCTGCGTGACTTTTCAAAGTGTACCAGTGGTGAGGTAGTTATCTTTTCAGTTACTGTTTTGACTCTATAAATAGAGTTCTTTTTCTCGTTCATTGTACAGATACATTGATATCTACTGTCAAAATTTTGAGAGCTTTTCTTCTTCGCATAGTCCAAGGGATAAAGCGATCGTCTTCTAGATCGGATTCCTACAGTTGTAATTTTCCCAGAAACACAACAAATAAAGAGAATTTCTTTATGGAAAACAATTATATTATATTTAAAAATAATATTTTTCTTTAAATGAGGAAAAACATGAAATTTTGTTTAAATAATAACTTGTAGTTTTTCCTAATTTATTTAATGTAAGAAAATAATATTAATTTTCTATAAAATAATTATTTTACTATTTTACGTGTTTACGTCAACCACAAATCAGAAAAATAATAAAACTACACTAACTTATTACAAAGCCACAGAAAATAATAAAAACTGGGCTTATGTCCTTTACAGACTTTTTACATGAATTTAAATAAGAAAAAAAACATTGGTTAGTCCTGAAATTTCCTATAATTTAATTATAAAATAAAATTAATAAATTAAAATATAACACGAGTCTCAGACTTTGGTCCAATCGTCAAAATAGCTAATGCCTCGACGTCCAGGCGAAGCCGGTTTCGTTTGCACTTAGCCAGGGCCCATTGGCCGATACGGTCGGCGCCCAAAAATCCAAAATATTAATATTTTCCGAAATCCATTTTAAAATTATTTTAAAAAATATAATTAAATTTTACGGAAAAATTTGGCAGCATTTCCTCTATTTTTGGTCAACCTAAAAATTGGGAAAGTGTGCCAATATCTTCTGCAAATCCCAAACCAGAGAAATACCCATAAATTCTATTCCATCACAATATTAATATAACTCACAAAATATATTTTCGAAGAATACTCGAAAAATCCAAAATTACTCGGAAATCCGAGAATTCACAAACCAACATAAAGATTAACTCCCAAAACCAACAGAACTAAATCCGAAGCAAAGCTATCAAAAATCACAGAACCTATCATTCTCCCAAACGAAACTATCCACAGAAAATCCAACGAACTTCGGAATTTCCGAATTCGAATCGTCTAACCGAATCCCGCAATGGGATCGAGGACCAAATCATCACTGACTACGAAACGAAAACGGAGAAAGCAAATATACCTGGGTTGCTCGGCTAGAGCTCTCAGATGATAATAATAGAGAAATGGAACTCACGGACGGTGAATCGGCTCGAGACAACGCCTTGCCGGGGTACGGCTGCGCTGGACAGCGGAATCTAAGACCGCAGAAAGCCACGAACAGCGGATCGGGGCACGGAAAATTAGATCGGGACAGCAAGTCGGGCACGAAAAAGTGCTGGACTGGAAACGACGCTCGAAAGGTGACCATATCGGGGCACGGGGTGCTGCGGCTCGGAGAGGAGCGACGACGGAGCCGCTGGAAGGGGAACCGACGAGAGGGGTCGCGGGAAAACCGCGTCGGAGGAGATCGGGGCCGGCTGGTGGCGTGGCGCCGGAAACGGCGGTGAGGGGGTCGCCGGACATGGGCGGCGCCTGGGCGGGCTGAGCCGCGCGGATCGGAATACGGTCGCCGGAGTTACGACGCGGTCGGAGTCGCCTGGACGGGGCCGGCCTGGACTCGGGCGGAGGGCGGCGCTTGGGCCTGCGAGGAGAGTTCGACGGGGGTGGCGCCGCACAAGGTCAGCCGGGAGGAGTACGCCGGACTCGGGAACTGCGACGGAATCTCCGGCTAGGGCACGATTTTGGAGATTAGGGATTTAGGGAAAGTGAGGGAAAAAATGGTGAGTGTGTGAGGATGGTGAAGGAGAATGGGGGTTTGATAGGGATAGGCCTGGGGGTTTCGGAATGAGAGAAGACACGACGGTTTCGGGAGAGGAAGAGTGATGCCGACGACTGTTACGTGGAGAGGAAGGGCCGACGGGGAAAATTGGGGTCAGATCGGTTATGAGAGGGAGTGAGCTGAGAGTTAATAATTTTTTTTTAAAGAAATTTTCCTTAAAGAAATCTTTTCCTTTTCCTTTATATCATTTTTCCTCAAAAACTTGGTATCACATTATAGTTAATTTATAAAAATAATCCGAAAGTGGATTCGGGTTTGGAAATGGGTTCAGATTTCGGTTGCGGGTTCGAAATGTGTTCAAGTCAGGTTAGGACCATCATTAAAATCCAGGAATATTAATCTTTCTAAAAATATACAATTTTCCTAAATTAACATTTAATAATGATTTATAATAATAATTTTACTGATCTGACATTTATAATGATAAAATAAAATGATATTAATAATAATAGTAATAATTAAACTAATTTGTAAACAAAAATTGAGAATCTGAATTTGCGGGTTTCACAGGGAGACTAGCACCACCCCGACTCCGACGACGATGTTGCCCTTGGGTCCCGTTCTTGAAGCACCGTCGAAGAATATTCGCCATATATCATCGTGAGAGGTTGCATGCGAGTCAGCGACCTCATCTGGGATCTCTTCATATATTCTGGATGACTCTGAACCCGGGTGGACTGCCAAAAAGTCCGCCAGGGCTTGACCTTTGACAGCCTTTTGCGGGACAAAGATCATATAATAAGGGGACAACAATATTGCTCATGTAGCGAGGCGAGAGCTGAGTGCCCCTGGTTTAGTTATGAGGACCCTGAGAGGGTTGACTCGTGAGATCACATGGTATTGTTTGTCCAGTGACATAGTGCCGTGTCTTCTGAATAGCGAACACCAGAGCAAGGCATTCCTTCTCCACAGCGGTGTATCGGTGCTCTGGCCCAATCATCATTCGAATGAGGTAATATATGGCTTGCTCATGGCCTGCATCGTTGTTTTGTGCCAGCAAAGCCCCGAGGGAATGTTCCATTGCTCGTACGTAGAGCATGAATGGTTTTCGAGCAACCGGAGCCACCAGGACTGGAGGGTTCGACAAATATTCTTTGATGCTGTCGAAGGCCCGCTGACATTCTTCGTCCCATACGAACGAGGCACCTTTCTTCATGAGATGGGTAAATGGTCGACATCGCCCGGAGAGGTTAGAAATGAACCTCCTGATGTAAGCTAGCCTCCCTTGGAGGCCTCTGAGTTCGCGGAGATTTCTCGGGGGATCCATCTCCATAATTACTTTTGTCTTCTCAGGGTCGACATGGATACCCTGGGCGGTGATGATAAAACCCAAGAACTTCCCGCTGGATACGCCCATGAAGGATTTTGTGGGGTTCATCTTCAGATTGTGTGCTCGCATCAGGTCGAATACTGTCCTTAGATCCTGCAGATGGTCTTCCTTACGGTGACTCTTGACGGCGATGTCATCAACGTAGCACTCCACCGTCTTGCGTAAGTGGTCTCTGAAGATGATACTCATGGCTCTTTGATATGTGGCGCCGGTATTCTTCAAACCGAAAGGCATGACTGTGTAGCAGTATGTGCCAATCGGTGTTTGGAATGATGTATACTTTTTGTCGTTAGGAGACATCTTGATTTGGTTGTACCCCAAGAAGTCATCTATGAATGACATACGTTCGAAGCCGCAGGTGTTGTCAATCATGATATCTGTGATAGGGAGGGGGAATTCGTCTTTGGGACACGCCTCGTTCAGATTGCGGAAGTCGATGCAGATTCGAATCTTTCAATTCTTCTTGAGGACGGGTACTATATTGGCGACCCAGTCAGGATGTTGCTCCTCAAGAATGAAGCTGCTAGCTATCAGTTTATTGACTTCGGCTTAGATCACGTCCATGATGCCTGGGCGGAAGCGTCGCTGTTGTTGCTTGACTGGCTTTACATCCGGCCGAATGTTGAGTTTATGAAGAGCAATATCGGGATTTAACCCCGGCATGTCTTCATAGCTCCAGGCGAACACATCGATATATTCTTTGACAAGTTTCAGCAGCGATTCTCGCTCTTCGTCTGTTAGTCTTTTACTGACAAAGATCGGTTTTGGAGAAGATTTACTGCTGAGATCTACTTGTATGACCTCATCTTCAGTAGGAGGTTCTCTCTGTTCGAACCACTTTTTTCATTATGCATCCAGCTGTTGCATCCACGGCTCTAGCTCGAGGATCTCAGGGATGTCTTCATCTTCTTCATAAGCGTCGGCGAATGCCATGTTGACTGACAGTACTTGTCTGAATACATCTCCGATGCTGATATCTGAGTCAGAAGTTGGTAACCCGGTCGAATGTGAATGCCAGTCACATTCTTCATATAAACTCTAAGGGTCATCGTGGGTATTACATACCCTAATCCACATCGAGTTTTTCTATAGTAGTTCCGTGGTTTGCCTGCCGGGACCGGTGGGTTCAAAGGTAATCGTCGTCCAGTACCGTAGTTCAGGCCTGACGTGGTCTCCAGATCATACCCTTGTTTTTGTATAAGATATTTAGATTGGGGGCTATAGAGATACAGAGGCAGTCTCCCAGCATCTGATCCAAGGTCGACTTCTTCTACGGTGAAGGGATACGGATCGTCCTTCCGACCGAAGATGATTGGATGATCCCCTCCCTCGATTATGCGGTAAGCGTCTTCTGCTGGAGTAAGCTGGATTATGGTATGCATATTTGTCACCTGTGTGTGTAGGTGAGTGCCTATACCGTGTTCCATAGCATACATTGTACAGAGCTTATTAAGCTCGAGGTAGTTCAAAGATAGCCCTTTATTGATGAAGTAAGGTATCTTTTCTAGGGGGATTACATTATCTACAAAGGGAACATCAGTGTGGGCAGCCACATATTTGGCTAACTCCGGTTCTTTTTCGGCTACCCCTGTATAAACGAAGACTGAGATGACGACCTGGACAGCTTGATCGTTAGCGGTTCGGCTGGTGGAGCAGAGCGTGGAGTTGTTGGCAAACTAGCGACCCCCAGCTTGGTACTCGATGCTAGAAGGGGAGTGGTTGGTTCGCTAGAAGTTCCAGGCCTTGCATCGGGGTGACGACCCTTCTTGGGGAGGTATATCGTCATTGGCTTGTCGGAGGGATCGAGCTTCTCCGTTTGTGGCTGGCCGGCTCTCGGCAGCCTGATTGTCAGTGGCTCCGTTATGGGTCTTGGCACTTGGCCAGACCTTGGCAGTCGGATTATCATCTGTTCTTTTTGCACCGAGAGGCTGATTGCGTCCTTACGCAGAGTGGCGGTAAGGGGTACAGAATTTCCAGGTTTGCGAGCTTGGAGATGGATCGTCAGGGGCTCTTCTGATCTTGTGGCTGTCTCAGTACGAGCTTGCGCATCTCCTTTGCTAAGATGCTTCTTCGACTTTTCGTACAGACAGGAGTCTGAGTAGTAAGATTCGGCCCCTTTGAAGGGATCGATATCAGCAAACTCCGTTCTTACGAAGCCGTATTTGTCGACATATTTGAAGCATTGGTGCAGCGTGGAAGGCACGATCATATAATTGTGTATCCAAGGGCGCCCCAAGAGGATATTGTAAGAAGTGTCTGTATCTATGACGTAGCAGGTGACTTCGGATTGGAGATTGCCAATCTGACACTTTAGACGAATCTTCCCAATTGGGTAGTTCCTGTCCGAATTGAAACTGCTGATGGCGGTGTTTGTAGGCGTCAGGCGATGCATTGGGATGCGGAGGTGATGTAGCAGACCCTTCGGGATAATGCTTATGGAAGAGCCAGGATCAATGTGCATCCGATCTACCTTTACGTCGCCAATGTACCCAGTGTAGTATAGTGGATGATCGTGCAGGTTGGTTTTGATGAGCATGTCCTGCGGAGTGAAGACAATGTTGGATATCGCTCCCGTGCAGGCGCTGTCTTGGAGATCTGTAGGCGGGTTCTCTTCCGTGAGGTTGACCTGAGCGAGGTACGCGTCGGCATTTTGGAGTACATTGCTCAAAGCCGCACAAACATCCTTGTGATGCCTCTTTCCGGAGGGATTTGTCAAAGCGAGCCTCCCTCGACCTATGCTTGTCGGTCGTCGGAGGCTGAGCCGGTCCCGGAGTGTCGGTTGTGGTGGGCTGATGATCTTCAGTTGGGTTGTCAGCCACTGGTTGGGATTGTGCCCCAGACCGGGTGACGACGGCTGTAGCTTCTTCGATGTCCGCCAAGATTGTGCGACAGGACCTGACTTTTCTACCCTTCTTCTTGTAGATGAAAGATGATGTGGGCCGAGTTACTTTTAATACCAAGTTTGGATGGATCCACATGACCTGCCCTCGTGATGTGGTGAAGGGCACTAGACCAGCAGCCTGATCTCGGGGAGGTAGAAGATTAGCAATCTCCATTGTCGCCAGAGGGATGAGGACTACACCGTCTTGAGTTTTCGTTGGAGGGAAGCTGCCGAATTATACTGACACCATATTGGCTGCTACTGTCACCTCTTCTAAATCGATGGCCAGTGCGTTCGAATCGATGAGGTTTTGGATGTACCGTTTTAGCTGGTAGCAGTCGTGTGTGGCATGGTGGACGTAACGATGGTAATGGCAGTACTTCGAGCTCTCCATGTCTGCCTGCCGCGGTTCCCGTCTTGGTGGAGGAAGCTAAATTCTGTCTCCTTGTATGAGCATGTCCAAGATGGGCTTGACGTGACCGTCTTCGAAGGAGTAAGTGATTTGCGGCCATTGTTTGTCTGCTGGCTTTGGCTCAGGTTTCTGCGCGGTATCGGCCACCATAGCCTGCTTACCCCTGGTGTCGCGATTGTTGGAGGGGCTACCCCCATTGTCGTTGTTAGAACGCTTGCCCTTGTTCTCTCTGTCCGATATGTGCAGTCCCAATTGGCGAGCCTTTTTCAATCGTTCTTCGGTGCTTGTGGCACTGATGATGAACGTCTTCCAATCCTTGAACTGACTTTCGCCCATCCAGAGACTGATTGTTGGGAGCAGTCTCTTTTGGCAAATTTCAATCAAAAAGGAATCCAGATTTCCAGATGGCAGCTTCATTGCAGTTTGGCAAAACCGTTCGATATAGTTTCTTGTTAGCTCTTTCTCACCTTGGACGACGTCCATGAGGGTGGACATTGTGATGTCCTGCCCTACTTCGTAAAATCTCTCCAAGAACATGTGCTTGAAGTCGGCGAAGGAGTGGATGCAGTTGTTTGGAAGATTGTGATACCAGTCGAAGGCGACCCCTTCCAATGCCCCGATGAATAATCGTGTGAGAATGGCATCGTCATGGGACAGATGGTCGGTGGTGACCTCAAAGTAGGTGATGTACCGACTTGCTGAGGTCTTGCCATCATAAGGATTGATATTGAATGGCTTATATCTTGGTGGGAATGGAACGTCCCTCCAGGCAGTAGGGTACGGTTGTCGTATTCTGAGGTCTTGAGAGTTTTCTCGAGCGTGAAACATGGCTCGGAGCTCTTGGACCTTCCTTCTCGCTTCGCGGGCTTCATCCACTGCGGTGGGGGCCGTGGTTTCGGGAGGGTCGTTGTCCGGATTTGGTGTCGCCGAATTTGAGTCCGTATTGACTGCAGGACCCGCGCTCGTTTGGCCGGGCGTTCCTCCTTACAGAGTTGGTAGGGCTGTTTTAATCTCGTCTACAGACTAGACCAAAGCAAGCAATATGGCTTCGAGACTATCGATGCGTTGGCGATCACTGGAACCTCCTTGGCTGCTGTCTGTCATGAATACCGTCTTTACGTGAGGAGAGATGGACGGAGCGGTGGAGAAAGCGCCCTCCGAATCGTACCCTTGTAGTGAGAAGTCATCGGGGTATGTGGGTATGTTCTCTTCTGGTTCAGACTCGGAAGGAATAGTAACCCCAGTCTCCGTGTTCGCCTCATCTTGGGAATTGTGGACGTTCTCGGGGACGTCAGGGTTTGCTGAATCTGACGGAAGAGTTGCCTCCCCTGACTCGTCTTCTTGGAGCATCGGATTGTTGTGGAGGCTCGGAGGGGTGCTACCTCCAGTCCCAGTAACCCCCTGCGTTGTAGACGATAAATCTCCCTTTGTAGCAGATTTTGTCTTAGAGCGAGTACCTTGGAAAACTCCGATGGTGGGCACCCGCTTAGACGATAGTCTTTTAGTCGAAGTGGTTGAAATCTTCGGGCTGGGAACATTTGTCTTCTTCCCTCTTCCATCAGCAGGGACTTTCCGAACGGAGTTGCAGGAGACGACGGGAAGTACCTCGTCTTCTGAAGATGGCTGTTACAGTCTTTGAAAGACGGACTGCCGATCTTCTTGCATTGTCGCATTATTGCAGCAGCAGTTGACGATGATTTGGGTGCAGTGACGTCTGTGGGAAGACTTTTTGCACCCCGAGGCATCTCCTCTTTCCTTGCGTTTGTGGAGGATGGCCTCACGCAAGTCAGAAGGGTCTGGATCGACCATGTTTGCTCCCTGGATTTTGGGAGACTTTTGCGAACCTCTCTGTCCGTTTGCCGTCGGGGGCTGGACTCGAGTGGTTCTGGACAACTTTCAATCTGAGGCCCGCATAACGGTATGCGAGACGCTCAGATGATCAGAGACAGGATCAACGGACCAAGCGTGCCAAGCTCGCGCTGCCCTAGACTTCTTCGCTTTAGTGCATAAAGGGACATAGTAGGAAGAGTCTAGGTGATGCTGGAGAGAGTCAGACATATCTTCTTGGGAGCACGAGAGATCAGGACCATAAGACAGGCGGTCGAAGACAGAGCCGCGCGGGGTAGGCGTCATGCTGCCATCCTCAACAATCTTCATGCGGCTGGCAGACGTAGCCGCATAGGCTTTCTTCATGCGGCTGGGAGTCTCAGCCGCATGAGTATTCTTTATGCGGCTGGATGATCTGGCCGCATAGACTTTCTTTATGCGGCTGGTAGATCCACCCGCATGAGCCTCCTGCATGTGGTTGGCAGATTTGGCCACAGGAGTGCTCGGCTTCTTCTTGGGGCACATAGAGTCGCTCTTTGTCCCTGCAAGTCCAGCATCGTAGTACTTTCCTCTGTCGGACTTGGGGACAGCAGAGTTCTCTACGGCTCAAAGTAGAGCCGTATGAGAGTCGCCTTCGCCGTCTTGGGTAGCAGAGAGGACCCCGTCCAGAGCTTGTGGAGGAGCAAATGATTTTGGCCTCCACTTGCAGCGAGCTTTCTTTGTGCGGGTTCGCTTCTAGATCGGGCCGGCGCTTCCTTCAGAGAGCATCTCTTCAAACGCCTGTTGGTCGAAACGGATGACCAACTTCTGTTGCGCGAAGCCAAGCTTGGCTGCATCCGACTGCGTCACCAACTCCTCAGCCGTGGAGAAGTTTGTCTCCAGCAGAGTCGCCATCGTGTTTGCCATGAAATATAAAAGTGCAGAACAATTATCGGAGGACTGGACTTTTACTTCACGTTACAAACTCGCTTGTACAAAGAAAGCCTAGGGACGAAAGCCTACGTACAGCAGTCTAAGTACAATTGTTTATTTTAGATTCTGGAGAGGTGACGATAGAGGCTCGGGAAAGCTACGACAGCTCAGCCTTACTCCTTGGACGATCGGTATGCAGCCTTGGCTCCAGAAGATTGCTTGGCGTTGAAGAAATGCTCTCTTTGCTCTCTCTTTGCTTTTTTTCTCTCCAAGTATGTGGTGCTCTCTCTGATCTCGAAAAGTCCTCTCTGTATGTATGTGTGCCAATATATCTTGCAAGGGAATGGCACCATGCTATTTATAAGAATGGAGGGACCTCATTAGGGTTCACAATAGTTGCCCCTCAAAGTGGCGGCGACCTGTTGATCGATCAATCTGGGCTATTAATCTTGAGTGTGATAAATCTGGGCCATTTTGTGTAGATTGCACCAAATCCTATCAGTAATTAATGCTGATTGGAATAAATCTCCGTGGTGATGATTTGCTGATGTCTGCGAATCTGAATGAATAAATTTAATTCATTCTCCTGCCACGTATCCCAGATTATTGGGATTTGACCCAATCTTTGATTGCAGTAAATCTGGGAAATTGATTGGCTTTATGACACGTGTCCGAGAGTCACTGAACCGCAGGAGGGAAGAGCCGCATAAGGGCTGAGCCGCATACGCCTGGCCACGTGGAAGGGCTGCCTGGGGAGTGGCCACTGAATCTATGAACCGCATGATAATCTGAGCCGCATGGAGATGATCCTTGTGAGCCGCATAGGGCTGCATCTGCTTGAGCCGCATAGGGTTGTTTCGATCTGGGCCGCATAGGACAACTTCAGCCTGAGCCGCATAAGGAGTCTCCACTCGAGCTGCATATGACCGTCCACGTGTCTAGGCTGCGTAGCCTTTTCTGGATCTCGGGAAGTTGTGCCAAAGATTTTCTTTTGATTTTTTAGGATTCTGTCATTATGACAGAGTCATAATTGCCTCTTTGTGTCAGACCTGTCATTTCGTCAGAGTGGTCAGCCATCCAAGCAATTAATGCAGTATAGTGCGGAGGGAAGGACTGTTTGCAATGCCACGTGTCCTTTTTTCTGAGCCGCATGGAGATCACAGAGCCGCATAGGCTCGTTGAACCGTATGGGTCCTCTGTGCCGTATGGGCTTTCTGAACCGCATGAGGTTTCCTGGCCGCACGGCTCTTTCTTTATTATTGTCCATGCTTCTACAACATCTAGGCAAGCAATCACTCATTCAAGCAAGGAATCGAAGGCATGAGGCATAAGGAAGACATTATACCTCACGAGTCAAACAAGTCGGGATACCGCGATCGGATGTCATCCTCACGCTCCCACGTTGACTCTCCCAAAGAGCGATGACCCCAAGCAACTCGGACTAACTTGATAGTCTTGTTCTTGAGTATCTTCTCTCTCCGGTCCAATATAGATACGGGCCTCTCCTCATACGAAAGGTTGGTACCAACAACCAATTCCGAATGATCCAGGACGTGGCTCGGGTCTGGGATATACCATCGTAATTGGGATACATGGAACACATCATGCACCTCGCTTAGCGACAGCGAAAGAGCGAGACGATAGGACACATCTCCTACTCGCTCCAGAATGTCAAATGGCCCAATATACCTAGGACTAAGCTTTTTCCGTACGCCGAAACGAATGACGCCACGGTTAGGCGAAATCCTCAGGAATACATGGTCACCGACAGAAAACTCGAGAGGGTGCCGATGAGAATCGGCCCAATGGCACTGGCGATCTTCGGCAACTCGAAGATGATCCCGGACTCTCCTGACCACTTCGGCTGTCTGGGCAATCATTTCTGGACCGAACATCTGCCTCTCTCCGACATCATCCCAGGCTAACGGGGATCTGCACTTCCTTCTATACAGTGCCTCGAACGGTGCCATCTGGATACTGGCTTGGAAGCTGTTGTTGTACGAGAACTCCACCAGGTGCAGGTGATCTTCCCATGAACCACCAAAGTCAAGTGTACAGGACCGCAACATATCTTCAAGAGTCTGGATCGTGCGCTCCGACTGGCCATCTGTCTGCGGGTGATAGGCTGAACTGAACTGGAGATGAGTTCCCAAACTTTCCTGCAGGCTACGCCAAAAATGCGACGTGAATCTTGAATCTCTGTCCGAAGTGATACTGACTGGCACTCCGTGCAACCTGACAATCTGCCTGAGGTACATTTCTGCTAACTAAGCTGTCGACTAACTAACCCTGAATGGGAGAAAGTGAGCTACCTTCGTGAGCCTGTCAACTATAACCCAAATAGCATCTTGACCAGCTGGGGATCTAGGCAATCCGGTCACAATATCTATGGTCACATGTTCCCACTTTCATTCTGGGATCGGCAAGGGCTGAAGAAGTCCAGCCGGCCTCTGATGTTCAGCCATAACTTGTTGGCAGACTAAACAATGAGAGACAAACTGGGCTATCTCCCTCTTCATGCCATTCCACCAAAAATGCTGACGGATATCACGGTACATCTTCGTACCGTCCGGATGAATGGAATATTGAGAACTGTGGACCTCTGCCATGATTTTCTGTCTGATATCTCCACTGGACACACAAAGACGCTTACCATGCCTAAGTGAACCATCTTCATGAATGCATAACTCGGGTCGCCGGCCTGCCTCACACTCTGCTCTGAGTCACTGAAGCTTGGAATCTGTTGACTGCGCTATTTGGATCCTCTCGACTATAGTGGACTGAACTTGCATGCTGCCATCAATACCACACTGGAAGGGAGAACAACTTCAATACCCATCTTCTGAAGATCTGCTAACAGCTCCGGTTGCGCTGTTAGGAAATAAACTCCGGCTCTCCTGCTCAATGCATCTGCAACGACGTTGGCCTTCCCGAGGTGATACTGCAAGTTGACATCATAATCCACAAGAAGCTCCAGCCACCTCCTCTGACGCATGTTAAGATCCTTCTGGGTGAAAACATACTTCAGGCTCTTGTGGTCGGTAAAAATCTCTACCCTATCTCCGTACAAGTAGTGCCTCCACAACTTAAGTGCAAACACTACTACTGCAAGCTCCAAGTCATGGGTTGGGTAATTCCTCTCATGATCACGAAGTTGCCATGAAGCATAAGCTATTACCTTTCCATGCTGCATCAGAACACATCCTAAGCCTCTGCCTGAAGCATCACAATATACTGAGAACCCTCCGGTTCCATCTAGAAGCGTGAGAATGGGTGCCGTCATCAAGCCTCGCTTCAACTTCTTAAAAGAATCCTGGCACTCTGCTGTCCAAGCAAACTGCGCATCCTTGCGGGTCAATTGGGTCAATGGCGCTGAAATCCGAGCAAAATCTGAAACAAACCGCCGGTAGTAGCCGGCCAATCCAAGGAAACTGCAAACTTCTGCGACTGTGCTGGGCACTGGCCATGTCTCAATGGCCACAGTCTTATGGGGATCCACTTCTACTCCTCCTCTGGTGATGATGTGACCCAAGTACGAAATACGATCGAGCCAGAACTCACATTTAATGAACTTGGCATATAACTGGTGCTCCCTGAGAATCTGAAGAACCACACGGAGATGCTGCTCATGCTCCACTTCATACCTGTTGTAGACCAGGATGTCGTCCATAAACACAATCATGAACTGATCCAAGTAAGGCATGAAGATACGATTCATGAGATCCATGAATACCGCCGGCGCATTGGTTGCTCCAAATGGCATCACAAGGAACTCCTAATACCCATATCTCGATCTAAAAGCTGTCTTCGGGATGTCCTGCTCTCTGACCCTGATCTGATGATATCCTGAGCGCAAGTTGATCTTCGAGAATACTGCTGCCCCTTTGAGTTGATCAAACAAGTCATCTATCCTCGGAAGAGGGTATCTGTTCTTGATTGTCACTGAGTTCAAGGTACGATAATCAACACATAACCTGGATGTACCATCCTTCTTTTTCACAAGAAGCATCGGGGCTCCCCAAGGCGATCCACTTGCACAAATGAATCCCTTGGTTCGAAGTTCTTCAATCATCTTATACAAGATCTCCAATTCTGAAGGTGCCATTCTGTAGACTCTCTTTGACACTGGGGCTGTTCCAGGAATCAAGTCGATGGTGAACTCGATCTCCCGATCTGGCGTTATACCTGGAAGCTCTTCTGGGAAAACATCTGGAAACTCTTCGACTATCCGTAGCAACTGCACTACTGCTACCGCCATCCGCAATACTGGAGGAGAAGGCTCAACTGCGCCTCGGGAAAAGAAAAACTCTGGCTCGCCTGGAATGCTAAAAACAACCCTACCAATATGGCAGTCTATTCTAGTATACTGGTTCCTCAACCAATCCATCCCTAAGACCACATCATAATCGGCCATCGGGAATTCTATCAATCTAGCGGGAAATTCCTTACCGCTAACTATGATCCGACACGAGGAAAATACCCTATCGACTCCCACAAGTCCGTTACCAGTAAGTATATTGAGCCTTACTGATAATGACTCGGACTCCAATCCTATCCGTATCGCGAATCGTGCAGACATAAAAGAATGTGATGCACCAGAATCAAATAAAGCTGAAGCTGGAAATGAGTTAACGAGAATAGTACCTGCCACTACCTCTCCTGGTGCCAATCCTTCCTCTGCGGTCATCACATAGCCTGACCATGCCCTCGGGGTGCTGGTCCCCTCTGCTGAAATCCTCGCTGCTTGCTCTGACTCAAGGCTTGGGCCTGAGTATGCTGCTGGGGGTGTTGCTGCTGGAACACCTGGGACTGAGGCGGTAAGGGCCTCGGCAATGGATACTGATACTGCTAGACCGGAGCTGGTCCCCTCACCGAAGAGCTAGAAAGATTGGACGATGATGAACCACCCCTATTTGGGCAGGATCTAACCCTATGGTCTGCTGCTCCACAAGCCAGACACAATTCCTGTGTCCTGCGGCACTCTGACACTACATGGCCTGGCTTCCCACAATGAGAATATCCCACTGCGGAAGACTGCTTCTGCTTCTGCTGCTAAGGGTACGTCGGGGCTGAATGCTGAACCGACGTTACTGAGGCCGCCTGCCTCGGAGCTCCAATAGTCAAAGCCCTGGCTGCAGGAGCTGGGGCTGAAGACTGATTCATCTGGCCGTGGGATCTCTTCCGACCTCCGGCCCTATCCACAATCCTCTGGGAGGTATACTCATGCCTCCTAGCTGCTCTCAAGACTGCATCAAAAGTCTGATGCTTAAATTGCTCAACTGCCAACAGAATCTCCAGGTGAAGCCCCTGCTGGAATCGCTGGGCTCTATCATACTCGGTTGCCACCAAGGTGGGAGCAAACCGACTGAGTCTGGAAAACTCGACCGCATATCCGTCGACTGTCCTGCCCATCTGCTTCAGATTGGTAAAAGTCATCTGTAGATCATACCGAGCTACAACATCAAAATACTTGGTCTGGAATCTCTCTCTGAACACCGCCTAAGCAATGGGTGCTGCAAATCCAACAGCCTGAGCCGCCCACCAGCTGCGGGCAAGATCTAACAATTGCAGGCGCACCACGGCCACCTTCTCATTCTCTGGGGTCCTGGCTGCTTCGAGAATCACTTCAGTATCCTGAAGCCAGGAATCTGCTGCGATAGCATCTTCACTACCGTCAAAGAATGGAGGGTTCAAGCGCTTGAAGCTGTTGGCCGCGCTGTTACCCTGATGACCTCCTCTGGTCAGAGCATCCGTCACTGCCTGGTGCAAGGCGTCTCCTCGACGATCTTGAGAAGCTATCAAGGTCCTGACGAGACCTACCAAGGTGCCATCATCAGGCTCGGCAGGCTGAACTGGCTGGACTGGTGGCTCTCCGCCAGAAGGCACGACTCTGGAGGCTACTCCCGAATGCTGGGCTTGATCTCCCGGTTGCTGCTGATCCACGGGAAATGCTCCGTCTTGCTGACCGGCAGGTCCAGGAACAATGTCGCTGAAGAAGACGACATGGAGAACAATAAGGAAGGACCAAGACAGATCAACGATACAAGCATATGATCAGGACAAGAATCCAGGGATTCAGAAGATACGAGTAGAGACCAAAGGCGAATACTGATTGAGACATCTATTTGGTAAACCCTCACATATCTTGATTTACAAGACCTGCATGGGCCACCACTTAAACCATGTCACGCCCCAGAACCAGAATACTGGAGAGCGGGGGCAGACATAGCCAGCTACGTATATGAAATGGATTCCATCTCGCTATACGGTCACGGCTGTCTAGGTACATGAGGGTTTACTACAAGCCAACAGTCTCCTAAGGTCATGAACAAGCCTAGTGTCTCAATCACAAGCAATTAAGTAAATGTTACAAGATGGATGATCATTAAATATACAATAATAAGGCGTCCCAAATATTACATATTCAGCTGATCATGAAGCTAGTCATTACAGAAATGTTAGGACTAGCAAGAGTTTAGTCATACATGATCAACCCTTGGATCTGTTAATCATGTTACAGCCCGTAGGCAGACAGTAAGTAAGTACAATCGAGGTAAACAGGTGCTCGTTGGCTAAACGCCTCAAAAAAATATTTTTACAATAAAGTAGGAGATTAAAAATAACCCACTCGTTGCCCGGGTTACGTCTAGTCGCCACCATCGGACTGGAAGGTTGGTAGATCCTCTGGAGCTGCTCCAAAATCTGACCATACAAAACCAGCTGGGTCAGATCCCAGAAAGAACAAGTGCCACAAGGGAAGCTTCACTTAGGAACTAAAACCAGCAATCAGCACAAGAGTATAAATAAAAGTAAGAACTAGAAATAAGAAAATGCATCAGGATGATATACGACGAGATAACCATGGAACTAATCAGATAACCAGGTTACAACCCGTAAACCAAACAAGGACCGGGGTTGTAACCCTTCGTCTGAACAGAACTTGGAATTCTCACCATTTATCGGTAAAATAAATATAAGCATTCTGGTCATGCAGTAATCTGGAACATAATCAGGACAAGACTAGACTGGTTAGACTCCATCCAATCATTTTACGGCCAAGCAAGAATTACGGCTTGATACTTTAACTAACTAGGGTTATCACAGGCCTAGTTACTAGCAAGATGCAGTAAGATTATTCCACAGCCACAAGCCCTGCAGACCATCCAGGTTACCCGGGTTGAAAGATTAGGATTGAATTCAGGTGGGTACATCGTCCTGGAAACACATGTACCCTTAGGTAGCTTGAAGGGTGCAACACATGACAGTGTGCTGGAAATGTGCCCTACTCGATGGCAGGCCAGAGATCCCAAGGCGCGCCCAGGTAACGGGATTGCTGTAACTGGGAGATCTCTTTATAACTAATGTATTAATCTAGTTATTTAGCCTTAGTCCATTTCAGTAGGTGCTCCTGACCGTGGTACTTAGGAGTCCCCTCCTAGACATGATGCAAGACAGGACTGGATTATTTGTACAAGCACAATCGCCCACGGTGTCTGGGTTAATTATACAGGTCATGTCATATTAGGTAGCCGTCGTAATAGCTTATCAAGATATATCATGTCAGGTTATCATGTCAAGTTCACTGGTCAAGAGTGCACCACGACGGGCCTGTAAAACCCCAATATTTTTCTAATTATTTTAATACCTTAAAAATTATTTTTCTATATTTTTTTGATTTTATTTGGTATTTGTACGAATTTATAGGTGTGTATCATATATGTATGGTTGCGTGCTTGGATATTTAAATACTACTAATTATATCCAACAATTATTACAAATATTTTGATATTTAATTATGAATTTTATAAATTTTATTGTGAATATATATATATATATATATATATATATATATATATATATATATATATATATATATATATATATATATTATATATATATTTAGTTTTATATATTGTGTAAAAAAAAAAAATATAGCACTGTTGTGGCCGAGCCCCCCCCCCATAAACTGAGCAGCAGATGCTGCAATTGGAGGGGGTGGGGCCCGACCCCCCTTAGTTTGGCGAGCAGCTCTATGCTGCAACCAATTTTTGGTCCGACCCACCCATGCCAAGACCAGCAGCAGTAGCTGCAAAATTTTTGTAAGCGCGACCCCCCACATAACACTAACTTAGCAGCAATGCTGCTGCAACCCCCCTAAAAAAAACAAAAAGGCCGACCCACTTATTCCTAAGAGCCGACCCCACATCCCACGAAAACACAGCAGCACAGCTGCCAATTTTTAGCAAAACCCGACCCCCCACTATTCCTAGTAGTAATAGACATTAAGTCGGCAGTGGTATATAAACCGATCATAAACCGACACCCTAAGCCTCCATAACTCTTCATCCTTCACATCTCCTCTCCATCTCGGACTACCCAGGCCGTTGGCGGCACCGTACCACCGCGCGAACGCTACAGGAGAGCCCAAGACGACCACAACCCGAGCGTTCTCAGTTTTACGAACAGCGAGGTACCCCTCTTCCTATCCACTTTTCTTCATGCACGCTCGATGATTTCTCGAACTATAAATTTTTGTACGTAGCCCATATGAACCCCTCCAATCCCCTTTTTATAGAATCCTGGGAACCCCGGGGTTTGCTCGAAAAATCGAGACAAAGTTGCCCCGAAAATCTGTTGAAAACAGAGTTTTAATTCAGTCCCAAACCACAACTTAGAAGCCAGATTTCGATCTGTATGTCGTGATTTTTCAGAAACCAATTGAACACATGTGAAGACAACATAACCATGATTAAAATGCTTCTTGTAGAACTGTATTTCGTTTTCTGTGCGAGAATTACATCAGCGTTAAAGTTGGGCGAAAAACTGTTTTCAAAAGTGTAAATTTTAGAAAATTTTTGTCCGATATGACGTCGCCCCGACAAACCGGGCGACGTGGTCGCGCATTATACGCATCGAAAGGCACGTATGGACGTTGCGGGAGTGTGGGAACTGACGGAACTCAGTTTCGTCGCGTGTGTGCGACGAAATCAACGCGTATCCGTCGAGATACCCCCGTATCGGCGTTTTGCAAACTTGTTCATAACTTTGTGTACAGTCGTCGAATCGAGACGAAACTTGCGCCAACAGGTCCGGATCAAAATTTTGGTCCTGTATGCCAAGTTTGGTTCGATTCTGAGAAGGTCGAATCGGAACCCATTTTTGGCGGGCCCACGACCCACTCAAACGGGCGAATTTGTACACGGCTCATCGGAATCCAAAATTGGACATACCATTGAGTTCCTCTCCTCAAATTGAATTCGTAGACATGTAGTTTGACGACTTTAGAGACCATAGACTTTGGCACGCGTTTCGGTGCAAAGCGGGTCCAACGACGGACATCGTTTTGACCCGAAATTACGATTTTGCCCCTGTTCCAGAATTGGACTTTTGGACTGGCGTTTCCTAGGTATATCTTCTTCACCGAGATCATTTTTGATGTTTGTTTCAGCATTTGGAGTCATCTATGATTTATGAGTTTAGGTGCTGACACTTGCTACTCTTGGATTGCCTTTCTCGCACCGCAGGCAAGTATACCTTGCCATAGATTCTGATTGTGCTCATTTATTTTTAGTATATTTTATTATTGCATATTTCTTTCTCTTATTTGTCATTTGTTTCTATTAGGCGTCCAAGTCACACTTGGGTGCAAGCGGCTACATTTAGTCGTTATATTTATTATGTCTTTATTTGCATGTCGACCTTGTGTCAGTTGACTACCCTATGAGTATGTGGGGTATTTTTATATCCCCTATGGCCTTGACACATGTGTATCACGTGATGAGTGAGATATATAGGATACGGACCTGCGTACTCGACTGGCCATCGATACGTACGGGGCGTGCGACGGTTAGGAGGTAACTGCTACTAGTGTGTCGAGTTAGAAGCCGTAGCAGTTGCCAACTGGACAGGCTGTAGATACATCTTGGATAGGAGCAATTGGGGGGAGGGGACAGCTACTAGCGTAGGGGCTACATTTATTTTTACACACTTTTGGGGCCGAGAGTGACTTTTATGAGTACTACTTTCTGTCCCGGCCGATAGCGTCTCGGATGAGCGCTACTTGACGGCCACTCTTATTACTCTGCTGATCTTACAGCCCCTGCGTAGAACGTTGTCCTCAAAGTGCATCTCACATAGACGGTTAGGAGATCCTGTAGAGTTATAGCTGCATATTTTATTTGCACATTCAGTTACTTGGCATGTTTTCTGTATCTTGTTACGTCCCTCTGAGGACCTGGTGATCTCTCCAGGATTAGACGAGCAGGACTATCCAGAGGAGTACGGCGCAGCATTGGATCCATCATACATCGGTGACGAGGCATCTCCTGCCCTTACTTAGTTTTATTCTTTACTATCTGAGACCATGTATTGGACATCTTTTTATCATTCTTTTTTGCTGTTTGAGGAGGTTGGACTCCATTTAGTTGAGACTATTTTCCATAGCTGTTTGGGTGGGAATGTCTACCCGGCTATATTTTGATATCCTCATTTATCTTATTTAGTGGACTTATTATATTCTCTGTGTTGAGCTATGGATGAAATTTAGTTATATTATTGTGGCTTATCATGTATTATTATTACAGCTTATGTACCAATACGGGGATTACCATATATTGGTGTATTCTTCGTATAGTACAGCTGGCATGTTTACGTACTTAGTCCTACGTATTTTGGGACTGGAGCGTTACATATTTTTGTGGTGGCCCATGCAGGTCGGTAATATTGTTGGGTTACATGACTGTGCCCAGCAAGCCTGCAAACTAGGAATAGGATATAAAATCTCATCCACTACTACTACCTTCTTTGATCTCTACTCCATCTACTTTTTTTCTATAACTTATTGAATTCCTTTCAGCTTGAAATTGTTCTAACCAACTCTAAATTTTCGTGCCAATATAGGATGAATCTTCGTAGCGGTTTCACTACTCCCCTTGCCATTACTGACGGGAACACTACTGCTCGCGAGGAACCAGTAAATCCGCAGCAGCCAGCTATGTCTCCGACCTCTCCAGCACCATCCGGGCCATCCACCCAGCCAATGATGACCCCAACCACGACTCAGCAGACTGGACCCGAGGACCCTGCTCCTCAGGGAGAGTACCTACCACCACCACCCTATCCACCTCCGTTCCCGCCACAGATTCCACCCCAGTATCCACCGTCATCATATCCACCACCACCACCACCTCCACAATATCCACCATCCTATCCACCTCAGCAGCCTCCACCATATCCATCACCATATCCACCATCATATCCACCCCAGTATCCTCCACAGAATCCACCTCCGTATCCACCCGCATACCCTCCACATTATCCCTTTCCATATCCTTCATATCCTCCACAGTATGGGCTACAGGATGCCCCACAGATCATGCATCAGATGCCATACATGCCCCCACAGCAGCCCATGCCTCAGGCTGGTGGGACTACTACAGAACAGATTCTCTAGAGCCTAGTACAGGCTCAGATGCAGCAGAGCGAGGCCATCAGGAGGAGTGTAGAGACAGCATTGGCCCGAGTACCACAAGCCACTGTGGGTTCTATCGAAGGGTTCCGCAACATGAATCCTCCGCACTTCAAAGGCACTGAAGACGTTATCGGGATCACCAATTGGCTGGTTAAGACAGAGAATCTCCTGAAGGCTTCAGAGTTATCGGCAGATCTATGGATGACGGCAGTGAAGTTACAGCTGGAAGGAAATGCTTATGATTGGTGGGCCGCAGAGGAGAGGCGGCTAGGACTTAATCAGATATGGGAGGAATTCAAGGAACTGTTTAATAAGAAGTTTTTCTCCGACACTACCAAGGATGCTTTATATGAACAATTTCTACACTTGGAGCAGGGGAATATGACAGTTGACGAGTATGATGCCGAGTTTAGCCGACTGAGTCGTTTTGCACCAGGATTGGTTACGACAGAGCTGGAGAAAGCTAAAAGGTTTCATAGAGGCTTGAGTATAGAGTTACAGAGGTACACCAGCTCCGAGCCGAGGGTCTCCCAAGCAGCTATTCTGGCAGAGGCTAGAACTCAGGAGGCCATAAGCAAGAAGGCAAATCGACGAGTTATATCGACTATGGGGTCAGCTAAGACCACTACAGGAGGGCCAGTGAGGCGTCCTCCCACACATCAGCATCAGCAGAGGACAGGGCCATACCAGACATCGGAGAAGGCCATTTGCCATTACTGTGGCAAAGTTGGTCATATCCTGAGAGATTGTAGATGCCGGCTGGGACACTGTTTAGCTTGTGGATCGAACCAGCACCAGACCAAGGATTGCCACTTTCAGAGAAATCCTTCACATCATCAGCAGCAGAGGCCAACGATTACGGGACCAGGAGTACCACGACCACCTTTACCCCCTCAGACAGCCCAATTCCAGCAGGCTAGAGCACCGACGGGCAACCAGAGAGTAGGGAAGGCTTTTGCACTAGCTGCAGAGGAGACAGAACCAGAGGTGGAAGTCATAGCAGGTATGGTTTTAGTTGCATTATTTCCTGCCATTACATTATTTGACACTGGAGCCACCCACTCATTCATAGCCACTAGCTTTGCCACTAGACACAGTATACCCATGTCATCTTTATCTAAAAATATTAGAATCCTCACTAGAGGAGGAGTGGTACCTGTTAGTGGTATTTGTAGAGATTGTCCTGTAGTGATAAATGGTAGGGAGATGAAAGCACGACTTCTTGTATTTCTAATGCCGACGTTCGATGTGGTTCTTGGAATGGACTGGTTGAGCCAGCATTTCGCTCTCTTTGACTGCCATAGGGGCAGTATCGTCTTTAGACCACCAAGTGATGCGGAGTTCGAGTTTACCAAAGAGGATGCCTTGAGGAGCGATGCATCTGCATCGGGGACTCACATGATGATGCAGGACACCCCTCAGCACCCTATCATCACCGAGTTCGAAGATGTATTCCCCGAGGAGCTGCCAGGACTGTCGCCTGACCGAGACATTGAGTTTTCTATTGAGCTTATTCCGGGAGCCAAGCCTATTTTATCTCGAGTTTACCGACTAGCGCCCAAGGAGTTGGTAGAGATGAAGACGCAGATTGATGACTTATTGGAGAAGGGCTTTATTCGTGCCAGCGCGTCACCATGGGGAGCACCCGTTCTTTTTGTACCTAAGAAAGACGGGACCGTGCGCATGTGCATCGACTACAGAGCTTTGAATGCAGTGATAGTGAAGAACAAGTATCCATTGCCGCGTATAGATGATCTATTCGATCAATTAAGTGGAGCAAAAGTATTCTCCAAGATTGACTTACGATCAGGCTATTACCAATTGAAGGTTCGGAAGGAAGATATTGCGAAGACGGCTTTTCGATCGAGGTATGGACACTACGAGTTCTTGGTCATGCCTTTCGGTTTGACTAATGCACCCGCAGTTTTTATGAATTTAATGATTAAGGTATTTCACCAGTACTTGAACAAATTTGTAGTAGTCTTTATAGATGATATCTTGATTTACTCCAAAAGTCAAGAGGATCATGAGCAGCATCTACGAATAGTTTTGGAAACACTGAGGAATGAGAGACTCTTTGCGAAGCTTAGCAAGTGTGATTTCTTTCTCAAGGAGGTATCATTTCTCGGTCATGTTGTTACGGGTGCTGGTATATCAGTGGATCCAAAGAAGATCACAGCAGTCGAATCATGGCCCGCTCCCACATCAGCTACTGAGGTGAGAAGTTTTCTCGGACTTGCGGGTTACTACCGACGGTTCGTGGAAGATTTCTCTCGAATAGCGGGGTCGATGACTCGATTAACTTGCAAGGATCAGGAGTTTGTATGGACAGATGAGTGTCAAGCCGCATTTGATGAGTTGAAGAAGCGATTGACCACAGCACCGATCTTGACACTACCATTAGGCCCGGAAGGATTTGTGATCTACAGTGACGCATCCGGGAAAGGATTAGGATGCGTATTGATGCAGCACGGTCAGGTAGTAGCATATGCATCGCGACAGTTGAGGGTGCACAAGAAGAATTATCCTACCCACGATCTAGAGCTCGCAGCGGTTATCTTTGCTATGAAGCTATAGAGACACTACTTGTACGGCGAGAAGGTTGATATCTACACTGATCATAAGAGCCTCAAGTACGTGTTCACACAGAAGGAGTTGAATATGCGACAGCGACGTTGGTTGGAGTTGATGAAGGATTATGAGATCGAGCTACATTATCATCCGGGCAAGGCTAATGTCGTGGCAGACGCATTAAGCCGCAAGCCCATGGCACACTTTTTGACTACACAGAGGGAGTTGATTAGAGACTTGGAGCAGCTTGGTATTGAGGTAGTATTGCCTGGAGCCGATGGCGTATTAGCTAACCTCCAAGTGCAATCATCATTGGTAGAGCACATCAAGGCAGCATTGCCTAATGATGCTAGATTTCGACGGCTCAGGGAGAGGACCGAAGCAGGAAAGCAGACGGGATTGAGGATTCATTCTGATGGGACATTGCGATGTGGTGATCGCATTTATGTTCCCAATGGAGAGTTGCGGCAGGAGCTGATGGCAGAGGCTCACAGTTCGACTTATTCTATTCATCCCGGAGGAACCAAGATGTACCGTGACTTGCGACAGTATTATTGGTGGCACGGAATGAAGCGAGAGATAGCTCGTTTTGTTGCCAAATGCTTGGTATGTCAACAAGTGTAGGCAGAGCACCAGAGGACAGCTGGACTGTTATAGCCGCTACCCATTCCTGAGTGGAAGTGGGAGCACATTACTATGGATTTCGTCACGGGTTTTCCTCGAGGTCCTAGAGGACGTGACGCAGTATGGGTGATTGTTGATAGACTTACGAAGTCAGCCCATTTCATACCTTTTAGAGTGGGCCAGTCGACAGAGGTATTGGCAGAGATGTATATGGAGCAGATCGTGAGATTGTATGGTATGCCTGTTAGTATTGTGTCGTACCGTGACTCGAGATTTACCTCGCACTTTTGGAGGAGTATGCAAGAGAGTTTGGGCACTCGATTGAACTTCAGCACATCATACCATCCGCAGACAGATGGCCAGTCGGAGCGTACCATTCAGACGCTAGAGGATATGTTGAGAGCATGCATGCTTAACTTTGGCGGTTCATGGGAGGACCATCTTCATCTTGTGGAGTTTTCCTACAACAATAGCTATCAAGCGAGCATTCAGATGGCTCCGTTTGAAGCGTTGTACGGTAGGAAGTGTCGGTCTCCTGTTTGTTGGAGCGACATAGGAGAGCGATAGCTATTGGGTCCCGAGTTAGTCTTGAGCACAGTGGAGACAGTGAAGAAGATCCAAGGCCACCTGCGAGCAGCGCAGGATCGTCAGAAGCAGTGGGCAGATAATCGTCGTCGACCTTTGGAGTTCAAAGATGGCGACCATGTGTTCTTGAAGATATCCCCCACTAGAGGCACGATTCGATTCGGAGGACGTGGCAAGTTGAGTCCAAGGTACATCGAGCCTTTCGATGTCTTGGAACGTGTTGGAGAGGTTGCTTATAGATTGGCCTTGCCACCGTCGCTGGAGGGAGTGCATGACGTATTCCATGTATCTCAGCTGAGGAGGTACGTAGCGGACAGCAATCATGTGCTTGACCACTCCGAGATCATAGTTGGACCGAGCTTGTCGTACGAAGAGCAACCAGTAGGTATCCTCGATCGCCGAGTGAAGGTGTTGCGGAATCAATCTATTCCATTGGTTCGCGTGGCATGAAAGCATCAATCGTCAGGGGAATCTACTTGGGAGCGCGAGGACGACATCCGAAATCGCTACCCGTATTTGTTCGAAGACGAAGGTATGTCTTGCATTGAAGCTTTTTTTTATTTATTATCAATTTCCTTGCATTGCATTTTATCCCCCGACCATAGTTTAATTTCGAGGACGAAATTTTTTTCAAGTTGGGTAGGATGTAAAACCCCAATATTTTTCTAATTATTTTAATACCTTAAAAATTATTTTTCTATATTTTTCTGATTTTATTTAGTATTTGTACGAATTTATAGGTGTGTATCATATATGTATGGTTGCGTGCTTGTATATTTAAATACTACTAATTATATCCTACAATTATTACAAATATTTTGATATTTAATTATGAATTTTATAAATTTTATTGTGAATATATATATTTATATATATATATTATATATATATATATTATATATATATATTTAGTTTTATATATTGTGTAAAAAAAAAAATATATATATATATAGCACTGTTGTGGCCGAGCCCCCCCCATAAACTGAGCAGCAGATGCTGCAATTGGAGGGGGTGGGGCCCGACCCCCCTTAGTTTGGCGAGCAGCTCTAAGCTGCAACCAATTTTTGGTCCGACCCACCCATGCCAAGACCAGCAGCAGTAGCTGCAAAATTTTTGTAAGCGCGACCCCCCACATAACACTAACTTAGCAGCAATGCTGCTGCAACCCCCCTAAAAAAAAAACAAAAAGGCCGACCCACTTATTCCTAAGAGCCGACCCCACATCCTACGAAAACCCAGCAGCACAGCTGCAAATTTTTAGCAAAACTCGACCCCCCACTATTCCTAGTAGTAATAGACATTAAGTCGGCAGTGGTATATAAACCGATCATAAACCGAAACCCTAAGCCTCCTTAACTCTTCATCCTTCACATCTCCTCTCCATCTCGGACTACCCAGGCCGTTGGCGGCGCCGCACCACCGCGCGAACGCTACCGGAGAGCCCAAGACGACCACAACCCGAGCGTTCTCAGTTTTACGAACAGCGAGGTACCCCTCTTCCCATCTACTTTTCTTCATGCACGCTCGATGATTTCTCGAACTATAAATTTTTGTGCGTAGCCCATATGAACCCCTCCAATCCCCTTTTGATAGAATCCTGGGAACCCCAGGGGTTTGCTCGAAAAATCGAGGCAAAGTTGCCCCAAAAATCTGTTGAAAACAGAATTTTAATTCAGTCCCAAACCACAACTTAGAAGCCAGATTCCGATCTGTATGTCATGATTTTTTAGAAACCAATTAAACACATGTGAAGACAACATAACCATAATTAAAATGCTTCTTGTAGAACTGTATTTCGTTTTCTGTGCGAGAATTAAATCAGCGTTAAAGTTGGGCGAAAAACTGTTTTCAAAAGTATAAATTTTAGAAAATTTTTGTCCGATACGACGTCGCCCCGACAAACCGGGCGACGTGGTCACACGTTATATGCATCGAAAGGCGCGTATGGACGTTGCGGGAGTGTAGTAACTGACGGAACTCACTTTTGTCGCGTGTGTGCGACAAAATCAACGCGTATCCGTCGAGATACCCCCGTATCGGCGTTTTGCAAACTTGTCCATAACTTTGTGTACAGTCGTCGAATCGAGACGAAACTTGCACCAACAGGTCCGGATCAAAATTCTGGTCCTGTATGCCAAGTTTGGTTCGATTCTGAGAAGGTCGAATCGGAACCCATTTTTGGCGGGCCCACGACCCACTCAAACGGGCGAATTTGTACACGGCTCATCGGAATCCAAAACTGGACATACCGTTGAGTTCCTCCCCTCAAACTGAATTCGTAGACATATAGTTTAACGACTTTAGAGACCATAGACTTTGGCACGCGTTTCGGTGCAAAGCGGGTCCAACGGCGGACATCGTTTTGATCCGAAATTACGATTTTGCCCCTGTTCCAGAATTGGACTTTTGGACATGCATTTCCTAGGTATATCTTCTTCATCGAGATCATTTTTGATGTTTGTTTCAGCGTTTGGAGTCATCTGTGATTTGTGAGTTTAGGTGCTGACACTTGCTACTCTTGGATTGCCTTTCTCGCACCGCAGGCAAGTATACCTTGCCATAGATTCTGATTGTGCTCATTTATTTTTAGTATATTTTATTATTGCATATTTCTTTCTCTTATTTGTCATTTGTTTCTATTAGGCGTCCAAGTCACACTTGGGTGCAAGCGGCTACATTTAGTCGTTATATTTATTATGTCTTTATTTGCATGTCGACCTTGTGTCAGTTGACTACCCTATGAGTATGTGGGGTATTTTTATATCCCCTATGGCCTTGACACATGTGTATCACGTGATGAGTGAGATATATAGGACACGGACCTGCATACTCGACTGGCCATCGATACATACGGGGCGTGCGACGGTTAGGAGGTAACTGCTACTAGTGTGTCGAGTTAGAAGCCGTAGCAGTTGCCAACTGGACAGGCTGTGATACATCTTGGACAGGAGCAGTTGGGGGGAGGGGACAGCTACTAGCGTAGGGGCTACATTTATTTTTACACACTTTTGAAGCCGAGAGTGACTCTTCTGAGTACTACTTTCTGTCCCGGCCGATAGCGTCTCGGATGAGTGCTACTTGACGGCCACTCTTATTACTTTGCTGATCTTACAGCCCCTGCGTAGAACGTTGTCCTCAAAGTGCATCTCACATAGACGGTTAGGAGATCCTGTAGAGTTATAGTTGCATATTTTATTTGCACATTCAGTTACTTGGCATGTTTTCTGTATCTTGTTACGTCCCTCTGAGGACCTGGTGATCTCTCCAGGATTAGACGAGCAGGACTATCCAGAGGAGTACGGCGCAACATTGGATCCATCATACATCGGTGACGAGGCATCTCCTGCCCTTACTTAGTTTTATTCTTTACTATCTGAGACCATGTATTGGACATCTTTTTATCATTCTTTCTTGCTGTTTGAGGAGGTTGGACTCCATTTAGTTGAGACTATTTTCCATAGCTGTTTGGGTGGGAATGTCTACCCGGCTATATTTTGATATCCTCATTTATCTTATTTAGTGGACTTATTATATTCTCTGTGTTGAGCTGTGGATGAAATTTAGTTATATTATTGTGGCTTATCATGTATTATTATTACAGCTTATGTACCAATACGGGGATTACCATATATTGGTGTATTCTTCGTATAGTACAGCTGGCATGTTTACGTACTTAGTCCTACGTATTTTGGGACTGGAGCGTTACAGGGCCACTATCAGGTCGTGCTAGTTCCTTGTCACACCATGTCATGTACAATTGTCATTTTAATCATGTCAATCAAATCGTGATTTATCAAGTTCAGGACAAAAGGCGTAAGGATATAAAATGGGTGTAAAAATATACAATAAAGGGATTACAAGACATAGACAAATAATAAAACACAGGGCTATAGGGAGCCATGCGGCTCAAGCACATACGACAAGGAATGATCTCATGCGGCTGGAGAGAGAACAGCCCATGCGGCTCAATAGGGTCAGGCGTATGCGGCCAAGGAGAGAATCCATACGGCAGCAGCTCATGTGGCTGAGGAGAAGGGGGCATATGCGGCTAACGAGAAGAGTAGGGTATTATGAGGCTGCAGGGGGAAGGGTTCCTGCGGTTGAGAGCAAGTGGCTTGCATGCGGCTCAGGAAGAAGTTCTCATGCGGCTGGGTCAAGTAGAGTCCCATGCGGCCAACGGGAAGAGAGGACGCATGAGACTAAGTCAGAGCATTCTTGCGGCTGGAAGAAGCGGGGTCCTCATGCGGCCAGGGAGGGCGCATGCGGCTAAACAGGTAACGTCTCATGCGGCTCAAGAAGTGCAGAGTATATGCGGCTGGGGATTGAGCGAGTTATGCGGCTAGATGAGTTCGGTCCTCATACGGCTCAAGTACTTCCAGCCATGCGGCTGAAGAGAACACTTGCCGCATGAATTATTCATGCAGTCAAGTCAAGCACAGTTCATCTTCTCCAAAATCTCGAGAAGAAGAACACCATGAGAGCCAAGTTCTCAAGCTCCATAACTCCATCATCCGGAGCCCAAATCCGAACTTTCATAGGTCAAAATGGGGCAAAATGAAATGCTCTACAACATAGAACCATCAAAACTCAAAAATAACAAGATTAAGTAGATCAAAACCCAAGAAATCCAAAAATAAAATAAACTTAGATCTACAAGAATCTAGCCATAGAAAGTAAAAATGCCAAGTACTAAAGTGAGTTAAAATGCTATAAGGAAGAGGATGAAACAATAAAATTAGAGTTCCTCCATGAAGCAAGTTGCACTTCCCTAGACCTCTCTCCCTCTACCTGGTAGGTGAAGAAGTAAATGGAGGAAGAAGAGAGTAATGAAGAGAGAGAAGGAAGGATGTACAATAAATGGTAGTGGTGGTGGTAGGTAGGAGTTTCACCCTTTGTTCATGATGGACCAATAGTAATCCCAAACCGAACCAAGCCAACCCGAACCAAGAATAACCCAAGCCAGGATGGAAACTAAGAAAGAAATCATGTAATACAAGATAAAATACGTTCACGTATTCCAAAATACGTAATACGGACCACAGGCATTACACAAATCCATAGTCAATCATCTCTTTTTAGAGTTTTTGATTGATTTACACATTCTGTAACATGCGCCACCTCTTTTTAGAGTGTAGGCGCGCACTCTACTTACTCGTGCCTCCTCTTTTTAGAGTGTTGGCTGCGTCAAAATTACACTGTTTGTTCTGTATGAACTGTTGCACATTTTGAATTTGTGCCTTCTGACTTGCGCGAATGCACCCTTCAAACATGCGCATTTCAAGTTTGCACTAGGTGCAACTTGATAACTTGCGTAAGGTAGATCTTAAATTCATATTAATCTTGAGCTGACACCAAGCGCACTCTGTAGGCTTGTGCAACATAGAATCATGCGCAACCTAAATTATATATATTTTTAGATGCTCGCACAACCTGTGACTTCGTGCAACCTGTTTAAAATTTAGATACTGTTATATAGGCATCATAATTAATCTTTTACTCTCTTCTTTTTGTAGTTGATCTCAGAGAAGACCCTAATGCCGAAAGATATGCTTCGGCCTTCAATGTGTCAGAATATCGAAAAGACTTATTCCACGTACAATACCCTCAATATGATCTTCCTGAGTCCCGAAGAGCTATGGTCGCAGCTCAAGAGAATCTCACTTTATTATGCTTGATGAACGGCGAGCCTTTGGAAAGTCTGGACAATATCGTTCATAAGAAACTAGCTTTCTTATTTGGAGAGGCGATCAAGAAGACGTCCCAACCCAAAGCGAAGAAAGAAGACAAATTTATTAATGTAGGGACAGAATCATGTACCTCACAGAAAAGTCGAGACACTTATCTTTGTCTAGATATGCATTTTCTAGTTATCCCTGACGTATGGCATGGGATCTGACTCCGATTCAACATGCCAGAGTCAGGAGGATATGCTATAGGATGGGTCCACAGAGCAAGGATTTGTTCTACAGCACTTCGGAGAGATACAGCTCCTATCTGAGAGGTTTGAGACCAAGCTGTATACCTCCTGAAGATTCATCAATGCTGCTTCCCGTCAGAGTACCTATTTTTGCGAACATGTTTGCAAAGGCTGAAGGAAAATACACAGACCAAACCATACGCTTGACAGGCTTAGTGAACCCTGACATGAAATGCTAGAATAATGTAGTGGTTTGGGTTTTGGATCATTTTAAAGATAAACTTCTCGAATTAGAGCTCTATGATCCAATCTGGACTACTGTTCACGACTTTCTCCCGAATGCTCATATGTTTTTGGCTTTAGTTGAAAGATATAATGAAATGACCGGTACCTTCATGACGCCTTACGGGGGAATCAGCTTCGTACTTCATAAAATGAAGTATCTTTCACATTTTCTAATGGGTGAAAACTCCTATAAACAATATGTGCCAACAAACGAGGAATTGGATACTCTCTCAGCAGAGAACCCTAAGATGGTGGCTGTGTTCGAAGAATTATTATGCCACTATATGATCTGTTCCCTTTATTACAAGAGGTGCTTCCAAAGGGACTTGCTATACTACCAAATGGCTGTCACACTTGTTTCTGGGCATGCTCATGAAGAAAAGATCGTCGAGAGTCAAGCTTGCGATCCTTGTTTCTTCAAACCGCTCGGCCGCAGCGATGTAGAGAAATTGATAGAGAAAACTAAGCATTATGATAACATCTTGGATGTAGATTGGCACCCATTCACTGCTGGTGCTCCAATCGTAATTTATCTTAGACAGGGTTACAGAACCATGTCTCAAGAAGCCCAGCTGGCGGGTTTCCTCTCTTTATGGCTACGGCAGTTTGTGTTACCCGCAGCCAGTGCCGTCGACCGATTCCATCGAGGTGTGCTATTCGCCATAGTATGTCTATTATTCGACTACAAGATGGATCTTCTCTTGGCGATGACATGTCGCTTGAATGCAGGCTTGTGTTCTTTTGTTAACACCATGGTGTACAACAAAAATTCTCGGGATGACTTCCCTCGTACCGAAATATCGTACACATATCTATTTGGGTGGTTTCTATTGCACTACCCTGACTTGATGGATCCCAATATGGGTACAATCGGAGAAGATTTTATCAGGCGTTATTCCAATGCTCGTTGGAATATAAATACACTGTCAGAATGCCGAAGAGCTTTAAATCTAGGGTCTGGATGAAGATTTTAATATGTTCCTCCTTCTCCAGGGTATGAGAATCTCCCTCCATAACTCATGGATCTATAAGCAGCACCTCTCCGTTTATCTTCGGCTGAGTTCACATGGTTGAGGACAATCCAACCATAACATTTAGTGTACCGGTTTGAAGGCGAGTATTTTCTGGAACCGTACTTATCGAGCCGATTTTCTCGATAGTTCGACTATGATCAACTACATGTGGGTAATTCTACCACTTGTTTACAGGCTAAGGGTTACCTAATAGATGGTTGGGGATACTACAATGCTAGAGGCACTAAAGCCACATTCGCGATGCCCTAAGTCTCTCAGATAGGCCCGCGTATGTTATATACATACACAAATTTTTATACTTCAGCCAATACCTTTACCGAAAGCTTCAATCTGGCTGACAGTTTTGCTAGTGATAGACGTTCAAGAGCTGGAGTTTGTACTACACAATCCTTCAGAGATGAAGAGAAACATGAACCCGTTGATGAACCTATGGAAGCCTCTCTCGTAGGCTTCTGTGACGAAGTTAACGATCCACTATATGTATCACTGAAGATATGGAAGGAGAAGTCCCCATCAAAGGGACTTGGGAGGAAAAGAAAGACTGGAGAGACATCAGCTCCTTCATATCCTAGTGATCTTCCTTCTTCTCCTAAGGCTGCAGGTAAAAAAAATAAGACTACATTGGTCATTACAGAGCAACCCACCACCAGGACCATGCGGTCCCAAACAAAACAGATACAGACTGGAGCATCCTCTAGAGGAGGAGATGCAACTCCTTCTTCAATTCCAAGAAGTAGCCAAGTTGCCCAAGAAGAGGTTACTAGAGAACCCAATATTCAAGACAACCTCGATAAGGTTGAAGAATAATCTGAGTTGCCTCTTGTGCGCAAGGCCAAGGCCAAAAGGAGATTAATAGTGACTCCAAAAGACCATCAAAAAACATTACTTTCACAAGATGTGCCACCTCCACCAGGTTAATTTTAATACTCTTTTAATGTAATCTTGATTGAGTAACATATTGACATTGTTCTTTTTCATCTGCAGAGGTTAGCGTTCCGGTTTCGATCATTACACAAGGGATTTCGGAGCCCATAATCACAAAAATGACTATTCCTGTAACTGTGCTAGCTGCCGCAGGAATTATGATGTCATCTCCAACCCCAGGAGTTCTAAAGGCTACATCTCATGAGGAGGAATTGCCTTTTACATAATCTAATCCTAATGTTACTGTTCCTTCCGTAGCCTAAACTCCTACTCATTCTCAAGAGGATCGAGCAATGATAGTGTAACACCCAGTTTACCAGATGAGGGTAATTTTAAAATTTTGTAATTATAATTATTATTTATTAATTATTATTTTATATTATGATTTTTGGTGATTTTTAATCATTTTTAAACTATTTAAAATTATGACTTGTGATTTTGACATTTTACTATTGTTTGGTTTTAATTTCGAGGAAATTTGTCACCCCCAGTTTTCAGAAACATGGATATTTTTGTTATTTTGTATTTTTAAAATATTTTTAAAATTTATTTTATTATTTATGATATTATTTTGGGATTATTTGAGTCGGGTTCGAATTTCAGCTCAATCCAATTTGAAACGGAGACCCGGGGGTAGTGTTGACTTTAGTGGACCCACACACTAGTTAGGCATGGCCCACATAATATTAATTTTAGTCCACATGATATTAATTTTAGTTAGAGGTTAGACTAATTATTATGGATAAGGTTAGTGTGATTAGAGACTTTAGAATGACTAATTTAGCCCCAACCAATTAGCCCTTTCCTAATACTAATAGAATAGGTTAGTGGGGGCATTTTGGACCTTACCATAATAGGACAAATAGCCCCATATGGCCAGCCACTTTGGGAGAGGATAGGCTCAAGTTCATTTCATTATTCTCATCCATACTCTCTCTCTTGTTCTTTCCCAAATTTCTAGAGAGCAATCCCTAGCAAATTTCTCCACCAAATCCTTCCATTTTGCCACCAAATCTTCTTCTTTCTTTCTCCATTCTAGCCAAGGAGGAAGCTACCCAAGTTTGGGAGTATTCGGAGCTCATTCGTGTCCTTTTGGAATCCCTACGTGTCGGTGTCACTCCGGGAAGGCTTTTCTTCGATTCGATCTACCGGGAGGTATGAATCCCTTCTTCTTTTCTTTTCCTCATGCATATAGGTCTATTTTGAACCCATAGGAATGACCCCCATGGTTATATCTCCATTTCGTGTCCATTTGGAGGTCATAGGAGTGTCCTTTGTGTTGTGATTGTGTCCTAGTGGAAAAAAACCCCAAATTTGGACAAACTATGTGTTGATGTTATGTATGAATGAATTATTACATGTTTAATCTCATATTTTTGTATTGGAGATGTGTTCTATAGTGTCTTATATATATATATATATATATATATATATATATATATATATATATATATATATATATATATATATTAGTGTAGAGAGTGAGTTCTTGATATATTATGTTATATACTTGTGTTTCTTTTGTCTCAAACTACCTAATTTCGTCATAATTTTTATCCACGTTTTTAATAGCCAAAGCAACTTAGAAATGTCATAACTTTTAGCTTAGAACTCCGATTTATCTCCCGTTTTTTTAAAAGAACCGTATCAAAGTTAGCTTTCCAAATATATATTTTAATAAGCCAAATTCTTTCTCTAACTTTCTATAGAATTATTTGAGTATCAGCTGTACGAAAGACGAACGTGTTTCGGTATTTTTGCCATTTCGGGAGCTTCCGGACACGAAAATGCGATCCGTTTAAAGTTTCGAAAAGCTAACACGAAGAGCTACAACATACTTTAATCCTAGAATTTAATGAATGCCCAATTGGTATAGTATTAGTTTTAAGTAGAAGAGTGACTATACGATATATGCATTTTGTGTAACCTATGAGCCTTTGTAGTATGGATATTAAATGAATATAGAGTATGTAATGCATGATATGTTAGATGAATAAAATGATATATATATGATATATATTCTCTTTACATTAATTTATATATATGGTTGAATGCAAGCATGTAGGAATGGTATTAATATAATAAATATAAGCAATGCATGAATGAAAGAATGAAATACAATGTATGCATAAAAGTATATAATAAATGCTAGATATGAATGCAAGATATATATGTAATGATAGATATGAATGCATAATGTATTAATATTGTAATATAATATATAATGATAACATGTATGGTAATGTAGAGTATATGATGCAAGCATGAATGAAGGGAGAAAATACATGTATATAGGTAATATAGAATATAATATATGAAAGGAATGAATGATAATATATAACATGATATGTAGGTAATGTAAGGTATGAAATATATGATGTGTATATGTTTGTATGTCTCTATGTTAATGTATGAAATGATATGAATATACAATGTATGCAAATGTATAAAACATGTAGGTAATGCATAGATGCATAAATGAAATGAATGTTTGCAATATGTTAATATAAATACAAGTATCTAATATGCATGAATGTAAGTATAATATAATACAAGTATACATGTATGTATCATATAAATGTAATATACATGATAAGTATGTATGTATGTATACAAGGTAAGTATGAATGTATGTATTTCTATAAACTGAGTTAACCTATAATCTTTTACATACATGCATTCATACACCCTTTGACATCATGTATCCCATGTCACATACACCTACCTATCACTAAATTTTAGAACATTAACACATATCCTTTCACACACATGCCAAACACACACATATCCACTTACTCTTTTACCGCTCTTTCTATATATATATATATATGTATGTGCCTATATATATAGCTTTCCTATATATATCTATGTATACGAATATGTGAATGTGAATAATATATATACATTATATGACTAAGTTTGTGTGCCTTGTTAGCTTATGGTTTAGTTTTGTGCTTGGTTTAGCAAGTGACTTAGGCTATGAGTTAGTAGCTATCTTGGATACTTGATTTGTATATACTTAGTTTGTTTAGACCTAGAATAACTTCTTTGACCTAATTTAGACTTGTTAGACCTAGTTTGACCATAGTTGACCTAGGTTTGACTTTCAAGGTTGACCAAGTTGACCAAGAGTTGACTTTGGTCTAGATTGACCTAGAATCATGTAAAATACATAGTAGAACTTCATATTATCATTTTGGACTTGTTGTGACTTGTGCTGTTCTGATTAGGAGCCAGACACCTCTCATCGAACAGTATATTTACTTTGGACATTCAGACATCAGGCGAGTACATTCTCTGATAGTTCTCTCATTTATTTGTCAATTACTGTACTTTAGTTCTAGTTAGTTGTATGTGATTCTCTGTTAGAACACGTATAGATATTCTGGATTCATGTATACGACACACATTTATTTTCTGGCCTCTATTACTGGTATCATTATTCCTGGCTTCTATTACTGGAATTACCTACTGGAATCATTTACTGGAATCATTTAACTGGAATCATTTACTGGAATCATTTACTGGTATCATTATATTTTGGCTGGACTCATCTTGAATCATTGTGTCAGAATTCTGGATTCACTTGCTGGGAGGGGAAATACTAGAGTAAGACATGTAGACATACCCCAATCTGGAATCTCCCAACTGGAATCTACTGGAATGATAGCCATCTCACACCCGGCCAGGTGTGTGATGTGCCGTATTACCTTCAGTCGTTTACATATGAAACTCAGTATTTTAAAACACACTGCTAGAGTATAGGCTGGACTCACCCTGGAATCTTTGATCACTGACTGGAATCATCTCATACCAGACTCATCTTGTACTGGAATCACCTGGTATCAGATTCATGTTGTCTGAATTTACGTTGGTCATACACTTGTTTATATTTACTGTCTGGACTTATATCATGTTACCCTGGTTCAGCTAGTTATATTTTTACAGTCTTCATTGCTATGATTCTTCTCTTGTTTAGTCATTTACTTTCCTTGCACTTTATCTGTCTTTCTTACCATCACCTGAATATAAACTACCATTTTTATCAATACAACTGCCTATAACTGCTTTATAGTTCTCTGTCATTTACTTGGGTTTTCTAGATGAGATGTGCTCGTTCCTGTCCTGACTGGACCTGTTGATAAATTTTACAGATAGCCTGGAGGTTGCCTACTAGCCTAGAGGAGACACAGTAGAGGTTGTATTGTTAGTTATTTCAGTTGTATTGAGTTGTATTTATTCTATGGATTACTGTATTGAGCTTTGAGATATTTTCTGGGTTTGTGTATCTTAGACACTTAGACTTCAATCTGCTGTATCTTTTTGGATTTCATGTTTTACCTATCTTTTATCTCGCTCTACCTTAGTTGTGATTGAGACTGTATCTGCTATGTCACCTCCATTCGGAGAGTATATACTGTACAGGTACCTTTATATTGTTAGATGTTTGACCTAGGACAGCGTTCTACCGCCGACACTACAGATTAGGCTGGACGTACCCACGTCTCGTGCCCTTACTCTAGGGTGCGGGTCGTGACACGTTTTTAGTGGTGTCCCATGCAGGTCGAGTTTATGTAGTGGTATTCGAACTAGAGTATCACTACAGCCTGCAGTAGGATTAGGATATTTTTGGCGGTACTCAATCACATTAGGAAAAACTCTTAATCCGATTTTTTTTGTCTAAAATTGTTGCTTATTGACTTCCCTTGAATATAAACTGTTCTCCTTTGAATTTTTGTTTCATTCTCAGAAATTGCTTCTTGTTTTGATCTGTCTTCATGATGGTTATGAAGACACGATCTCATCGCTTCGGTTCGGGGGATACTATCGAGAGGTTGGCCACCTCTCGTCCTGTTCATCAGGGCCTCGAGACTGCAGCTTCTGTTGTGCCGACTCAGGTTGGCATTTTTGCTACATTGGAGGTGCACCTCCGTCTGTACAGAGACTTTTTCCCTCGTTTCCAGTTTCTCTCAGCAGCAGCGATTCATGCAGCATCAGCAGCAGAGATTTGTGCAGTATCAGCATTAGGCTGGAGGAAACCAGCAGGGCGAGCTATCGTCAGGACAGTCGAGAATGCACAGACCGTTGGAGATCTTGCTGCAAGTTCTGTTCTTCTCAATTCCATTCCCGCAATTGTCTTTTATAATTACCTTGAAATCCGATTCCATCTGTTCCTTGTTGATTGATTAATTTTGTCATGTTACTCTTTTGTTGTATTGTTTTTTTTCTGAAAAAATCATATGGGCTAGATCGCCTAAATTATGGGATCTAGAATCCTCGATAGTCGTGTTAGTTGGCATAGTGAGGACATGTAGTCAGATTTTGGATGTATTTTCGGGTATAAGAATTTAAGATTTTTGCCGTCGCATGCGGCAGTGCAAAATTTTTAAATACCATGAACCTAGAGGTACGTACCTTAGTCAAGGACTCTGTGATTATCGTACCTTGCTCACTAGCATGATGAAGACTCTGGACAACATGATTTTGGACAGACGCATATAATTAACAGATTGTATCTTGAGAAGGTTTAAACATCATACCCTTTTGATTGTTATAAATGACTTAGGAGTAGGAATATTTAGTTTTGTAGAGCTTATTCATAGGTAAGTTCCTTCATAGTATAATGGTATGATGACTTGTAGAGTGTCTGTACCCTAGAGGTGATAGTTAGCATTGGTGTTAGAATAGTAACCCATTGCAGATAATTCTCCTGTTATCTATAATACCAACCAGTTACACATAGGATGTTAGTATGCCTTACAGCCTTGATGATTATTACTACTTTTCCTTACCTTTTCCAGTGAAGCACCCATGACCAGAGCTTGCCTTTGAGTATAGTTGTAGTTTCACCTAAGACTGAGAGGTCTATTTGCATAGATAGATTGCAGATGATATTAGTATATGGGATATAGGTTAGTTGGTATCTATAGGCCATTGTTGTATAGGGTTATAAACATGTTGTTTAGCCTATACTTGGTTCAGTTTTCCATTTTAGTTAAGTTCTCTTCGTATTGAGTTCCTTTGTGTTGATCACCTTTATAGGCAGTGTGCAGACCCTTCACTAGATACCATGTCCCCTTGATTCAGACCATTCATCCTTAGCCTAGTTCTAAGCATTGTTTCAGACCCTTATAAGTTTAGTCTGCCTTAACCCTTGGTTGATCAGTCTTGTATATATATATATATAGATGATATACTTAAGATATATGTGATGGGTTATTGTTCTTGAGCATATATATATATATATATATATATATATATATATATATATATATATATATATATATATATTTAACAAAAGTTACCTTTATTGAAAAAAGGGTAATGATTACATCCAACCTCATGGTAACAAGTACGAAGAAAGAAAATGAATAAAAGCACTACTCTAATGCCCAATGAGGAATAGCCGGAAGGTGACGACAGCTCGAAAGTGACTTTCGAAACTGTCGCTTCACCTCCCGAACCAAGAAATCTGATCCAGCACCACGTCCTTCGTAACGATGCTTATTCCTGTTCTTCCAAAGCACCCAAATGATCGCACCCGCCAATGATCTCCGATGGTGACTGCCCGGACCCCGCCACCATCTATGAAGAAAGACAAGAAAGTCACTATACATCCGTGCCTTGAAGAAACCTCGGAAAGCAGACCAAACCGTCGTAGCAAGATCCCCGTGGAAAAATATATGCTGGAGGTTCTCCCCATGCCCAGCCTGACAGCAATTACACCTGGAAGCCAGATGGAAGCCAATCTTCTGAATAATGTCATCAGTAGAAAGCCGGTTGTGACAGACCCGCCACATCAGAATGCTCCACTTCGCCGGAATACATTTGCCCCAAATATTAGAAAAGAGTGAAGATGTAGGATGAGAAGTCCGACAAATTCTCCAAGCCGCAGCCAACGTGAACAAGCCTTTCCGCTCCCCCCAAACCAGAGAATCAGGAGCCGAGGAACATGTCAGATTCGCCTCTCTGAGTCGTCCTGCTGCCTCCACTCCAAACTGGTCCAAAAATAGAGACAGATCCCAACCAGTGGCTGTCCAAAAAGATCGAATAGCCGGACCACCATTATCAGAATTCCTCGCCCTCGAATCTCTGATCTTTCTTCCCCTATCCGAAAGAGCCCGAACAATCACCGTACGTTGGGGAAGAACCACCCTTCTCCCAACCAATCTGGCCGATCTCCGGAGCTCCCCAGTACCCAAGCGCTGTGTAGCCATCGAATCAGCAGACCCCCTCACATGTGTTCGACTCCGCCCCCGAGTCCGTCTCCCCGATCCGCGCCCGGTCCCAGAAGACACTCCGTCAGCCTGTAGAATAGCAACCCTATCCAATCGGGGACCCCCCGGAATCCAATCCTCACACCTCGCTGAACCCTCACCACGCCCAACTCTAAACGAGATAAATGGTTCAGCCAATTCCCTCCCCCGCAGAATCCGTCGCCAAACATGAGAGCACTTGGAAGTCATAAACGCATCACAAGGATGATGCTTACGAAAACATTTTGATTTAAGAAGCTCCACCCAAAGGCCCTTCCCCTGCCTCAACTTCCACCACAGCTTCATAGAAAAGGCATCCATAATATCATTCAGGCACTTTATCCCGAGGCCTCCTTCTGACTTAGTCCGAGAAACGAACCGCCATGCCAGCCAACTCCTCTTAGCCACTCCATCTTTGCTACCCCAGAAGAAGGCCGCAAACATCCTTTCAATCGTCCTAAGAACGGCCTGGGGAGGACAACATGCAGCTAATGTGTACATAGGGATAGAAGAAAGAACATTCTTAATAAGCACCAACTTACCCCCAGGAGAGAGAATCTTGTTCTGCCAGCCCATCAGCTTCGAACGGATTTTATCCAGCAAATAGCTAAACATTCCCGCATTTCTTCTCCCACAAGATAACGGGCAACCCAAATAAGAGAATGGCAAGGTACCAGTACTAAATCCGAAGAGAGTAGAAATAGTTTGAGCCCGATCCACATCCAATGGAGTCGCAGTATAAAAGACAGATTTAGAATAATTGATCTTTTGTCCAGAAACAGCCTCATACCTTTGCAGTACTTGCTGGAGAGCGCGTAAACCAGTAATGTCCCCCGAAGTAAAAATGAGCACATCATCCGCATAAGCCAAATACGAAATATACGGTCCCCCAATCGGAGTGTGAAAAGAAGATCTCCAATTGGATTCCTGAAGAAGCTTGAGGTTCCGAGAGAGTACCTCCGCAGCAATAATGAAGAGAGCCGAGAAAAGAGGATCCCCCTGCCGGATCCCTCTAGATGCCGAGAAAAAGTCTGTAGGAGCGCCGTTGAGAAGGATCGCATACCGGGTGTCCGCCAGGAGATGATAAATAAGATCACAGAAGACCTCATTAAAACCAAATCTCCGAAGAACCCTCAGGAGGAAATGCCAGTTGACTCTGTCATAAGCCTTCTGCATGTCCAGCTTAATGGCAACATTTCCACCATGGTTGGGTTCCCTCATCGAAGCCACCATCTCCTGAGCAATAATGATGTTGTCCACAATCTCTCTCCCCTGAACAAAAGCACTTTGCTCCGGAGAAATAATTTTGGGAAGGTGCTCCCTCAACCTGCAAGCAATGATCTTGGAGATAATTTTGTTACAGAAATTGCAGAGACTAATAGGGCGGAAATCAGAAAGGTTCCTCGGGTGCTCGACTTTGGGGATAAGAAATAAGAAGGTATCCGAAACGGAAACTTGAAGGCGTGCACCCAAGAAAAACGACACAACAGCATCCTCCACGTCAGCAGCAATAATGTCCCAACAAACTGAGAAGAATCTCCCAGAAAAGCCATCTGGTCCTGTGCCACTAGCCGGGTCCATCCCCCGAACAATCGCCAACAGCTCCGCTCTATCAGGACAACGAATTAGATCAGAATTATCCTCCATAGAAATAATGGTAGGGATGACATCGAGGAAGGCGTCCTCATCAGAAATAGTCTCAGCACTAAACAACTTCGAGAAGAATAAAGACGCCTCCGTCGCAACCTCCGCGGTAGACCCAGTTTCTGATCCATCGGCTCGAATAATTTTCTGAATACTCGCCTTTCTTTGTCTACTCCTGGTGCACTCATGGAAAAACCGAGTATTCTTATCTCCTTCCAGATCCCATTTCAATCTGGCTTTTTGTTTCCAGAAAGACTCCTCAACCTGGACCTTTTGCTTCAATCTGGCAACTGCCTCCATCCAGGAAGCCCTCCCCCTCTCCGAAGGATGAAGCTCATAATCCTGCTCTGCCGCCAAGGCAGCATCCTCAGCCCGACGGACCTCCTGAAAAACGTCTCCGAAAGTATCTCTTCTCCATCCAGCCAGAACGTGCCCCGTCGTCCTCAGGCGCATGCCCAACCGTTCAAGCGCATCATAATGCCAACATGAATTCCACGCCCGAGCCACAATCGGAAGAAAATTCGGATGTGAAGTCCAGAAGTCAAGAAACCGGAAGCCTCTGTGCAGGGATGGAGAAGCTGGCTGGCAGAATATCAGAAGAGGTGAATGATCAGATTCTGTCCGATTAAGATGCTCGCAAGAAACCTGGACACCATCCATCCAACTACCCGTCACAAGTAGCCTATCAAGACGGAAACCCTGTCTATCGATCCCAGACTGACCATTCACCCAAGTATAGATGCTACCTCTGTAACCAACATCGGATAATCCGGCAGCCAACTGGAAGTCTAGGAAGTCCGTAATGGCTCTCGAGTCAGGAGGTCTGCCTCCAAATTTCTCGTCCGGAGATGCTATAATATTGAAGTCCCCGCCCACCGCCCAGGGCATGGTAATGTCCCTAGCTTGGACGTCCAGAAGATGCCTCCACAAAATCCTTCTCCCCTGCCGTATCCCTGCACCATGAACTATCGACAACCGTACCGGAAGCGAAAAGCAACTCAAAGAAAGCTGTACCGTGATAGCCTGATCACATGAATCGATACAATTGATCCCCAGACCCGACTTACAGAAAATCTAGATATTGCCCTTATTATTGCAAAAGCTATCATCAAAACCCAACCTCAATTGGTAAGAAAGAAGCTTAGAGGATACCACCTTGGGCTCAATAATAGCAAGAACCTGAATCGAGTTGGTCCGACACAAGGACCTGAGACGGGATAAAGTAGCTCTGTTCGCCGTCCCCCGAACATTCCAGATAAGGAATTTAACCATGGACCCTCTTGGGGTCCCGCCTAACTCGGAAAGCATGTGATCTAAGAAGTCGGTCCGACTGAGGAGCCATCGACTTCCTTCGCCTACCAGCCGCCTTCTTATAAGGCACCATCTGCCAGTCTTCTTCACGACCCTCGGAGATAGCAGTGGAAGGTCTAACCTCGGTCAAGGAGACCCTATCATCACCCGGAGCTGAGTCATAACCCCAGACTGCTAAAGAACCGTGATCGGCCTCCTCCCAAACCACCAAGCTACGATCCTCGATGTCAGAATCAGCTGCTACAATACCCTGTCCCAGCTGGCTATGGATAATTATAGGAAGAACCGATAAATCAATAGGCCCAATGCCCCGCTCGGGGCCCAACTTTCCATCCAGGCTGGATCCTGGACCGCTGCATCCCTCCATAATGGGCCGTCCATCATCCGACCTAATAGCCAGCTGGCCCGAGGAAGACTCCCCCACGTGCCAGGAAGGCGAAACGGAATTCGCGCGGGTATCAATACTCCCGTGCAATCCGTGATGCGTGATCCCCGTGCTATCATCACGCCCCCCGACGTGCCTCCAAATCTGTCGTGTCCCCTTCCCTTTCTCGCGCCTTAACCGTCTCCTCCGACGACCCCTGCTACGCCCACGTCCACCCAATGGACCGTCCTCCTCATGCTCAACGCTTTGAACCAGGCCGACGGGGTTGGGAGCTCTATCAGCTCCTCCCACGGAAGAAGTCTCCTCTTGTGGTCGCCCACAATCTCTCACAACGTGACCATGGTGGCCACAGGAGACACAGTAAAGAGGTCTCCACTCATAGACAACCGGCTGCGAGCGAACACCATCCGGCAATTGGAAGAACACCTCATGTTGGAGTGGTTTGCTGACATCCACTTCAACCAAAACCCTTGCCACCCCCGGCCTCGAAAAGGACGTGGTAGCCCGATCAGTACTGAGCGGAGTGCCGAGACCAGATGCAATGGAAAGAACCGCATTGGTATCAAACAAACAGTGAGGAAGCCCCGGGAAGGCCACCCAGATCGGAACCCGAGGGTCCTCTCTCTGCGGCAAAAAGTCCACCGACGACCGAAATATCACCATCGGGACCCGACCAACGAACCAACAGTCCTTAGACCGCAGCCGGAGAAAATCACTCTCGACGTGGGGCCGAATAAGGACATGTCGGTCATCGATCGCATTCACCTCAATCAGCCCCCTAAAACCCCTCGAATCAAAGGCCTGTCTAATAGTCTCAACCGGGAGTCTCCGCCGGGCAAACTTACCAATTAGGTCTAGCCCACACGGTGCCGTGAGGGCCTCCATGTCCGACTGAGAAAAGACAACCACCTTTCGGCCATCGGAAACAATGGCTGGTCTAAAATCAACCCTCGGCAAACCAGTCGTAGACTTCATCGCGGATCAGCCCACCATCGCAGCGAAGCTCCGCGCCTTGCCACCCACCGTCGACGTAGCCGCCGCCGTTGTCGAGGGTTCCAAACTCAATGCCGCTTTGTCACAAGTCACCGGCCTAGTGCTCGAGGGACCGGGGCAGGGTGCGGAGCCTCCCACCGTGGCAGAAACCCCGATGGAGCCTCCCACCGTAGCAGAGACACCACCCCACCCACGCACAACCTCATTGCCCGTAGGACCGAGACCCCCCATCGATAACCGCTCTGCGCTGCAAGGGACACCTCCAACGCCACACCCAAGCGGGACGCTCCCAAGGACGCCGACCGCCAGGCGACGGCAATTGGCGGGAGCCCCCACCACAGAACCATCTCCTACAGCACTCATCGGCGTGTCTCCCACAAGGTCGACGATACCGGACGTGCGTCGTAGGCCAATGACCCCCACCACTGGCCCAACAGAAGGTCCGCAGGCCCCGGTCGACGCCCGCAGATCTACTGCTGCTCCACGTCTCGGGGGGTCATCCCCATGGATGACGCCGACCTCCGACTGACCATGGTGGCTGTAGGTCTCCACCGCGGATCCAACAGATGAGGCAGAGCCCCCCGCCATCTCCTGCAAACCGCCTGAGATCGGTGGAACACCCAGGCCGACGTCCGCCATTGGATGGCCGGGTTGGCCAGAGGCCCCCGCCGTCGGCCCGTCAGGGGAGGCGGAGCCCCCCGCCGAGGCCGTCGCCTGAAGATTCCCGGAGGGAGCCAGATCTCCAGGAACCCTAATCGCCTGGGATGGAGATGAATCCGCCATTGGACGGCCGGGTTGGCCAGAGGCCACCGCCGTCGGCTCGTCAAGGGGGGCGGAGCCCCCCGCCGAGACCATCGCCCGAAGATTCCCGGAGGGAGCCACGATCGCCAGGAACCCTAATCGCCTGGGTTTATATATATATATATATATATATATATATATATATATATATATATGGTATTTGGTATTCATGTGCTTAGCTTGTAGGTATTTAGGTATAGGTGACTTGATAGGATTGGGAAGTTAAGAGCTAGTCTATTATAGAGTTTCTCTTTTGCTAAATTCTAGTTGCCAACACCTAGATAGCTAGCATAGGTAAAACCCTAAGAAGTTGACCAGTTGATGACCAAGTACTTGGATGTTGAGAAATTGACTAGTGATTGACCCTTGACTATGTTTGACATAGAAGGGGGTACGATCATCTTAATTTCGAGGACGGAATTTTTATAAGGTGGGTAGGATTGTAACATCCAGTTTTTCAGATGAGGGTAATTTTAAAATTTTGTAATTATAATTATTATTTATTGATTATTATTTTATATTATGATTTTTGGCAATTTTTAATCATTTTTAAACTATTTAAAATTATGACTTGTGATTTTGACATTTTACTATTGTTTGTTTTTAATTTCGAGGAAATTTGTCACCCCAGTTTTTAGGAACAGGGGTATTTTTGTCATTTTGTATTTTTGAAATATTTTTAAAATTTATTTTATTATTTATGATATTGTTTTGGGATTATTTGAGTCGGGTTCGAATTTTAGCTCAATCCGACTTGAAACGGGGACCCCAGGGATAGTGTTGACTTTAGTGGACCCACACACTAGTTAGACATGGCCCACATGATATTAATTTTATTCCACATGATATTAATTTTAGTTAGAGGTTAGACTAATTATTATGGATAAGGTTAGTGTGATTAGAGACTTTAGAATGACTAATTTAGCCCCAACCAATTAGCCCTTTCCTAATACTAATAGAATAGGTTAGTGGGGGCATTTTGGACCTTACCATAATAGGACAAATAGTCCTATATGGCTAGCCACTTTGGGAGAGGATAGGCTCAAGTTCATTTCATTATTCTCATCCACACTCTCTCTCTTGTTATTTTCCAAATTTCTAGAGAGCAATCCCTAGCAATTTCTCCACCAAATCCTTCCATTTTGCCACCAAATCTTCTTCTTTTCTTCTCCATTCTAGCCAAGGAGGAAGCTACCCAAGTTTGGGAGGATTCGAAGCTCGTTCGTGTCCTTTTGGAATCTCTACGTGTCGGTATCACTCCGGGAAGGCTTTTCTTCGATTCGATCTACCGGGAGGTATAAATCCCTTCTTCTTTTCATTTTTTGATGCATATAGGTCTATTTTAAACCCATAGGAATGACCCCCATGGTTGTATCTCCATTTCGTGTCCATTTGGAGGTCATAGGAGTGTCCTTTGTGTTGTGATTGTGTCCTAGTGGAAAAAAACCCCAAATTTGGACACACTATGTGTTGATGTTATGTATGAATGAATTATTACATGTTTAATCTCATATTTTTGTATTGGAGATGTGTTCTATAGTGTCTTATATATATATATATATATATATATATATATATATATTAGTGTAGAGAGTGAGTTCTTGATATATTATGTTATATACTTGTGTTTCTTTTGTCTTAAACTACCTAATTTCGTCATAATTTTTATCCACGTTTTTAGTAGCCAAAGAAACTTAGAAATGTCATAACTTTTAGCTTAGAACTCTAATTTATCTCCCTTTTTTTTAAAAAAACCGTATCGAAGTTAGCTTTCCAAATATATATTTTAATAAGCCAAATTCTTTCTCTAACTTTCTATAGAATTATTTGAGTATCAGTTGTACGAAAGACAAACGTGTTTCAGTATTTCGCGATTCCGGGAGCTTTCGGACACGAAAATACGATCCGTTTAAAGTTTCAAAAAGCTAACTCGAAGAGCTACAACATACTTTAATCCTAGAATTTAATGAATGCCCAATTGGTACATTATTAGTTTTAAGTAGAAGAGTGACAATACGATATATGCATTTTGTGTAACCTATGAGCCTATGTAGTATGGATATTAAATGAATATAGAGTATGTAATGCATGATAAGTTAGATGAATAAAATGATATATATATATGATATATATTCTCTTTATATTAATTTATATATATAGTTGAATGCAAGCATGTAGGAATGCTATTAATATAATAAATATAAGCAATGCATGAATGAAAGAATGAAATACAATGTATGCATGAAAGTATATAATGAATGCTAGATATGAATACAAGATATATGTAATGATAGATATGAATGCATAATGTATAAATATTGTAATGCAATATATAATGATAACATGTATGGTAATGTTGAGTATATGATGCAAGCATGAATGAATGGAGGAAATACATGTATATAGGTAATATAGAATGTAATATATGAAAGGAATGAATGATAATATATAACATGATATGTAGGTAATGCAAGGTATGAAATATATGATGTGTGTATGTTTGTATGTCTCTATGTTAATGTATGAAATGATATGAATATACAATGTATGCATATGTATAAAACATGTAGGTAATGCATAGATGCATGAATGAAATGAATGTTTGTAATATGTTAATATAAATACAAGTATCTAATATGCATGAATGTAAGTATGATATAATACAAGTATACATGTATGTATCATGTAAATGTAATATACATGATATGTATGTATGCATATATACAAGGTAAGTATGAATGTATGTATTTCTATAAACTGAGTTAACCTATTACCTTTTACACACATACATTCATACACCCTTTGACATCATGTATCCCTTGTCACATACACCTACCTATCACTAAATTTTAGAACATTAACACATATCCTTTCACACACATGCCAAACACACACATACTCACTTACTCTTTTACCTCTCTTTCTCTATATATATATGTATGTGCCTATATATATAGCTTTTCTATATATATCTATGTATACGAATATGTGAATGTGAATAATATATATACATTATATGACTAAGTTTGTGTGCCTTGTTAGCTTATGGTTTAGTTTTGTGCTTGGTTTAGCAAGTGACTTAGGCTATGAGTTAGAGCTATCTTGGATACTTGATTTGCATATACTTAGTTTGTTTAGACCTAGAATAACTTGTTTGACCTAATTTAGACTTGTTAGACCTAGTTTGACCATAGTTGACCTAGGTTTGACTTTCAGGGTTGACCAAGTTGACCAAGAGTTGACTTTGGTCTAGATTGACCTAGAATCATGTAGAATGCATAGTAGAACTTCATATTGTCATTTTGGACTTGTTGTGACTTGTGCTGTTCTGATTAGGAGCCAGACACCTCTCATCGGACAGTATATTTACTTTAGATATTCAGACATCAGGCGAGTATATTCTCTGATAGTTCTCTCATTTATTTGTCAATTACTGTACTTCAGTTCTAGTTATTGTATGTGATTCTCTGTTACAACACGTATGGATATTCTGGATTCATGTATACGATACAGATTTATTTTCTGGCCTCTATTACTGGTATCATCATTCCTGTCTTCTATTACTGGAATCACCTACTGGAATTATTTACTGGAATCATTTAACTGGAATCATTTACTGGAATCATTTACTGGTATCATTATATTTTGGCCGGACTCATCTTGAATCATTGTGTCAGAATTCTGGATTCACTTGCTGGGAGAGGAAATACTAGAGTAAGACATGTAGACATATCCCAATCTGGAATCTCCCAACTGGAATCTACTGGAATGATAGCCATCTCACACCCGGCCAGGTATGTGATGTGCCTTATTACCTACAGTCGTTTATATGTCAAACTTGGTATTTTAAAACACACTGCTAGAGTATAGGCTGGACTCACCCTGGAATCTTTGATCACTGACTGGAATCATCTCATACCGGACTCATCTTGTACTGGAATCACCTGGTATCAGATTCATGTTGTCTGGATTTACGTTGGTCTTACACTTGTTTACATTTACTGTCTGGACTTATATCATGTTACCCTGGTTCAGCTAGTTCTATTTTTTACAGTCTTCATTGCTATGATTCTTTTCTTGTTTAGTCCTTTACTTTCCTTGCACTTTATCTGTCTTTCTTACCATCACCTGAATATAAACTACCATTTTCATCAATACAACTGTCTATAACTGCTATAGTTCTCTGTCATTTACTTGGGTTTTCTAGATGAGATGTGCTCGTTCCGGTCCTGACAGGACCTGTTGATAAATTTTACAGTGTAATGCCTTGTTCGTATTACGTATCTTGGAATACGTGTACGTATTTTCTCTTGTATTGCATATCTCTTGGCTTGGCTCGGTTTATTTTGGGTTGGTTCGGCTAGGCTTGGGTTGCCTTGGTTCATCATGAACCAAGGGAAGAACCCCAACCTACCACCCCCATCATCCTTTATTAACCCATTCCTTCATTCTCTCTCTTCATTACTCTTTTTCTTCTCCACATTTACTTCTACACCTACCAGGAAGAGAGAGAGCTTAGGCAAGTACAAACTTGCTTCATGATGGATCTCAAAGTTTTATTGTTCCATTCTCTTCCTTACTTGATTCTACGATACTTTAGAACTTGGCATTTTCTATTTTTATGGTTATATTTTTGTAGATCTAAGTTTTAAGTTCCTTCTTGTTTAGTTTTTCTTGGTTTTGATCTCTAAAAACTTGGTATTTCTAAAAACTAATGGTTCTATGTTGTAGAGAATTCAATTTCCTTCAGTTTTGGCTTTTGTTTCGCTTCATTTCGACTCCGGATGAGGAAGTTATGGCCATGGCAAGTTTTTGGAACTTCCATGGCTGAACTTGCTGTTTGGGGACGACGAACCCCATGCGCCGATCTGTGCAGAAATCACATGCGCCGATTGCGCAGGAATCCCATGCGCCGATTTGCGCAGGAATCCCATACGCCAATTTGTGCAGGAATCCCATGCGCCGATTGCGCAGAAATCCTATGCGCCGATCTGTGCAGGAATCCCATACGCCGATTTGTGCCGGAATCCCATGCGCCGATTGCACATGAATCCCATGCGCCGATCTGTGCAGGAATACCATGTGCCAATTTGTGCAGGAATCCTTGCGCAGGAATCCCATGCGCCGATTTGCGCAGGAATCCCATGCGCCGATTTGTGTAGGAATCCCATGCGCCAATTTGTGCAGAAATCCCATGCAACGATTTGTGCAGGAATCCCACGTGCCGATTGTGCAGGAATCCCATGCACCGATTGTGCAGGAATCCCATGCACCGGAATTGCTCTATTTCGCTGTTTTTGTCTGTTTAAGTTGTTTTGTAGCTAGAATCTCGAAAAACTCAAAATATGAAAGTTGTAGATCTTTTTCTTGGCTTCAAGAGTATGTCACTACTTGTTTTATGCAAGTTTCTCTCATTCATAATAAGGTAAGAATAGAACACGATAGTGGCCCACTGTGGCGCACTCTTGACAAGTAAACTGACATGATATATCTCGGCTTGCTGTTACGACAGCTAGCCTGGCATGACAAGTATGAAAGATCTGGACACCATGGGCGATTGTGTTTGTACAAATAAACTGGTACTGTCTTGCATTATGTCTAGGATGGGGATCCCTGAGTACCACGGTCAGGGATACCTACTACAATTGACTAAGGCTAATAAACTAGAATAATTCAGTAGACATGAAAAGATTCCCAGCTACAGGTAATCTCGTTATCTAGGCACATTAAGTGGACTTGTCGCCTACCGACGAGTAGGGCACATTTCCAGCACACAGTCACGTGTTGTATTCTTCATAAATGGACATTCGACCTGGATAACCGGATGGTATGCAGGGCTTGTGGCTGTTGGAATAATCTCATTGCATCTTGCTAGTAACTAGGCTTGTGATAACCCTAGTTAGTTAAAAGTATCAAGCCGTACTCTTGATTGGCCGTGATTGATTGGATGGAGTTTATTCCCGCTTGGTCTTATCCTGATCCTGTGCAAGATTGTGACATGACATGATTATTGATGCTTGCCTTAACAATAACGATCGGGGGTCCAGTTCTGTTCAGGCGAAGGGTTACAACCCCGGTCCTTGTTTGGTTTAAGGGTTGTAACTGGCTCCCGAAGCAGTTCTGTGTCCTCTCTTCGCTATTGTCTTATTACAACCCCATGCCATGTTCGTCATGTTTTACCTTACCTTAATACCATGATTAATTATGCTGGCCTTAGCAATAAAGATCAGGGGTCCAGTTCTGTTCAGGCGAAGGGTTACAGCCCCGGTCCTTGTTTGGTTTAAGGGTTGTAACCTGGCTCCCGTAGCAGTTCTGTGTCCTCTCTTCGTTTATTGTCTTCACTATACCAATAGTATTTGAGACGGGTTTCTATTCGGATGAATGGTTACAACCTCGATCCTTGTTTGGTTTAAGGGTTGTGACCTGGCTACTTGAATGGTTTCCTCGTACTCAGTTTACTGTTGTTATCTCTATTATTATCAGTTCTTTATTTATTATCTTTAATATTCTATTGTGATATGCTGGTTTTAGTTCCTAAGTGAAGCCTCCTTTGTGGCACTTGCTCTTTCTGGGGTCTAACCCAGCTGGTTTTGTATGGCCAGATATCGGAGCAGCACCAGAGGATCTACCTACCTTCCAGCCAGATGGTGAACACCTGGCGTAACCCTGGAAATGAGTGGGTTTCTTTTGTTCTTCCACTTTATTGTAAAATTATTCTTTTGAGGCATTTAGCCGGCGAGCACGTGTTAGCTCGTATTGCACCTTTATTTACTGTCTGCCTACGGGCTGTAATATGTTTGACAAATCCTAGGGTTGATCACGTATTGACTAAAACTCTTGCTAGTCCTGACATTTTGTACGACTAGCTTCATGATCATCCAATATGTAATGTATGGGACGCCTTACTGTTGTATATTGATGCTCTAATATCTTGTGAGTGTTACTACTTGCTTGTGATTGAGACAATAGGCTTGTTCTTGACCATAGGAGACTGATGGATTGTAGTTAAACCCTCATATATCTAGACAGCCGTGACCGTATAGTGACGTGGGTTCCATTTTATTATACGTAGCTGGCTATGTCTGCCCCCGCTCTTCAGTATTTTGGTTCTGGGGCGTGACGTACAGATAGCATGGAGGTTGCCTACTAGCCACAGTAGAGGTTGTATAGTTAGTTATTTCAGTTGTATTGAGTTGTATTTATTCTATGGATTACTGTATTGAGCTTTGAGATGTTTTCTGGGTTTGTGTATCTTAGACACTTAGACTTCTATCTGTTGTATCTCTTTTGGATTTCATGTTTTACCTATCTTTTATCTCGATCTACCTTAGTTGTGATTGAGACTGTATCTGCTATGTTACCTCTATTCGGAGAGTATATACTGTACAAGTACCTTTATATTGTTAGATGTTTGACCTAGGACAGCATTCTACCGCCGACACTGCGGCGTAGGCTGGACGTACCCACGTCTCGTGCCCTTACTCTAGGGTACGGGTCGTGGAAGATAGTGGCTCTCGAAGGCTGTGACTACGACAATATATTTGAAGATGATTCTACCAGCGCCGTTGAAGGAGACTAAGCTTTAGTGGAAGTCCCGCTAAATCAAGAGTTACCAATCGAAGAAAACCAAACTACTGCTGAGGGTGAGGAGCACCCTGTTGTTGAGGAGGGGCATCCAAGCCCAAAAACTGATGAGCTTGAAAATAACGAAGATCAGACTCCGGCTTTTGAAGATGCTGGGAATGATGAAAATCCCAACACTGTTGTTACAGATACTCAGACCCCTACTGATCAAGCTTTTGAAGTCAGGGATGTAGAAGAGATTGCCCCAGCTGAACAAGTAGAATCAGGGGTCGGAAGTAGCCGTTTCTTATCAGACGGTTCCAAAGCCGGAAGTAGTCAGGCAGCTGTGTCTGAAACTACCATGACCAGGCTCCACTCTGATCTAGACATGCCCCATGAAACCCCATATGTATTGCCAGGATCAGGTAAAATTTTGATTTTGATTTATCTTAATTCCTGTAATGATTGTGTATCTTGATTACAGTAGGTCCGGTGGGGACACTTGCAAAAGCTGCATCAACCACATTCAGTTTTAGCTCGACCATGGCTCTCCTGGATATGGGGACCCAAACTGGAGAGGGAAGTTCTTTTATGATGCCAGTACTCGGGTCTCCTGGTATACAATCTGCATTTCCTCCATCTATTGCAGAAATAAGAATTCCAACAGAAGTGGATACCCCAGGGATCTCAGCGATGAACTGAGCTGTCATCGAAGCTTATACTAATGCTTTCTTCTAGCCTCTAATTCAAATGGTCATGAAAAAGGACCAACCTTATGAGCCAGTAAGGGGCCCTTCCCCCTCCATCTTTGGAGCCATCTGCAAGATTGGTCATCTGGATAGAGTCAACTATTTAGATCATATTTTAAATGAGCTTGAAGAATCAATCAAATCTTATAAAGATCTAACAAGAGAAAACATCCAGAAACTCGTAGATGCTGAATACGAGGTGATGGCTCGCAAGGTTGTAACACGAAAAGCAGAGTTCAAAGCTTCTGTGGTAGCTTTGTCACAGCGCTCTGCAGAGTTGGAATCTCGCATTGTCGAGACAACTTCTTCTGTTGAGTGCTATAAGACTGAAGCTGCAGAGAAAGAAAAAGAAGCTACTGAATATCAAGTTCGTCTCCGAGAACTAGAAATTGAAATGGCTCGGCTCCAAGAAGCAGCTAAAGCAGCTCGACAATGCGAAGAAGAGGCATTAGAGATGCATCAAATTGCTGCAAGTCAATTATATGACATGAGGAGGCAACAAGATGCACTTATTCAAATCGAAGGTGCACAACTGGAAGCCGAGCAGAGTCGCCGCAACCCTTTGATCTAGAGTCCGGGAGAGCTATTGCTAGACAAAGGATACTCGACTCCTGAGTAGGGACGGCTGAGAATTTGAAAAGATTGATCATTGATCTCAGCACTCAGCCTCCCCAATGAAGCAATCTATAGGAGCTTTTGTCTTCTTGTCTTTCAAATGATATATTTTTTGACATTTTGAACATTATTAAAATAAGAATTAATGATCTTTTTATGGTTCCATTACTTATTATATACCTATAGTAGATATAAGTAATATATAAGAATAAAAATATATTTTCAGATCTACCGGACATGACATATATCCTAAAAGAAAATAACAATACTAATTATATCTGTTAAGAGGTAATGTGGACGTGACAGAATATAATTCTCAAAATATTGTCATTTTAAAAGACGACTTTATCAGAGGTAATGTGGACGTAATAAGTCGCTGATGTATGTGATAGAATTCAGAGGCAATACAAACATGAATTCATATATTTGTTGATTATCTTTGAATCAGCTGGGATTCAAAAATATGATATCATTTAAAACGATTGGGTTCTAAAAGATTGGGTTTATGATCAGGTGATATGATGTGGATATATTCCGCTGGGGATTTTAAGAGTTTATCAGAAGGGTGAACAACTCAACTCTTTTAGTATGTACAACATTCAAAGAATATTTTACATTTCCTTCAAACATAGTACTTTTTTAAGAATTTGCCATTGATAGGCATCATAGCAACTCGGCCATCCATTTCGGTTAGTTGATAAGCTCCATTTTGAGAAAACCTTGTTTACAATATAGGGACCTTCCCATTTTGCTTCGAATTTTCCTTTGCTCATATGTGTCATAGTCATAGGACGTCTGACAGTAAGGACTAGTTCGCCCTTTTGGAATGCTCGTACTTTGACCTTTCGGTTGAAAGCTTTGGAGATACGGGCTTGATATAGCTTAATATGCTGTTGAGCTAGTACCCATTTCTCATCCAACGCTTCAAGTTCATGAAGTTGAAGGCGATCATTATTTTATGTTGTGAGTTCATTATTTTCTATTGTGAGTTCACTGGCAATTCCAATCCTTAAAATAAAACATCTGCAACCAAAGACCTTGAAATAGATGATGTTAGGAGCTCTATTAAACCATAATTCATAATGAGACTTTTTAGAGATAGGTCTAATCAAAACTCTATTCAGAACATGGCATGCTGTATAAACAATATTTGCCCAAAAGTATTTTAGAAAGTTATGCTAGTTTAGCATAACTCTGGCCATCGCCAAGAGTTTTATTCTTCCTCTCCAAAATGCCATTTTATTAAGGAGTTCTAGGGAAAGAGAATTCATGTGATAGCCCATTTGAATTACAAAATGATTTGAACTCCTGGTTATCAAATTCTCCTCCATGATCACTTCGTATCTGAGTAATCATGAATTCTTTCTCATTTTGTACCTTTTTACAAAAAGATACAAATTCAGAAAATGCTTCATTATTATTTACAAGAAAGTAAACTCAAGTATATCATGAATTGTCATCAACTATCACGTAAGCATACAGCTTACCGCCACGACTGGCGGCTCTACTTGTTTCAAATAAATATATATGAAGTAATTGCAGAGGTCTAGAGGTACTTACAACATTTATTGATTTGAAAGATGATCTAGATGCCTTGTTCTTTTCACATTTGGCACAGACTATATCTTTCTTGAATGTGACATTAGGTAAGCCTCTTACCAGTTTCTTGGTGGACAATCTTGCAACAGTGTCTATGTTCGCATGTCCAAGACGCATATGCCATACCGAGCTTTCTGTCATGACCCGTACCCTAGAGTAAGGGCACGAGACATGGGTACGTCCAGCCTACGCCGCAGTGTCGATGGTAGAACGCTGTCCTAGGTCAAACAGCTAACAGTATAAAGGTACCTATACAGTATATACACTCCGAATGGAGGTGACATAACAATATACAGTCTCAATCACATCTAAGGCAGAGTAAAGATAGAAAGATAGATAGATAATACTGAAATGAAAAGATCCACAGAATACAATCAGAGAGGTCTAAGTGTCTAATAATATAACAAATCCACAAATCCCAAATATCATAATACAGTCATCCAGAATGAAATATAAGAAAACATCCTAGTCTAGTGGAGTGTCGTCCACAGCTAAAGGATCCTGCTGCTGGTCCAAGTCTGTACTGTCATCTAGGGTAGCCCCATAATAAGTTTGACAACACGCCTCGTCCTCATCCTCTGTAATATTTCAACAGGTCCAGTCAGGACAGGAGCGAGCACAATACATCTCAACAAGTCATAGTAGGAAAGGAAATATAATCATGCTAGAGAATAAAATATAGGAAACTGAAGAATAGCATAATGTAAGAGAGAGACAGTAAGTAAATATCTATGATATATAAAAGAGAGACAGTGCTAGTGATTCAGAGTACAAGATGAACATGTGAATGGCTTAGGACTGATTCATGACTATACTACTTTGGATATTATTCACATGACCATTCATACTCCCCCGTACCCCAATCAATACACAAGGATCCAGTCAAGTTATGTTAAGATTCGTGACTAAACTACTTGACCCGTATAGGGTGATTCATAAATTGATTCGTGAAGGCTCGGTGATCATGAAAGTACATGAGTCACTAGCTGATTCTCGAAGATTCATGATAATAGAAGCAAGAGATACATGATGTAAGTAAAACACACGAGACAAGTGTATCTGATGCTCCCGAGAGGGATAACATCTCATGAAGGGATCCATATAGTACTAATCCGTGTTACCATCGTGTCAGCATCAAGTAGAACAATCTAAAGTAGGAAAAATAGTCCTAAACAAGATATGAAATGACCAGAGAATGTACTCACCTGGCATCCTGAATGTCCGAAGAGAATATACTGTCTGAGAAGTGGTGTCTGTCTCCTATAGAACAGTACAAGCCACAACAAGTCCAAAATGGTAATATGAAGTCCTACTATGCATTCTACATGATTCTAGGTCAATCTAGACCAAGGTCAACTCTTGGTCAACTTTGGTCAACTCTAGAAGTCAAACAAGGTCAACTAGGGCTAACCAAGTCTAAACTAGTCAAATTAGCCTATGCTAGTCTAACTAGGTCTTAACCAAGGCTATACAAGTCTACAAACCAACACACATACCTATACACATATATATATACAAACACTATATACATTACCCATATCATATCAATATGCATATTTACATCTATACATATATAGGCATATACCTACACTACATATATATACATTATATATATAGTGAGATAGAAAGAGAGTGAAAGAGTGTCAAGTATGGTATTGTGCAATAGGTAAAGTGTGTGTTAGGCATTTTGTGCGTGTGTGTGCTAGCTATGAGTGATTGTGTGATGTGAGAAAAAAATATGTGAGTGTACTATAGTGTGTATGATTTGTGTGAGTGACCATATCAATGAACAATGTGTGTGTATGTGTTGTGAGTGAATGTTTATGTGTGTGAGTGTGAGAGTGTGAGAGAAAACAGTGACATTGGTTTCAGGATTTTGTGAGTGAGTGACTGTGTGTGTATGAGTGAACCTGGAATTCAGTGATATGTGTGTGTACAATGTGTGTGAGTGTTGAGTTAAACTCATGTGTGTGAGTAATTGCTGATTTGTGTGTGACAGTTAAATAGGAGATCAAACCCAGGTTTTAGTTTTCCTGAAACTTGACAGGAAACCCCCAACCCAAATCGATGATTCCTTAGCCTTAGTACAAAACAAAGTGACCTATCAATCATTCATTAGTTAACAATTATGTGGGTGAACTAATTTACTCAATTAATCATCAGTAAAATAGGAAAAATGAAAATAAATTTCAGAAATAAAAATTTAGTCAAGGAGTATCAGTGAGTATCAGTCCCATAGGGAATTCGAATTTTCGAATTCAAAACTCCATCAAAATGACAAATAAAGGGTTGGTACTTAAAGTCACACGTGTGAGGATACTAGGGGTGCATCCATGTCCAAGAATTGGACACGAATCGTGTCCAAAATAACACACGAACACAATACCCGACAGTGCATAAATAATCATCGTGCACGCGTGCACGTGCATCCAACACGCGACACACGACATGACACGACTCATGTTCATGTCCAGTGGTGCGCCTAGGGTAGGTCTAGGACTGACACACCCTGAAACGAGTCCTCGTGACACACAGACACGATACGACACGCGTGTCAGCCGTGCCTGTGCACGTGTACAACAGCCCGTGCGCGACAGCGCGCGGCCAGTGCAACCGCGATTTCTCTACGTGTAGTGCACGAGACGCTCCTAAATTTTGGAAGCATGGTGGCAGACACTGCCGCAAGCTTCCCATAAAAATACAGGACACGACGTGTCCTGTATCCTGAGATACAGGCCCCGAGATGCAGGACACGGTCTACGGGCTCATGCTGCGTGTCCAAGTGGAAAAACACGACACAAATGGACAAAAAATGCCATACCACCTTCACAAAAATTAATACACTCACCTAGATCTACAAATCCATGCAATCACTTTTCAAAAATACGAAAATCGATTCCTATGTGGCATTTCTATAGACACCTACAATACCAATACGATACGTGTCCGATACAGACATGAAATGGACACAAATTGTGCCCAAATCTCGTGGGCAGTTAGGTAACCCCTAAACCTAACCTTATATGCAAAGAAATCAGGAAGAAACAAGGGTTTAGATAGTTTACCTATTGAGTATCAAAACTCAAGAAAAGCTTCAAAGAGGGGATTCCAAATGGCAACTCCAACTCTCCAAATGGCACACAAACTGAGGTGATACTCAAAAATCAGTAAACAAACATAAATTAGATCCTATTGCAAAAGACTAGGGTCAAAAAGGAGTTAAAATAAATAAAATAGGATTTTAGAGCAAAGGGAAAAATGTATCTCCTCCAAAATTAGGGTAAACTTAAAAAGAGGCAAGAACACCCTAAGAGATTACTTATAGGCAAAGGAAAACCTAATAGTGGCTGCCATGGTTGGGTTAGAATTGGTTTTGGGCTTAAGTCATGGGCCTATGGCTTGATCACTAGTCTTTAAGTTGGTAAGTCATAAGTCATTGACTTGAGTCGCTAGTCTTGAACTAATTTCACTCAACTAATCCTCCCTACTTTAAACCAATTTCTAATGACTAAAAGTAGGTTAACTAGAGTTAGACTAGGGTCACCAACTAAGGTTAGCTTCAATGCTAGTCTACAAGTCTCAACTAGTTTAAGTCAAAAATCAAATCACCAATTAATTAAATCGTTAAATAATTCAAAGAGGCCAAATGACCAAAATACCCTCATGCTCAAAAGTAAAAATAATTATCCTAATGCCATGGTTAGGCTCTAGGTCAGACAGTCTATCGGTTTACACTAGCAAGCACCAAAATCACAAGTCATGGTTTTAAATAATTTTTAAATAATCAAAAATTACCAAAAATTCATATCATGATTTAAATATCATTAATAAAAGTTTTAAATTACAAAATTTTAAAATTATCCTCATTTAGAAAACTGGGTGTTACAAGTCTACCCTTCTTAAAAAATTTTGTCCTCGAAATTAATATGATAGTACTCCTTCTAGGTCAACATAGTCAAGGGTAAACTACTAGTCAATTTATCAACATCCAAGTACTTGGTCATCAACTGGTCAACTTCTAAGGAGTTACCTATGCTAGCTATCTAGGTGTTGGCAACTAGAGACTAGCAAAAGAAAACTCTATAATAGAATAACTCTTAACTTCCCAAATCCTATCAAGTCACCCATAACTAGGTACCCATAATCTAAGCACATAAATCCCAAATACCACATAATACATAAGATCAGGAACAACAACCCAACACATATATCCTAAGTATATCATATATATATATATATATATATATATATATATATATATATATATATATATATATATATATATATGATCATCAAGGGTTTAAGTAGACTAAACTTAAAAGGGACTGGAACAATGCTTAGAATTAGGCTAAGGATGAATGGTCTGAATTATCAGTGTAGGAAAAAAGGAATGATGCTAAGGAGACTGAAATCATAGCTAAAGAACAGGACATTTGGGTCCACTTGTAAAGTCAAGGTGAAAGAAAACCTACATGGTGACTGAAACATGCCTCTAGATCAACCTGGCCTCTCCTCTCTATTGGCTGAATTAACTACATGCAGGACAGTGGTCTAAAAGAAATAAACCAAACTGGTGTGCAGGAAATGCAATAGGCAGTATACTACAATGAGTGCAGGCCACATATCAAATCAAAATACCTTACATGTACATACAAACTATATATATAACTCTCATCACCTCAACTCTACTTAAGGTCTAATAACACACACTCCCTACCACATGCCTATCACTCCAATGAAGGGGTTAGATACTGAAGGGTGTATTGGGATAGAACAGTGAACTGTCCCAAGTGGTGAGTGCAGTGAACAACTTGAAATAGTATAAACCGAGGGAACAAGGTCTCTAATGAAGGGGTCTGCACACTGCTTGTAAACACGACTGAACTCAACACAAGGAAAACTTAACTAAAATAGAAAACTGAACCAATTATCGGATAACAACATGTTAATACCCTATACAACAATGGCCTATAGATACCAATCGACCCATATCCTATATGCCAATATCACCTGCAATCTATCTATGTATATAGACCTCTCAGTCTTAGGTGCAGCTACAACTATACTTAAGGACAGGCTCTAGTCATGGGTGCCTCTCTGGGAAAGGTAAGGAAAAAATAATAATAAATCATCAAAGCTGTAAGGAATACTAACATCCTATATGTAAACTGGTTGGTATTATAAATAACAGGAAAACCATCTACAATGGGTTACTATTCTAATACCAATGCTAACTATCATCTCTAGGGTACAGACACTCTACAAGTCATCATATCATTACACTATGGAAGAACTACATATGAATAAGCTCTACAAACTAAATATTCCTACTCCCAAGTTATTTGATGATGGAATACAATTTTTTTAACAACAGAATGGTACGATAATCATATGCGTCTGTCCAAAATCATGTTGTTCAGAGTCTTCGTCATGTTAGTGAACAAGGCTATGATAATCACAGAGTCCTTGACTAAGGTACATATCTCTAGGTTCATGGTGTTTAAAATTTCCGTATTGTCGCATGCGACGACGAAAACCTTAAATTCCTACACCCGAGAAAAACGTCCAAAATTTGACTATATGTTCTCACTATGTCAGCTAACACGACTATCGAAGATTCTAGATCCCATGATTGAGGTGATCTAGCCCATATGATTTTCTCAGAAGAAAAACAAACATAACACGAGAACATCAGAACAAATTGATCAGTCAATAAGAAACAAATGGAATCGAATCTCAAGATAGTTATAAGAGGCATTTGTGGAAATAGAATCGAGAAGATCGGAATCCTGCAGCAAGATCTCCAATGGCTTGTGCATCCTTGACTGTTCTGGCGAAAGCTCGCCCTTGCTGGTTTTCTCTGGCCTGTTGTTGATGCTGCAGGTACCTCTGCTACTGAAAGAAATCAGGAATGACGGGAAAAAGGTCTCTGTACAGGCGGAGGTGCACCTCCAATGTAGCAGAAATGCCAACCTAAGTCGGCATAACAGGAGCTGCGGTCTCGAGGCCCTGATGAACAGGACGAGAGGTGGCCAGCCTCTCGATAGTATCCCCCGAACCGGAGCGATGAGATCGTATCTCCATAACCATCATGAAGACAGATCAAAACAAGAAGCAATTACTGATAATGAAGCAAAAAATCAAAGGAGGACAGTTTATATTCAAGGAAAAATAATAAGCAGTAAATTTAGATAAAAGGAATCTGATTAAGAGTTTTTTCTAGTGTGATTGAGTACCTCCAAAATATCCTAATCCAATTGCAGACTGTAGTGATACTCTAGTTCGAATACCACTATAAACTCGACCTGCATGGGCCACCACTAAAAATGTGTCACGACCCGCACCCTAGAGTAAGAGCACGAGACATGGGTACGTTCAGCCTACGCCGTAGTGTCGGCGGTAGAACGCTGTCCTAGGTCAAACAGCTAACAGTATAAAGGTATCTGTACAATATATACACTCCGAATGGAGGTGACATAATAATATACAGTCTCAATCACATCTAAGGCAGAGTAAAGATAGAAAGATAGATAGATAATACTGAAATGAAAAGATCCACAGAATACAATCAGAGAGGTCCAAGTGTCAATAAATCAACAAATCCTAAATATCATAATATAGTCATCAAGAATAAAATATAAGAAAACATCCTAGTCTAGTGGAGTGTCGTCTACAGCTAAAGGATCCTGCTGCTGGTCCAAGTCTGTACTGTCATCTAGGGTAGCCCCATAATAAGTGAGACAACACGCCTCGTCCTCATCCTCTATAATATTTCAACAGGTCCAGTCAAGACAGGAGCGAGCACAATATATCTCAACAAGTCACAGCAGGAAAGGAAATATAATCATGCTAGAGAATGAAATATAGGAAACTGAAGAATAGTATAATATAAGAGAGAGACAGTAAGTAAATATCTATGATATATAAAAGAGAGACAGTGCTAGTGATTCAGAGTACAAGATGAAGATGTGAATGGCTTAGGACTGATTCATGACTACACTAAGAGTGATTCATGACTATACTACTTTGGATATTATTCACATGACCATTCATACTCCCCCGTACCCCAGTCAATACACAAGGATCCAGTCAAGTTACGTTAAGATTCGTGACTAAGCTACTTGACCCGTATAGGGTGATTCATGAATTAATTCGTGAAGGCTCGGTGATCATGAGAGTACATGAGTCACTAGCTGATTTCCGAAGATTCATGATAATAGAAGCAAGAGATACATGATGTAAGTGAAACACACGAGACAAGAGTATCTGATGCTCCCGAGAGGGATAACATCTCATGAAGGGATCTATATAGTACTAATTCGTGTTACCAACGTGTCAGCATCAAGTAGAATAATCTAAAGCAGGAAAAATAATCCTAAACAAGATATGAAATGATTAGAGAATGTACTCGCCTGGTATCCTGAATATCCAAAGAGAATATACTGTCCGAGGAGTGGTATCTGTCTCATATAGAATAGTACAAGTCACAACAAGTCCAAAATGGTAATATGAAGTCCTACTATGCATTCTACATGATTCTAGGTCAATCTAGACCAAGGTCAACTCTTGGTCAACTTGGTCAACTTTGGTCAACTATAGAAGTCAAACTAGGTCAACTAGGGCTAATCAAGTCTAAACTAGTCAAATTAGCCTATGCTAGTCTAACTAGGTCTTAACCAAGGCTATACAAGTCTATAAACCAACACACATACCTATACACATATATATATGCAAATACTATATACATTATCCATATCATATTAATATGCATATTTACATCATATAGGCATATACCTACACTACATATATATACATTTTATATATATAGTGAGATAGAAAGAGAGTGAAAGAGTATCAAGTGTGGTATTGTGCAATAGGCATAGTGTGTTAGGCATTTTGTGTGTGTGTGTGCTAGCTATGAGTGATTGTGTGATGTGAGGAAGACATATGTGAGTGTACCATAGTGTGTATGATTTGTGTGAGTGACCATATCAACGAACAATGTGTGTGTATGTGTTGTTGTAGAAGCATGGAATTTCACAACCAGAAAGCCCATACGCCAGGCACTACATGCGGCAGAACTCAGACAGCAAAGTCAAATAAGCCATAGACATTCGAAGAAGGACTTTTTATTTTTATATAAAAGTCTATTACATGGCTAGAAAAGGTTGTACAAAGGAGAATTTCTATAAAGGAAAGATCCTAAGTCTACAGCCAGCGGCCACCATGCGCCTCCAGATAGGCGCAGCAGCCCACCATGCGTCTTCCGATAGGCGCAGCAGTCACCATGCGCTGCCAGTTAGGCGCAGCAGACGTCATGCACCTCTAACCAAACGCATCCCACCATCTCTTCAGAAGCTCAGTTATGTGCATCCAGCTCAGTTATGTGCATCCCTTCAGCAGCCCAGTTATGTGTAACTCTTCCAACCAGGCTCACCTGGCCGAGCAGAGCCCAGTTATGTGCCGCTCTTCCAGCCAGGGTCACCTGATAAGTGCTTCGATTACACAAAGCATTTAACCCTCTAGCTGGAACCAAGGAAGAGAAGAGCACCGCAAAGCTGTGGCCATGGGAGGCTTCGAAAGAGCCTCCAAAGACCTAGGAAGACCGTGATCGAAATCACGACGAAAGGAGCAGCTTTCAACACAATCAAAGTGGGCAGCACCCACTTTGAAGGAAGAGAGAGCCTAGCACCGTAATTTCGATCTGCGGCACTTCCGGAACAACGGAGACGAGGCCCGAACATCCCTATCTTTGGATGCAACAGGCACCTTCCGCCTGCCTCAGAAGCCCTCGACTCCGTCTTTTGGATGTAGCAGTCACCTTCAAGTGCATCGAAGACAACACGACGTCTCATCTTCACCCTCGGGTGCACTTCGTCAACAGAATGCACCCGTATATCCAAGTTCATGTTGGAAGTACATGAGGGAACGAGGAGCAAACCTTCTCTCCATGTTACTATTTATAGGCCGGGCAGATCCAACCCACGCGCCAAGTGGATAGCTCTCCGAATTCTGTGCAATGAATTTGTATTAAATGGATGAACCGGATGCCTCGAATTCAGCCAAACGGCTATTTATAGCACTCGAGGAGTGGGACAGCCGCATCATTAAAGGACATGTCGGATGCGTCAGCCAAACAGCACATCATACTGACGTGCCCTCCAGCATCAGGCGTATCACACAGACGCGTCCTACGGTACCCGGCGCATCACAGAGGATGCGCCCCCTCACATCCCCATACCGAGTGGAACACCAACCAATGTGCCCACTCAGCTGTCCATCGAACGTCACAAACATTAAATGCTGAACTGACACCAGAGTTGGCAGCACGCTTCCCAAAGTCTAAACAGTTACAGCTTTTTCAGAAAATGAAGCGTCGGCAACGTCAACTTTATTCCTGCGGCTACTGCCACGTGGCCACTCAACCGTCCGCATGCACCTCTACGGCCATGCATCCAAATCAGCATGCATCTCAAAAGCCATGCGCCCCAGACAGCTCTCTGATCCCAAAAGACAGAAGGAAAGTCGCCTGCATGTGCCTCAAAAGCCATGCGCTCTAAATGGTTTGTAACTCCTAAAGGTTATGAGCCACAGCCTCCTCCTGCATCCAATCCAAGGTGCAGCTCACCAGATCCAAGCCGCAACCTCCTCATGCGTCCAATCTAAGGCGCAGCTCATCAGATCACTACCCCCCCAGATCCGAGATCTTTGAGCCATGAGTCGACGACATGTGTCCTTTGACTCAACTCGTCCAAGATTTCAGCAACAGAAAGATCTTCTCTTCTGCTACGTGCCGGCTCACAACAGCAGTATAAAGAGTTCAACCTCCCAATCAGGGCGCATCATCCATGTGCCCCCATCGGCAACCTCCACGTGGCGTCCCCACACACCGGCGTATCCTACATGCGCGCATAAGCAGCCAGCCTGCAAAACTATAAATAGAGAGATCTTCTCATTCATACACAGACACAGAATCCACAACGAATATACAAGGAATCACCAGAGAGGCAGATACAGACACTCAACGTCTTCCTCCTCTCAGCAAGCTCTAGCACCCAGAGCAATCCACACCTTCAGAGAACCGATAACCGTCGTCAGCCCGTCAACGGAGTCAACGCATTACCACTCGCTCCATTGGCACTAAGGACCCAGCTTAAACAAAAGTGTACTCCTAGGACTACATCTAAGTCCTATATTGTAACACTGTTCTATTTGTATTAAAGTTTTCCATCAAACAATTTTAATGGCAAACAAGCTGGCGACTCTGCTGGGGACTTCTTTCTCCTCTTCCGAGAAAGTCGTGTCACAGGCCGACGACGTGAAGGTGGGCTCCTCCCACAAGACGCTAGTCGTGCGCCTCAATCAACAGGCATACGAGGAGTTCATTTCTGAAGGAAGTACGAGTCCTTCGAAGCGGTTGCCAAAGCCGAAGAAGACCCGTACGGCCTGGGTGCGCAAGGTCGACGCCTCGGGCACCACCACTGAAGGGGATGCAGCAATCCAGCCTTCCCTTTCTGCTGACGTTCTCAGCAACCAAGGTGCGCCCGCTGATGCAGCGCATCTCTTGGGAAAGCATGCGGCCGACCACGTTCCCCAGCTATCTCCCTCTCAGGCGAGGAAGATGCGTCGACGGAGCAGGGGCGCAGCCAATGCCCCGCGTATCACCTCTGATGTGCCACAAAAAGCCTCTGTCTTTGACAGACTCACTCGCTATAATGGCGAGGAGAATTTGGATGCTGAGTACAATGCGCCCCAGCAGGCTAGTACGAAGAAATCCAAGGCGGCACGGGCCATGCGCCATAAACGTGCTATGCCAGCAGCAGGCCAGAGGCACGCGCTTACAATCACGCGCGCTGCCGATGGCAAGCTGTACAAGGTTGACTCAGGTGCTTCTGTACCAACAACGAGTCGACATTCAAAGTCCTCATCTTGCTTGGGCGCATCTATTGCGTGCACAACCAAGTCGAGCGAGGCAAACTCAGTGGTCTTGAACTCCCGTACCTCCTCTGGTTGTGCGATTGAGGTTCGTTCAAGTCACTTCAAATGTTGTGGTTCCCCCACTACTGATCGTGATGCCTGCTTGGTATTAGATCAGGGGGCGCAACACTTACCTGACCACCCCGGCGTTTGGCCTTGCCATACGTCTGAAAGGGGTGTGAAGGCACCACTCTCCTCCAACGACCTGTGCAACGTGATCACTCACAAGCGCCGGTCAGGAGAGTCGACCAACAAGCACGATGCACCTCTCACGGGGCATACTTGTGCGGTGGTCACCATCAACTACTGTTGCAAGGCGGCAGCACCACCAAGGCAGTCGGTCTTCCAACGGCTGCAATCATCGACACCTCTCCGACGTCGCCTTGGAACGAAGGTGTCATTAGAAGAGGAGGCAAAGGTTGCTTCATGCAACGTGATGTGCAACTCCTCATCAGTCCGGAAGACGACTGCCAATTCCTCGTCTTCATCCAAAAGCCAGCCGAGGAAAACCAAGGCAGCTGTCTCGACCTCTGGAGTATTTGAAGGCACTCGGTCGAGGAAGAAGTTCTTGGAGGAAGCTGGGGGTAGCCAGACCCTTGTTGAGCCTCCTTCCGAAGACGAAGATGTCCAAAGCACAGTTGCGATGGATCTTCATCATCAAGGCGAGGTCAATCTCCCTGAAGCCCCTCAAAATGAGGATGTCCTCCAGGACACCGCCGGGGGTAGTTCTGGAAACGAAGAGGCCTTTCAAGACGGAGCCGAGGGCAGTCAGGCCCTTGCAGATGCGCCCGTCGAGGATGCCCACCAGAATGTGGCTAGGGATGGCCAAGGTGAAACACCAGGAGAGGTAACTCCCCCACATGAAAGTGAGGCTGAGAGCAAAGCCTCAACCAATCCATCCACTCCTGGCCGCGTTATGACAGTATACATAGCTGGGGATGATGTCGAGTCTGATGCGCCACCACAGGACATAGTCCAGCGTATAGACTCATTGGAGGGAGGACTCAAAACCCTCTCTGCTTCTATGCAAGCACTGACTCAAGCAGTGTTTGAGATGCGGTCGGCCTTGATCAGGACACCTTCAACTGGTCCTGACCCAGGAGCCAATGGGGAGTCGAGTGTGCCCCTCCAACGGGCACCCTCAGACACAGAAGCACCTCGGACCTCGGAGCCCTCAAACGCTCCACTCCAGATGGTACCTTCTTCCCCGACTCCTAGCTCCACGGAGGATGTGGTCGAAATGATCAAAGACCTACGGGAGCGCTTCGAGTCCAAGAACAGGCAAGAGGAACGCCAGAAGATGGGCATTCCCCAGCCTTATCCCCTCGAGTGGAACAAGGTGGTTTATCCCCCAAAGTATAAACCACAAACACTCACCCCATACGACGGGAAGGACTCTCCGCGACGGTACCTGACGTACTTCCAGTCACAGACAGGGCATCTTCCGAAGGAGGACGCACTCCTCACCAGCATCTTTGTCGGGGCCCTGAAAGGGGTGGCATATGACTGGTACTGCAGTCTTCCCTACAATTCCATATCGTCCTTCGACGACCTGACGTGCCTCTTCCTCGACCGCTTCTACGATGGCGGGAAGGACATGACGATGGCGTCCCTCATAGAGATACGCCAGAAGGAGAAGGAAACGGTTCGGGTGTTCATCGAACGCTTCCGACAGGCCTGCTTCAGGCTACCTCCAGGCATGCCAGAACATGCGCTCCTCTCCGCTTGCAGCATGAACATGCTGCCTGCAGTGAAGCTTTGGCTCAACTCTACTCCCCCTCCCGACTGGAGCTCCCTGATCATCGAAGCTGAAGCTGCAGAAAAGAAGGCGGCCAATGCACGTCTTCTGGGTGTCAGCTTCCCCGCCTTTGACGATAAGGGGAAAAAGTCTGCAGCTAACAGCTCCGGACGAGAAGCAAAGGGGAAACAGGCATTGACTGTTAATGCCTCGAAAGGCGCATCTGTGCCTACTCAGAAGCCTCCAATGGCACCGAGACCCAAGAAGGTTTATTCATTCAATGATGACGACACCCTGCAACTTTTTGAGATACTGAAGCAGGGTGACAAGATCAAGCTACCGAACCCAAAGCGGCCTGATGAAGTCGAGAAAGTGGACAACCCGAGGTACTGTCACTACCATCGGTTTGTCGGACACCCGACCAAGGACTGCTACATCCTCAAGAATTACATCCAGCGTATGATCAATGCGGATGTAATCTCCGTCGACTATAAAGAGAAGACGGTGTCAGTCAATGTGGTTTTGCTTCAGTTCGGTACCTTGCCACCGACTACCGCACAAGATGGCGTCGTCCCCATCCCTAAGACGACAATGGAGGTGGTAAACTTACCACCTACCCGTGACAATGTGAGTGGACTCACCCCACTCACCATATTTCGAGGAGGGGTCCTCTGGGTTCACCCCGACCTCGTCTCCGAGGTGACTCAATCGGAGGTACGCCCTACCTCCAAATCAAAAGACAGGAAGATCAAGTCTTGCCGTACAGTCTCTTCTTCAACAGAGGAGGCACTTCCAGTGCAAACACGTACACAACAGAATGTCCAGTCCGACGAAGCTGTCGTCGAGGTGGTGCCTCCTGGCACCATATCTGAGGAGGGTCCATCTAAGCCCTCAGCAGCCAATAAGCAGAAGCAGGTGGAGGCCCGTTTCGACAGGCCTCTACGGAAGGAGAATGCTTCGGGGCTATCCAAGCCTCACAACTTCGACATTCTGGCACAACTGGCCAGTACACCTGCACGCTTGTCTTTGTTCGAGCTCCTGCGTCTTTCCAAAGACTCCCGAGAAGCTCTCTGCGAAGCTCTGAAGGACGCTGAATCCTTTCTCAGTCAGGTCAAGCAGCCTGAAGACCTCCCAACTACTTGTGCGCACTGTCATTGTGCGGATGAAGTTATCCCAAACATAACTTTTATGCAACAAGACATACTGCTCAAGCTTCACCGACATAACCGACCACTGTATTACACAGGGTACATTGGCTCGGTCAAGGTGAGCCGGATTCAGATCGATCCTGGGTCTTCCCTAAGCATCATCCCGAAGGCGCTGCTATCAAAGCTGGGGATCCCAATGTACCGGCTGGCGCCCTCCAATACAACCATCAGTGGCTTCAACGCTAGCAAGAGCGAGCCATTGGGCAAGATCCGACTGAAGTGTCACATCGGCAGCCTCAAAACTGAGGAGACTTGTTATGTGGTAGATGCCGAGGTCAACTACAATATCCTGCTTGGTCGACCATGGCTACATGAGTACATGGTGGTGCCCTCTACGCTCCACCAGTGCATGAAGTATGTATCCACTAATGGCGTCATCCGGATGGAGTTTGCAGACATCGATCCTTTCAAAGGGATTGAAGCCTACTTCACCGATTCCGACTTGTACAAGCCAATTGACGAGGAGGAAGCCAACGATGCTGATGATGAGGCAGAGACGGCAACAGAGCCAGACATGGAGCCTGAGATGACTCCCGACGCCCCCTTAAAAATCCGACTAAAGGGTAAACCACCCCAGAAGGTGCCTCCAATGAGCATCAAGCAATCAGGGAAAGCGCCGGCTCACGAATCACCCCTGAAGGCACCACTCACCGGAGGCGCAACCGAGGCGCCTCTCAAGGTGCGTCTCAAGGGCAAGCCGCCGCAGTCATCCAAGGTGTCAGAGAAGGCTCATATAACCCTCTCAGACCCCAAAGTCAAAGCTGTGGTGGACTCTCCTAGTCCGTGCCCAGTACTTACAGACGAGGAGCTTGGCGAATATATCTCGACTGATGTAGATGCACCCTCCTTAGACAATGTAATCCCACGGGATAAGATCTCGTATTTTATCAATAATAGAGTGTCTTTTAATTATTCTTGTCTTCCACACTGGAATGCCATGTATACATTAGATAACGCTCTACGGTCGTTGCAAACACAAATAACGATCGTCCATCATAATCGAGTAGTCCGTCTCAAGGAGTCTATTTCATAACCCATCCACGGAGCCGAGACGAAGGAACCATCATCTTGGGCAAAGTCGAGCGTCATCAGGACCTCCCGTCACTCGAGCCAGAACCAGATACCGGCAGAGTATAAGTCTATCGGTACACGGATACGGCGAAGCACATCATCCAAAAGATGGGCTACGACCTGAAAAGCAACAAAGGCTTAAACTACGGCAAGGGTCGACATCTCCCCATCCGGCTTTCGATACCCAACGGAAAGCTACAGGATTACTACAATCGGACTCGACGGGGCTTAGGCTATGTCACGCCGCCATCAACTCCAGAAAGTTCAGACGCAGAAGACGTAGAACATTTCACTCGTCTGAAGCATCAACTTGGGATTCTGATACCAGTATCGGATCAGTTTTCAGGAAAGTGCTGTCAGCTAACATGGCATCAGCGCAACCTCAGAAAGATGAAGACGAAGACCAAGCGCCGGAACCCTTCGAAGAGGAACCCTGGGCTCAACGCCTAGGAGAACAATAGGAATCTCGTTTTGAGCTACGTGAACCTCCCACCGAAGACGAAGTCGAGCAGATTGACCTCGGGGATGGGTCTTCCTTCAAACCCATCTTCATCAGTAAAAGCCTGGAAGGAGAAGATCGAAAAACTTTAATCCAACTGGCTAAAGAGTATATCGACGTCTTTGCCTGGAGCTACGAAGACGTGCCGGGACTCGATCCACAAATTGCGATGCACAGGTTAAACATCTTACCTGATGCCAAACATGTCAAACAGCAACAGCAACATTTCTGCCCAGACATCATGAATGCCATCGATCAGGAGGTAGACAAACTCTTGACCAGCGGCTTCATCCGTGAGGAACAACACCCAGATTGGGTAGCCAACGTCGTTCCTGTCACCAAGAAGAGCGGGAAGATACGAGTCTGTATCGACTTCAGGGATCTCAACTCTGCTTGCCCAAAGGATGAATTCCCGCTTCCAATCACCGATGTGATGATCGACAACACATGTGGCTTTGAGCGCATGTCCTTCATGGACGGGTATTCAGGCTACAATCAAATCAAGATGTTCCCCGATGACGCAAAACACACGTCATTCAGGACTCCGAAGGGTGTTTTCTGCTACACAGGGATGCCCTTCGGCTTGAAGAATACCGGTATAACATACCAGCGAGCTATGAGCACCATCTTCCGTCAACATCTTCGCAAGACAGTCGAATGCTATTTTGACGACATCGCAGTCAAGAGCCGCCTCAAAGGAGATCACCTACCGGACCTGAAGACGGTCTTCGATCTCATACGGGCACATCAACTCAAAATGAACCCCGCTAAATCCTTTCTGGGGGTTTCTAGCGGCAAATTCTTGGGCTTTGTCATTACGGCGAAAGGCATTCATGTTGATCCTGAGAAGACCAAAGCCATCCTCAACATGGACCCTCCGAAGAACCTTCGAGAACTTCGGGGCTTACAGGGACGTCTGGCATATATCCGGAGGTTTATAGCAAACCTCTCCGGTAGATGTCAACCCTTTACTTAGTTCATGAAGAAGGGAGTCTCTTACGTCTGGACAGAGGAATGCCAAAAGGCTTTCAACGACATCAAGGCTTACTTGACAAGCCCGCCAGTCCTAGTGGCACCTGTCGTCGGTAAACCATTCCTCCTCTACGTCCGTGCCATGGATCATTCCCTTGGCGCTCTGCTCGCTTAAAACAGTGATGCAGGCTACGAGCAAGCAATCTACTACCTCAGTCGAACACTCATCGAGGCCGAACACCGGTACAACCCCGTCGAAAAGGAGTGCTTGGCTTTGGTGTTTGCCATCCAGAAGACTCGTCATTACGTCTCAGGCCAAACAATTCATGTCATCTCCCGAGTCAATCCGCTCAGAGTCCTCATGACGAAGCCAGGGTCATTAAACTCCCGGTTGGCTACATGGGCGATCCTGCTAACACCGTACAATATGGTGTTTGTTCCGCAAAAAGCTGTCAAGGGTCAAGCTCTGACTGACTTTTTAGCTGCACACCCCATCCCAGAATCTTCAAAACTCTATGAAGACATCCCGGATGAGATCCAAGAATCAAACGTCACCGAAAGTAGCCCCGTTTGGCGGATGTTCTTCGATGGCGCTTCAAGAACCGGCCCCAAGGGCCAAATCATCGCAGGAGTGGGGGTAGTCTTAGTCTCTCCCGATCATTTGGTCATCCAGCGTGCGTATTCTCTTTTGAAACCGTGCTCCAACAACGTTGCTGAGTACAACGCGCTCATCATGGGACTCCAGCTGGCACAACAGCTGGGGGTGGATCATCTGGAAGCCTACGGCGACTCGAAGCTCGTCGTAAACCAAATTCGGGGACAATACGAGGTTCGCCATAAAGATTTAATCCCTTATCATGAAGTCGCGTTGAACATCATTTCAACCTTCACCGGGTTCTTCATCGAACATGTCCCCCGTTTACAAAACTTGGAGGCCGATGCTCTGGCTGGCCTCGCAGCCTCATTGGCAGCGCCCTTTGGGACTCAACACTATGTCACGGTAACTGGCCGAGACTTGGTTTGTCCTAGAAACAACCTATGCTTGCGAGTGGCTCACACCATGTCTACGAACACTGGCTTTAATGTCCGAGACTGGAGGTTTCCGTTCATCGACTTTGCTGTCTACGGAATCCTTCCAGAGGACCCGAAGGAAGCCGTCTCAGTCAGGAGACGCTCTCTTCGATTCTATTATGATACAACCACCAAAACGCTATACCGACGCTCCTTCGATGGGCTTCTCCTTCGATGCCTTTCCAATAAAGAAGCGGCCGAAGCTTTTCGAGAAGCTCATGACGGAACTTGCGGAGCTCATCAACCCGGTCCTAAGCTGCAGGACCGACTGCGACGTATGGTCTACTACTGGCCAACCATGGCCGCCGACGCTGTTGAATATGCTAAGAAGTGCCACGCGTGCCAACTTCATGCAGACTTCATACATACACCGTCTGAACCGCTACATCCTACAGTCGCCTCCTGGCCCTTCGAAGCCTAGGGCATGGACATTGTAGGACCAATCACCCCTCCTTCATTAAGAGGACACTGTTTCATCTTGTCCATCACCGACTACTTCTCCAATGGGCAAAAGTAGTCCCACTGGCAGAAGTAAAAAGCTCCAGGGTGGTCAGTTTTATCAAACACCATGTCATTTACCGTTTCGGAGTACCCCGGCGGATCATCCATGACAATGGTCCTCAGTTTATCAGCCATATTTTTAGCAGGTTCTGTGACAAGAATCGCATTCAGAACGTGGCCTCAACCGCCTACAATCCGGCAGCAAACGGATTGGCTGAGGCATTCAACAAAATTATCGTTAGGCTGCTCAAAAAGGTCGTGTCATCTAACAAATACGACTGGGACGAAAAGCTTGGCGAATGCCTTTGGGCCTACCGCACAACGGTACGGACCCCAACAGGCAACACTCCATTCTTCCTGGTCTACGGGAGCAAAATGGTACTGCCTCTCGAGATACAGATACCCTCACTCCGCGTAGCAATCACAAACAAGCTCACAGAAGAGGACAATCAACGTCGTCGTCTGCAGAAACTAGAGGCACTTGACGAAAAGCGTCTCCTAGCTCAACAACGCATCGAACTCTACCAAGCCCGTATATTACAGGCTTTCAACAAGTAGGTCAAACAGAGGACTTTCCAAGTTGGCGACCTGGTCTTAGCAGTCAGAAGACCAATGGTGTTGACCCACAAGACACCAGGAAAGTTCGAACCCAAGTGGGAAGGACCTTTCATCATTGAGACGGTATACTCAAACGGTGCTTATCGCCTCGCCAAACCCAATGGGGACTTATTCATGATGCCCATCAACGACAACTTCCTAGAGAAGTACTATTCTTGACATCCTCCAGACATGTATTTCCCCAAACAACCTCTTTCCACAAACTCATACGCTTCCGGAACCCAGCTGTTCCGTGGCATCCTCCAGTAGAAAGATAACCACGTCCATATTACCTCTGAGTTATCTCTCTACACCCTACAAAGCGGAATCTTACACTTCGTAAGCCTACACTATCCTTCATGTTTACCACGTCCACATTACCTCTGAGTAAACATCTCGTACAAATAACCTCGAGCAGAGCCCAGTTATGTGCTGCTCTTCCAGCCAGGGTCACCTGATAAGTGCTTCGATTACACAAAGCATTTAACCCTCTGGCTGGAACCAAGGAAAAGAAGAGCACCGTAAAGCTGTGGCCAGGGGAGGCTTCGAAAGAGCCTCCAAAGACGTAGGAAGACCGTGATCGAAATCACGGCGAAAGGAGCACCTATCAACACAATCAAAGTGGGCAGCACCCACTTTGAAGGAAGGGAGAGCCTAGCACCGCAATTCCGATCTGCGGCTCTTCCGGAACAACGGAGACGAGGCCCGAACATCCCTATCTTTGGATGCAACAGGCACCTTCCGCCTTCCTCAGAAGCCCTCGACTCCGTCTTTTGGATGTAACAGTCACCTTCAAGTGCATCGAAGACAACACGACGTCTCATCTTCACCCTCGGGTGCACTTCGTCAACAGAATGCACCCGCATATCCAAGTTCATATTGGAAGTACGTGAGGGAACGAGGAGCAAACCTTCTCTTCATACCACTATTTATAGGCTGGGCAGATCAAACCCACGTGCCAAGTGGATGGCTCTCCGAATTCTGTGTAATGAATTTGCATTAAATGGATGAATCGGACGCCTCGAATTCAACCAAACGGCTATTTATAGCACTCGAGGAGTGGGACAGCCGCATCATTAAAGGAAATGTCGGATGCGTCAGCCAAACAGCGCATCATACTGACGCGCCCTCCAGCATCAGGCGCATCACACAGACGCGTCCTACGGTACCGGCGCATCACAGAGGATGCGCCTCCCCACATTCCCATACCGAGTGGAACACCAACCAGTGTGCCCACTCAGCTGTCCATCGAACATCACAAACATTAAATGCTGAACTGACACCGGAGTTGGCAGCACGCTTCCTAAAGTCTGAACAGTCACAGCTTTTTCAGAAAATGAAGCGTCGACAACGTCAACTTTATTCCGACGGCTACTGCCACGTGGCCACTCAACCGTCCGCATGCGCCTCTACGGCCATGCGTCCAAATCAGCATGCGCCTCAAAAGCCATGCACCCCAGACTGCTCTCTGATCCCAAAAGACAGAAGGAAAGTCGCCTGTATGCGCCTCAAAAGCCATGCGCTCTAAATGGTTTGTAACTCCTAAAGGTTATGAGCCATAGCCTCCTCCTGCGTCTAATCAAGGCGCAGCTCACCAGATCCAAGTCGCAGCCTCCTCCTGCGTCCAATCTAAGGCGCAGCTCATCAGATCACTACACCCTCCAGATCTGAGATCTTCGAGCCATGAGTCGACGATATGTGTCCTTTGACTCAACTCGTCCAAGATTTCAGCAACAGAAAGATCTTCTCTTCTGCTACGTGCTGGCTCACAATAGCAGTATGAAGAGTTCAACCTCCCAATCAGGGCGCATCATCCATGTGCCCCCATCGGCAACCTCCACATGGCATCCCGACACACCGGCGCATCCTACATGCGCGCATAAGCAGCCAGCCTGCAAAACTATAAATAGAGGGATCTTCTTCTTCACACACAGACACAGAATCCACAACGAACATACAAGGATCACCAGAGAGGCAGATACAGACACTCAACGTCTTCCTCCTCTCAGCAAGCTCCAGCACCCAGAGCAATCCACACCTTCAGAGAACCGATAACCGTCGTCAACCCGTCAATGGAGTCAACGCATTACCACTCGCTCCATTGGCACTAAGGACCCAGCTTAAACAAAAGTGTACTCCTAGGACTACATCTAAGTCCTATATTGTAACACTGTTCTGTTTGTATTAAAGTTTTCAATCAAACAATTTTAATGGCATATACCTACACTACATATATATACATTTTATATATATAGTGAGATAGAAAGAGAGTGAAAGAGTATCAAGTGTGGTATTGTGCAATAGGCAGAGTGTGTTAGGCATTTTGTGTGTGTGTGTGCTAGCTATGAGTGATTGTGTGATATGAGGAAGACATATGTGAGTGTACCATAGTATGTATGATTTGTGTGAGTGACCATATCAACGAACAATGTGTGTGTATGTGTTGTGAGTGAATGTTTGTGTGTGTGAGTATGAGAGTGTGAGAGAAAACAGTGACATTGGTTTCAGGATTTTGTGAATGAATGCCTGTGTGTGTATGAGTGAACCTGGAGTTCAGTGATATGTGTGTGTGCAATGTGTGTGAGTATTGAGTTAAACTCATGTGTGTGAGTAATTAATAATTTTTGTGTGACAGTTAAATAGGAGATCAAACCCAGGTTTCAGTTTTTCTGAAACTTGACAGGAAACCCCCAACCCAAATCGATGATTCCTTAGCCTTAGTACAAAACAAAGTGACCTATCAATCATTCATTAGTTAACAACTATATGGGTGGACTAATTTACTCAATTAATCATCAGTAAAATAGGAAAAACAAAAATAAATTTTAGAAATAAACATTCAGTCAAGGAGTATCAGTGAGTATCAGTCCTATAGGGAATTCGAATTTTTGAATTCAAAACTCAATCAAAATGACAAATAAAGGGTTGGTACTTAAAGTCACACGTATGAGGATACTAGGGGGTGCATTCGTGTCCAAGAATTGGACACAAATCATATCCAAAATAACACACAAACATAATACCCGACAGTGCACAAATAATCATCGTGCACGCGTGCACGTGCATCCAACACGCGACACACGACACGACACGACACGACTCGTGTTGGTGTCCAGTGGTGCGCCAAGGGTAGGTCTAGGACTGAGACACCCTGAAATGAGTCCTCGTGACACACAGACACGACACGCGTGTCAGCGTGCCTGTGCACGTGCACAGCAGCCCGCGTGCGACATTGCACGGCTAGTGCAACCGCGATTTCTCCATGTGTAGTATACAAAATGCTCCCAAATTTTAGGAGCGTGATGGCAGACACTACCCCAAGCTTCCGACAAAAATTCAGGACACGACGTGACCTGTAACCTGAGATACAGTCCCTGAGATGCAGGACACGGCCTACGGGCTCGTGCTGCATGTCCAAGTAGAAAAATACGACACAAATGGACACAAAATGCCATACCACCTTCATAAAAATTAATACACTCACCTAGATCTACAAATCCATGCAATCACTTTTCAAAATACGAAAATCGATTCCTATGTGCATTTCTACAAACACCTACAATACCAATACGATACGTGTCCGATACGGACCCAAAATATACACAAATTGTGCCCAAATCTCGTGGGCAGTTAGGTAACCCCTAAACCTAACCTTATATGCAAAGAAATTAGAAGGAAACAAGGGTTTAGATAGTTTACCTATTGAGTATCAAAACTCAAGAAAAGCTTCAAAGAGGAGAATCCAAATGACAACTCCAATTCTCCAAATGGAACATAAACTGAGGTAATCCTCAAAAATCAGTAAAGAAACATAAATTAGATCCTATTGCAAAAGACTAGGGTCAAAAAGGAGTTAAAATGAATAAAATGGGATTTTAGAGCAAAGGAAAAAATACCTCTCCTCCAAAATTAGGGCAAACTTAAAAAGAGGCAAGAAAACCCTAGAGATTACTTATAGGCAAAGGAAAACCTAATAGTGGCTACCATGGTTGAGTTAGAATTGGTTTTGGTCTTAAGTCATGGGCTTATGGCTTAATCACTAGTCTTTAAGTTGGTAAGTCATAAGTCATTGACTTGAGTCACTAGTCTTTAACTAATTTCACTCAACTAATCCTCCCTACCTTTATACCAATTTCTAATGACTAAAAGTAGGTTAACTAGAGTTAGACTAGGGTCACCAACTAAGGTTAGCTTCTAGGCTAGTCTACAAGTCTCAACTAGTTTAAGTCAAAAATCAAATCACCAATTAATTAAATCATTAAATAATTCAAAGAGGCCAAATGACCAAAATATCCTCATACTCAAAAGTAAAAATAATTATCCTAATGCCATGGTTAGGCTCTAGGTCAGACAGTCTCTCGGTTTACACTTGCAAGCACCAAAATCACAAGTCATGGTTTTAAATAATTTTTAAATAATCAAAAATCACCAAAAATTCATATCATGATTTAAATATCATTAATAAAAGTTTAAAATTACAAAATTTCAAAATTATCCTTCTTTAGAAAACTGGGTGTTACTTTTTGACTTGAGTTGTGAATAGACCCTTTTCTATACTGTTAATCTTCTGTGACAGATATAGTACATATATGTTGTCCTCTCTTATTCCCTCAAAGAAAGTTATTTCAGAAGTTTATCATAAACAAAATATTTATTCTTAACAAAATTCATTCCATAATCAAGATCAGTCAGTTGACTAATACTTAACAGGTTATGTTTTAATTCTGTTACTAAACATACATTTTTGATAATTGGTGAGGGCGCAGTACCTATGTTGCCAATTCCAATAATATGTCCTTTAAGGCTGTTCCCAAAGGAGACATTGCCTTCTTTCTTCATCGATAGAGTTACAAATAATGTGTTATCACCCGTCATGTTCCTGGAGCAACCACTATTGAGAATCTACTTGCTTCTAGTGGGAGGAGGAAGGTTAACCTATATCACAAGTTGAAGATGTAACATTTGGTATCCATTTTCTTGAGGGTCCTGATATATTAGTTTTTGGAACCCATACATATACATTCAGATCTACTAGCTTTCTAATTTTACATCGATGTGATACATGCCCTTTTATACCACAATAGTGACATGTAGCAGATGTGTTAATGCTTGGTGTAGTTTGAAAATCATGTATATGTGTTTTTGAAGATGTATGTGCTTTCTTATTATATAAAAAGGTATACATATATGCATGACTTCTGGCAGTTCTAGCAGTGTTGTGTTTGTGTTTGGCCTTGTGACTTATGTTCACCTGAGCTTTAGGTTTGATAACCTATTTACCCAGTTTGATCTCTAACTTTTTAGAGATGTCACAGGCTTCATTATATTTGGTCGTGAGTGCATCTATTAGTTGACCCAAACTGGATCACAGTTAACCTGATCTTGATAATTAACAAGACGATATCCGTTACGATCCAACTTGACACATCAAGCTCCAAAACAGAACATCATCATGTATCAGTTAAAGACAGACATCATCGACGATTGCTTCGGCAGTGTAGCTGTTACTTGTACTCTGAGTCTGTACTTCTATCTTTTATTGAGTTTAGGTTGTTGTAAGTTGAGTCGCACTGTGTATCTCAAAGCTTAGACTTAATACCCAAAGCTCCACCAAACAAACTCGAAGACAAACCAAGCCCATATAGCCCATTTGAATATTTTGTCCCCTAGGAGACAGAATTCAGGCTGAACTCTTCCCCACACAGAGTTCGGGCCGAACTCTGCCCCCTAGAATCTAGGACCTTAATTTTAGGATTCCTGGATGGTAGCTGTTCAACGGTCAAAATATTTGAATTTTGTGACAGAGTTCTGGCCGAACTCTGCCTCTCTGGACTAGTATATATAGGGCTTATTTCCACTCATTTTCAATCATCCAATCTTCTCATCTTCTCTTCTTCTATAGCCTCATAACTAAGCCTACTCTTCCTATATAACTAGTCACAAAACTTTCCAAGCCCCAAAAGTGCTCAGTGCGAGTCAGCTAGAAGTTTATGTACAAGAGTTTTAAAAAAAAGTCACTTGGAAAATTCCAAGTTTTGCCATTTGTGAATCTGTAAGAAGTTGGCGTGCTCTTCTAAGTAAAGGCACGTAGTTGTACGCTATTTCACAATTAGTGGATTTTAATCCGGAGCTAAAGTTCTCAGGCCTGGACTAGTCCTCCACGAGAAAAATCAGGTTAAAAACTGATGTGTCGGTATATGCTTTTCTGATCTCTATTTATATTCCGCATTTATACTCTGATTATACTTTCTGTTGGCTGGACTTGAATAGAATTAATTTTTAATTGGGTATTTTTGACACATACTCTATTCACCCCCTCTAGAGTTACCTTCACGTACTTCAATTGGTATCAGAGCTCTGTTATCTTATATTGGATTAACATCCTAGAGCTGATCCATGGCAACCACACAACCTATCTTTTCCAACTATGGTGGGGGACATTCCACAAATAGGCCACCCCTATTTGACAGAACAAACTACACATATTGGAAAACTAGGATAAGTTTTTATCTTAAATCTCTAGACTTTTATCTTGGGACCATTGTCACTGATAGTTACAAGAAGCCTGCCAAAATAGTTGTCGAGGGGACTCTTGTTAAAAAACCCACGACAAATATTTTGACCAAGAAAAAAAACAGGCAAGTCTAGATACTAGGGCTATTAATGCTCTCTTCTGTGTAATAGACATGACTGAATTCAACAGGGTCTCTACATGCTCCACCTCATACGAGGTATGGAGGCTTCTGGAGGTAACTCATAAAGAAACCATACAGGTTAAAGAATTAAAGATCAGCCATCTGACACAAGAATATGAGGCATTCAAAATGAAGCCAAATGAGATGATTACTCAGATGTTTACCAGATTCCTTGACATCGTCAACCCTCTATCTTCCCTTGGCAAAATATATTCCAACCAAGAGAAGATACACAAAGTGCTAATAGGATTGCCAAAGATCTGAAACCCCAAGGTTACGGCGATTATCGAAGGAAATGATATTATGGCTATGTCATTAGAAACTCTGATGGGCAAGCTAATGACGCATAAGCTCGACCTCAAAGATTTTGAAGAAACTTCTCCAAAAGAAAAAGAATTGCTTGTAGAGCTCGTCGTCGAAGAACAAGTTCAGAGGAAATAGATGATGATGATTCTGAAGATGACGATCAAGCACTCATGGTTTAAAATTTCAAGAAGTTCCTACGCTTCAACCGAAGAAAGAAGGAACGAAAAGTCAATGAAGAAGAACCCACATGCTTCGGATGCAAGAAGACCGGACACGTCAGAAAAGATTATCTCGTAGCAAAGAAAGAAAGCAGATACGAAAAATTATACAAGAAACCAAGCTCAAGGAAGTATGCCAAGACTAGCATCTGGCACGAAAGCAAGGCCAGTGATTCAGACGAAGAAGAGGACTCTCCGCAAGACATAGCAAACGTCTACTTAATGGCAAATTCAGATAAGGTAAAAGATTCTCTTGACGACTTTTTTTGATGAACTGGGTGATGCCTTTAGTGATCTACTTGAAGACCACAAAAAGGTTATTAACAAATATAAACATGCTAAGGATGAAATCACGGATCATGAAGCTGAGATCCATAGACTTTCATGTTTATTAGATAATGTTAGAGACACTCCTCCCACAGAGGACATCGAGGAGGTATCCAAGCTTAAGTTAAGCTTACACAATGTCGAATCTATCATTGAAAAACAAGCACGAGATATTTCAGTACTCAATAAAGAGCTTGCTGAAGAGAAGAACAAATGCAAAATTGCTACTGCTAGAATAAATGGTCTGACTGCTAAGTATGATGAAGTATTTGCTGCTTCTAAGAAATTAGAGATCAAGATGGGTAAACAGGTTGCTTAACCTAAAACTCAATCTCACAGTCACGGCACACACACTAAACACCCATAAAATAGAACATGTCATCACAATAACATACATCCACATGTTATACGTAAATATGCTTTTATGTACACTTACTCCCATGCAGCACGTAAAAACACACATAGTTATCATCATCCTACTGCTACACGTAATAATTATCATCATCCTGTTAATACATATTTATTATCATCATCCTACTACTTCACGTACTTATCATCATCCTACACCCGCATACATACATTACTATTATTCTGCACCAAATACAAATGTGTATGCTATATGTACTTACTGTGGTTTACATGGACATGTATCTCTACAGTGCAGAATTAGAAAATTAGTTGATATTAATCTATATGCATGGGTACCGAAGACTAACTTTTCAGGACCTACAAGAATTTGGGTACCAAAAGTCACATCTACTCGTGGTGTAGGTGGACCTTCCTTCTCAAACTAGAAGCAAATGGATTCTCGATAGTGGGTGCTCATGATGCTAATCTATTCACAATACTATCGATAAAAGGGAAGGATATGTATCCTTTGGCAATAATCTGAAAGGCTATATCATAGGTAAGGTACAATTGGTTATCCTCCTTCTCCCGTTATTAAGGATGTCTGTTTAGTGACCGAGTTAAAGCATAACCTGCTCAGCATTAGTCATCTTGCTAATCATGGATATGAAATTAACTTTGGTAAAACTAAATGCTTTATCTATGATAGATCATCTGGAGATATCGCTTTCGAAGGGATAAGGGAAGTAACATATAAATTCTCTATCTATCTAGAGATGCTAACAGTGCAGGTAGATGCCTTTATGGCCACAAAGATGAAAGGCTATTATGGCACCAGCGTCTAGGTCATACTAACATGGATACCATATCGAGACTATCTACCAAGAAGCTAGTAAGAGGATTATCTGAAACCACATTAAAAAAGGACACGGTATGTGGCGAATGTGAAAAGAATAAGACTACCAAATCTTCTTTTAAATCTATCAACACTGTAAGTACCACTCGACCTTTGCAATTACTCTATATGGATTTATTTGGTCCTAGTAGAGTAGCCAGTCTTGGCGGAAAACTCTATGCTTTCGTTATTGTTGATGACTTTTCAAGATTTACTTGGGTCTTCTTTCTTGCAAACAAAAGTGATACTATTTCAATTTTCAAAATATTTTCTAAAAAGGTCCAAAATAAAAAGGGCTACATGATTACTCGTATCCAAAGTGACCATGGTGGCAAATTCGAAAATTTTGATTTTGAAAATTTTTGTGAGTCAAATAGTTTTGATCATGAATTTTTTTGTCCTAGAACTCCTCAACAAAATGGTGTTGTGGAGCGGAAGAATAGAACTTTAGGCGATATGACCAGTGTCATGCTGAATCATTTTTTACTTTCGAAATACTTTTAGGCAAAATCTGTCAACACATCATGCTATATTTTAAATAGGGTGTTGATTCGACCTATTTCGAAGAAAACTCCCTGTTAACTTTGGTTTGGTAGGACTCCTATTATTTATTATTTTTGAGTGTTTGGTTGTCATTGCTTTATCCTTAATACCAAAGACAACTTAGGCAAGTTTGATGCCAAAGCTGATGAAGGTATCTTTCTTGGATATGCTGCCAAGAGCAAAGGATATAGAGGGTTCATCAAACGCTCTATGATTGTTGAAGAGTCTACTAATGTCACATTTGATGAGAGTAATAGTTCAGCTGCTATCCCCGATGACGACGTTGACGCTTAATCCGAGCCGTCAAATTCTACTCCGGTAGATACACCACTTGAAACCAATTATCTGGAGGAATTACCAAAGAAGTTCCAATTCAAACCTTCACATCTAAAAAGATTGATAATAGGTGAGGTATCAAAAAGGGTAACCACTCGATCTTCTTTAAGAGATTCTATTGCTAGCACTACTTTGATTTCTCAAATTGAACCCAAAAATATTTTATAAGCTTTTAACGATGAATTTTGGATATCTGTAATGCAAGAAGAACTCAACTAATTCGAAAGAAATCAAGTTTGGGAACTAGTTTCTAAACCTGACCATTTGATAATTGGTACTAAATAGGTTTTTTGCAATAAAGTTAATGAGGACGGTACTGTCATTCGTAACAAGGCTCGTCTCGTAGCTCAAGGATATAACCAAGATGAGGGTATCGACTATGATGAGACGTATGCTCCTGTTGCATGACTTGAATCTATTCGTATGTTTTGTGCATTTGTAAATTTCTAAAAGTTTAAACTTTTTAAAATGGATGTGAAAAGTGCTTTTCTAAATGGCTTTATTAAAGAAGAAGTTTTTGTTAAGAACTCCCCGGTTTTAAAAATCATAAATTTTTCGACCATGTTTTTAAACTTAAGATAGCTCTTTATGGCCTTAAACAAGCTCCTCGAGCTTGGTATGAATGCCTTAGTACTTTCTTACTTGATCAAGGTTTTTCAAAAAGAAAAATTGATACTACACTTTTTATAAAATCTCTTGATGACACTATTCTGTTAGTACAAATCTATGTAGATGATATCATATTTGGGTCTACTAATGAGGATCTATGCAAAGAATTTGTCAAGTGTATGCAGAACGAGTATGAGATGAGCATGATGGGGGAGCTCAACTACTTCCTTGGACTGCAAGTCAAACAATTCTCACAAGGCGTCTTCATCAGTCAGTCGAAGTATACAAAGGATATGCTGAAAAAGTTCGAACTTGACAAAATCAAACCTATCAGCACTCCTATGGCTACTACAACAAAGTTGGAACCTGATGAAAGTGGCAAACCGGTTGATCAACGTAAATATCGATGTATGATTGGTAGTCTACTGCATTTAACTGCTAGTTGTCCCGATATTATGTTTAGTGTTTGCTTATGTGCTAGATATCAAGCTAACACTAAGGAATCACACATGACCGCTGTTAAGCATGCATATCTTTAGATATCTTAAAGGAACGATTATGGTAGGCTTGTGGTATCCCAAAACTACTTCTTTTGACCTAATCAGATATTTTAATGCTGATTTTGCGGGATGCAAAGTCGACCGTATGAGTACCAACGGCACGTGTCATTTATTAGGAAAGGCTTTAGTCTCATGGTTTAGCAAGAAGCAGAATTCTGTCGTACTATCCACAACAGAAGCTGAGTACATCGCAGCTAGTAGTTGTTGTGCACAAATTCTGTGGATGAAGTAAACTCTTGAAGACTATAACTTACTATTCAAGCACATACCTATTTTCTGTGATAACACTAGTGCAATAAATTTGACCAAGAACCCAGTATGTCACTCACGTACAAAACATATAGAAATTAGACATCATTTCTTACATGATCATCAACAACACGACACTATTAACTTAGAATTTATTGACACTGAACATCAGCTAGCAGACTTTTTTTACAAAACCATTTGCCGAAGAGCGCTTCAACTTTCTCCATCAAAAATTAGGAATATTGGATGAAAATGTCATACAATAAGTTATATCTACACAAATATATGATAATCAAAATCATATATGGTATATTGCTTTGGGTACAAGCCGAAAGGGCCCTTCTGACAACAAGGCGTAAAAGCCTAAGCGACACGATGCACTAGTCTTTGAACTACCGCTAGCTGGGATCCGACCCCTGCAGCTACCCTAAGGCAATTCACCTGTACTGATTGACGATTCACAGTATTTTGTCATTTGATTAACTTCTTTTATGATGGATAAAATTCATTATTAATAATTTAAGACAAATTATTTCCTTTCAATACCCTTTTCAATTTTTTTACTCTTTTTTGGAGTTCTGGAATCAGCCTACTAGAGTTCGGCCCGAATTCTGTGTGCCTACTTTCAGAATCTCCAACAGCTCCTGGCTATCCAAATCTTTGATCTAATGGCCACGATTTAACACGAACTGCCGGCCCTACTTTCAAATACTCGAATTTCCTCCCTCTCTCTTCATTCTTATCATCTTCAACCTTTCTCCAAACCCCTTCTCTCCAAACCCTAACCCTAGAAATCTTAAATCTTAGGGTTTTCTCTTCATAAACTCAAGGATCTAGGATTTATGGAGGTTCTCTTCCATTTCCAACAAATTATGTGAGGTATAACTCATTTTCTCCCATATTTTTCATATTTTTTCATTGTCAATGGCTCCAAAATTATTTGGTAGAGGAAAGAGGATAAGAAGTGAGGGAGTATCTTCATCTAACCTACCTCCTCATCCTCCTATTCATCCTTTGTTCAATCCACCACCACCTCCACCAAATGAGCACACCTTCAATGAGCACATCTTTGTCTCATTGGAAGCATCCAATGAATGGTACTCAGACTTTCGCTCACGTAGTGTGTTCCCGGGCCATCCAATCAATTTTACCATATTTTCTACATGTGATTCACTTTTTCACGATTTATGCCTTAATGAACTCGTCACTACTTCATCTCTTATATATCTCAATGCCATCCAGATGTTTTACTGTAATATGACTGATGACGACACTAGGATTTATTCCCGTGTCGCCGACATTGACATATCTTTTGATAATTTTGAACTTACCGATTATCTTGCTCCCGGAACCCAACACTTGGGAAAGAATTGTTGACGCCCGTCATTTCCAAATTTTCGGCGATACCACTCTTGAGGGTTTCAAGGATGCGTTGTGTTCTCCTAACACATATCCTCGCAAACTTCGAGCCAAATATCTCAGTAACTTTTTTTATGAACTACATCGGATTATCTTTTCCTCGATCTTGCCCAAAGCGGGATCTACCGATGAAGTCACTTATCTTGAGATCTCGGCTCTATATCATTTGCACTTTTGTCTTTCGTTCAACTTCCCTCGCACGATGATGGACTGGATGATTCATGCGAGATCAAAACCAAAATCCTTGGTTTATACCATGTACCTTCCAATGGTTTTTCGTGCCTTCAACATCCCTCTTGGTGACTGTCAGTTCCTACCTGCTCTTGCCTCTCTGTCCAAGGCACGTAGGACCATTGCTGCTTCTGTATCCTCTGACTTTGATTTTCCTGATGCTCCTAAGCCCAAGCCTCCTGCTACTCTTGACTCCATCCAAGCGATGTTGTACGATCGTTTCCACATGGAAGACGACCGCTGGACCCATATGGACTATGCACCATCCTTCAGATGAGTGCCATCAGCAACACGCTGCACGACATCCAGTACTCCCTGGCCAACCACCCTACTATGTCCTTCCATATGGTATAAGATCCTTCTTGTGATGGTTACCGTAGTAATGACACATGGGTCAGGGGTATCTGGATCCGGACACGACATTTGTTGACCCTCGTCGCTCTGCCAGCGACCCTTCAGACTCTGCTGGTCCATCCCGTGCTCCATGATTGTTGTGATTTTATTACCTACTGATGCTGCTGATGTTTAGGCTTTAGTTTATTTTATCATGCTTTATGTAGTCGTTCTTCAAAACTATGATTTGTAGTATTGCTACTTTTTGTTAAAACTATGCACTTTGGTTTCTTTTGAGTTATAATCTTGCTAGTTGTCTCTTTCACTTATTGGCTATGGTTATGGTTCTAAAGTTGTATTATTGCATGTCTTTATTTTTTTTGGGGGGCACTTATATCTTATTTTCCTAAGTGACAAAGGGGAAGAATACTTGATATTGGCATATTTGGTTTGGGAATACTTATGCATTGAGCTTCTATATGTATTATGTTATGCTTGCTTGGACTATAACTTGTCTTAGGACTTATCTTATTACAGGGAAGCCGACATGTTCATCTACGAGGGAGCTAGTCCATACACCATGTGTCCAGGTATAAATGTTGCGATATACAAATATCGTGTTTTTGTCAATTATCAAAATACAGGAGATTGTTGACCCAAACTGGATCACAGTCAACATGATCTTGATAATTAACAAGATGATATCCATTATGATCCAATAGACACATCAAGCTCCATCAAGCTCCAAAACAGAACATCATCATATATCAACTAAAGACAGACATCATCGATGATTGCTTCGACAATACAGCTGTTACTTGTACTCTAAGTCTATACTTTTATCTTTTATTGAGTCTTGGCTATTGTAAGTTGAGTCGTACTGAGTATCTCAAATCTTAGACTTCATACCCAAAGCTCCACCAAACAAACTCCATGACAAACCAAGTCCATATAGCCCATTTGAACAGTCTGTCCCTAGGAGACAGAATCTGGGCTGAACTCTGTCCTATACAGAGTTCGGGTCGAACTCTGTCCCATGCAGAGTTCAGGTCGAACTCTGTCCCCTAGAATCCAGGACCTTAATTTTAGGGTTTCCTGGATGCTAGCTGTTCAACGGTCGAAATATTTGAATTTTTGAGATAGAGTTCTGGCCGAACTGCCTCTCTGGACTAGTATATATAGGGCTTATTTTCATTCATTTTCAATCATCCAATTTTCTCATCTTCTCTTCTTCTATAGCATCATATATTCTAAGTCTACTCTTCCCATCTAACTAGTCACAAAACTTTCCAATCCCCAAAAGTATTCAGTGCGAGTCAGTTAGAAGTTTGTGTGCAAGAGTTTTCAAAAGAAGTCACTTGGACAATTCCAAGTTTTGCCATCTGCGAATATATAAGAAGTTGGCGTGCTCTTATGAGTAAAGACACGTGGTTGTACGCTTCATAAATAGTGGATTTCAATCCTGAGCTAGAGTTCTCAGGCCTGGACTAGTCCTCCACGAGGAAAACCAGGTTAAAAATTGCTATGTCTGCGTATGCTTTTCTGATCTCTATTTATATTTCACATTTATACTCTGATTATACTTTCTGTTGGTTGGACTTGAATAGAATTAATTTTTAATTTGGTATTTTTGACACATACTCTATTCACCCCCTCTAGAGTTGCCTTCATGTACTTCACTATTCTCTGAGCTGCAATACTATACTTTCTTTTCTCTAATTCATAAAGATCGTTAAGTTTAACATTTTCTTGATTGGCTTTCTCATGGTTTTCAAGAGTTTCATGTAAGCTTAACTTTAGAGAAGTAATCTCATTTGTGTCATTAGAAAAATCTCTAATATCTTCTAGCATATGAGATTGCTTTGAAAACTCGGATTGCACAAATTTTAGTTCTTTCTTAGCATTTTTGTACATATCTATCATTTTCCTCTGATCTTCTAGTAGATCAGTAAAAGCATCAGACAGTTCATCGAAAGTAAATTCTTCATAGAGAGGGTTTGATATTACCTTACCATCGGTAGCCATAAAGCATAGGTTCGCTTTGTTGCGAGGCTTCTCTTCTTCTTCAGAGTTACTAGCTTCGCTTTCATACCAGATGCTAGTGTTAGCATAGTTTCTATCTGAAGACCTTCGCTTGCTTGTCTGATCATGCCTGCTTCCCTTTCTTATAATAGGACAATCCTTCTTGATATGACCTGTTCTTTTATAGCTTAAGCAGATAGGTTATTCATCGTCTCTGGAATCTTTCTTCTTCTTGTTCAACTTCTCATATATGAGGAATCTTCTAAAGTTCCTTGTCATGAGGGCTATTTGCTCGTTGTTTGAGCTATCTGTCTCACTTTTATCGTTGGAGGCTATCTTGTGGTTCACTTTGAATGCTATCGCCTTCTTTTTTGGAGCTGACTCTTCGAAATCTTTACGGTCTAGCTCATGCATCATGAGCTTTCCCATAAGGGTTTCAAGAGTCATTATTGTGAGATTATTTCCTTCAATAATGGCCGTCGCTTTAGGATTCCAGTTCTTGGTTAGCCCACGAAGTACCTTCCGAATCGTCTCATGATTGTTGTATTCTTTTCCAAGGGAAGATAAAGGATTAATAATATCTGGAAATCGAGTAAACATATTTGTGATAGTCTCATTAGGCTTTATTTTAAAGGCCTCATACTCTTGTGTTAGTCATGAGATTTTGGACTCCTTCACTTGTGAAGTACCTCCATGAGTAACCTCAAGAAGTGTCCAAACCTCGTGAGACGTAACATATTTTGAAACTCTGTTAAACTCAGTTCTATCTACAACACAAAATAAAGCATTGATGGCTTTTGCATCAAAACTAGCTTGTTTATTTTCATTGTCGGTATAACTGTAGAATGGTTTTTCTACTAGAACACCCTCTACCGTAATAGGTAGTGGTTTCTTATAATCATTCATGACAATCGACCATAAATCAAAATCAAGAGACTTGAGGTAAAAGCTCATACGCATCTTCCAGTACGTATAGTTTGTGCCATCAAATAGGAGTGGCCTATTTGTTGATTGGCCTTCACTATTATTTGGATATAGGGATGCCATATCTCAAGGAGTTTTAATCCGACTAGAGATAAACTGTGCTCTGATACAAATTGTAGGATCAATGGCACCTCTAAAGGCGGGTGAATAGAGTGCAACAGAAAATAATTATCAATTAAAAACTAAGTAGGTGAAGTAAATATAAATGAACTTGAAATGCAAAGTAAAACAATAAATATAGTAGAGGCAAGAAAGCAATACACAGACACAGCAGATTTATACTGGTTTCCCTCTGAGAGGACTTGTCCAATTTGCGAGAACTCTTGCTCGCTATAATCCACTATTTTGAATAGAGATTACACCGCGTGCTTTACTCCGAAGAACAAGCCAACTTCAACACCGTCGTGTTTTTATCGAAGCCTACGATCAAACTTCAACAACGCCTTTTCTGAGAAAAGCTTTTATACGCCAAGCTTATACAACTCGAAAACTCCTAATTGAAAACCACTGGCACTAGAAGAATAGAAGTTGTCTTAGAGATTTGAAAATCGAAGCTTTGTAAATAGAATAGAAAGCTTAGGAATAGATAGAGAAGATGAAGATTGAATAAGTGAATAGATTGAGAATTTCTTTACTTTTTATAAGATTTTCTAGGACAGAGTTCGGGCAGAACTCGGTAGGCTAATGTTTATATTTTTGAATATTTGAGATCCAAAAGACTAGGGGATGTTGCTGACCAGGAGTGATCAAAGGGAATCAATTTCGGTCCGAGTTCGGTTAGAACTCTGGCCGAGTTCGGTTGCCAAGGTTTCTGGTCAATCTAGTTTGGTTTAGCTTTTAGATTTTGGTTTGGTTTGGGTCAAGAATTGGATCAAGGATTGGGTCAAGGATTGGATCAAGGATTGGAACTTCTAAATGTCAGTGATCCCGACGCACAATTTATCTAGATTCAATAAAGAAAAAAATACAGAATAAGTATGAAAATTTTGTAGCGATAAAATATGCAATCTTCTGTTCTTTTCATATCGACTTCGGAGTTTTAGGTCAATTATCGAAATTAGTTTACCATGGCTGAATGAGATGTCAGCACATTTAGCCATAGTCAAACCGATTTCAATAAGTGTCTTAAACTTCGATCTTGATATGAAAAGAAACGAAGAATGCAGATTGCATCGTCTCTGAGATTTTATATTTGTTATGTATTTTTCTATTTATTGAGTCTAGAATATTTGTGAATCAGAATCACTGGCAATTAGAAGTCTATCCTTGATTCTAACCTAAACCAAACCCATCTTGATTCTATCATAAATCAAACCAAATCTATTTCCAAACCAATTCCTAAACCAAACCATTACTTAAACCAAAACTGCCCTGGAACTAGGATAACCGAACTCGGTCAGAGTTCTGTCCGAACTCGGTTAGACCAAATCGCTCATGGTCAGAAGCTTTACCTATTCTTGTGGATCTCCAACGTTTGAATTTTTGAACGTTAGGGTACCAAGTTCTGCCCGAACTCTGTCCTACAAAAACCTATAAATAGAGAAGAATTTTTTATTTCTCAACACATTCAAACTTTATCTTCTCTATTTATTTCTAAGCATCCTATCCTATTCTATTCCCAAAGATTTATACTTCAAATCTCTAAGTCAACTCAATTCTTCTAAGTGCCGGTGGTTTTCGAGTAGGAGTTTCAAGTTTTACAAGCTTGGCATATAAAAGCTTTCTTCAGAAAGGTGTTGAAGTTTGTTCGTGGACTTCAGATAAAAACACGACGGTGGTGAAGTTGGCGTGTTCTTCGGAACAAAATACGTGGTATAATATCTATTTCAAATAGTGGATTCAAACATCGGGTTGAGTACTCGAGACTTGACTAGTCCTCACAGAGGAAAACCAGTATAAATCTGCTGTCTTTGCGTATTGCTTTCTCGCCCTGATTTTACTGACTTACTTGCAATTATTTTATATATATATATATATTTTATATATATATATATAATATATATATATATATATATATTATATATTTATAATATATATATATATATATATATATATATATATATTGCTTCACCTACTTAGACTTAAATTTTTAATTGCTAAATATTCTCCGCTGCACTCTATTCACCCCGGACTAGAAGTGCCATTGTCCCCACAACTGATATCAGAGCGGGTTTCTCTCGACGGAATTAACACTCCTTGAGATATGGCATCCTTATTTCAAAGCAACGGTGAAGGTCAGTCAACCAATAGGCCATCTTTATTTGATGGCACAAATTACATGTACTGGAAGACACGGATGAGCTTTTTTCTCAAGTCACTTGATTTTGATTTATGGTCGATTGTCGTCAATGGTTATAGGAAACCTCTACCTATTACGATAGATGGTGTTCTAGTTGACAAACCATTTGATAGATATACCGAGAATGAAAAGAAACAAGCTAGTCTTGATGCAAAGGCTATCAATGTTTTATTCTGTGCTATTGATAAAACTGATTTCAATAGAGTCTCTACATGTGCCACGTCCAACGAGGTTTGGAAACATCTTGAGGTTACTCATGAAGGTACTTCACAAGTGAAGGAATCCAAAATCTCATGACTTATACAAGAATATGAGGCATTCAAATTGAAGCCTAATGAGACTATTACTGCTATGTTTACTAGATTTTTATATATTGTTAATCCTGTAGCTTCCCTTGGTAAAGATTACAGTGATTATGAAAAAATTCGGAAGATTCTTCGTGGACTTCCAAAAAGCTGGAGTCCAAAAGCAACGACCACTATAGAAGGAAATGGTCTCTCGACAATGAGTCTTGAAACCCATATTGGAAAGCTCACGACACATGAGTTGGACCTTCAGGATTTCGAAGATCAACCTCCGAAAGAGAAGACAATAGCATTCAAGACAAATCACAAAACAATCTCTAACGACGAGAGTGAATCAGACGACTCAAAAACAAGCAAATGGCCCTGATAACAAGGAACATCAGAAGATTCCTAAGACGCAAGAAGTTAAACAAGAAGAATAAGGACTTCAAAGATGATGAAGAACCGATCTGTTTCAGCTGCAAAAGAACAACTAACATAAAAAAAGATTGCCCTGTTATAAGAAAAGGAAGCATACATGATCAAACAAGCAGACATGATCAGACAAGCAAGAGAAGGTCAACAACCAAAAACTATGCAAATACTATTATCTGGTGTAAAAGCGAGGCTAGTGACTCTGAAGAAGAAGACAACTCTCGGAGCTTAGCAAACCTATGCTTCATGGCTACAGATGCTAAGGTGGATCCTCCTCCTCCCACTAAAAGTAAGTGGATACTCGATAGTAGTTGCTCCAAGCATATGACAGGTGGCGACAAATTGTTTGCAACTCTATCGATGAAGAAAGAAGTTTATGTCTCCTTTGGAAACAATCTTAAATGTAATATCATTGGCATTGGTGACATAGGTATCTCTCACTCTCCTATTATTAAAAATGTTTGCTTAGTAACAGAATTGAAACATAACTTGTTGAGTATCAGTCAATTAGCTGATCACGGTTATGGAATAAATTTTGTTAAAAATAAATATTTTATCTATGATAAAACCTCTGAAATAATTTCATTTGAAGGAATAAGTGAGGACAACATATATATTTTATATTTGTCAGAAAAGACTAACAACACAGGAAAGTGTCTGTTTACAACACAAGACGAAAGCTGGATTTGGCATATGCGTCTTGGTCATGCAAACATGGAAACAATTGCAATATTGTCCACCAAGAAACTGGTAAGATGTTTACCTAAAATAACTTTGAAGAAAGATATGATCTGTGCTGATTGTGAGAAGAATAAGGCATCTAGATCATCTTTCAAATCAATAAACGTTGTAAGTACCTCTAGACCTCTGCAATTAATTCATATGGACTTGTTTGGACCAAGTAGAGTCGCCAGTCTTGGCGAAAAGCTTTATGCTTACGTGATAGTTGATGAGTATTTACGATATACTTGGGTTTATTTTCTTGCAAATAAGAATGAGGCTTTTTTTGAGTTTGTATCTTTCTATAAGAAGGTACAAAATGAGAAAGGATTCATGATTACTCGTGTTCGAAGTGATCATGGAGGAGAATTCGATAACCATGAATTCAAATCTTACTGTAATTCAAATGGATTATCTCATGAATTCTCTTGCCCCAGAACTCCTTCGCAGAATGGAGCTGTAGAAAGGAAGAATAGAACTCTCGGTGATATGGCCAGAGTTATGCTTAATCAGTACAATCTTCCTAAGTACTTTTGGGTAGAAGCTGTCTATACAACATGCTATGCAGTGAATATAGTTCTTATTAGACCGATCTCTAAAACGACTACTTATGAATTATGGTTTAATAGGACTCCTAATATCAACTATTTTAAGGTCTTTGGATGCAGATGTTATATTCTAAATATGAAAGACAACTTGGACAAATTCGATAAAAAAGCTGATAAAGGAATTTTCTTGGGATATGCGACGAAAGGTAAAGGATACAAAGTATTCAACAAGAAATCACTTATTGTTGAAGAATCAATCAACGTCAAGTTCGATGAGCTAAATGTCAAAAGACAATACGACAGTGACAATGAAGAAGAAACTCCCACAACAGAAGATACCTCCACGTCTTATCTGGAAAGTTTGCCGAAACGTATGCGATTTACCCAGACCATTCCGAAGAACTGGTAATCGGTGATGTGTCAAAAGGCGTAAGCACTTGTTCCAGCTCAAGATAATTGGTAATAGCAAATGTTGCATTTATTTCCAAAATTGAACCTAAAAATGTTTTAGAAGCATTTTCTTATGAGTTTTGGATTTCTGCTATGCAAGAGAAACTTAACCAGTTTGAACGAAATCAAGTTTGGGAACTTGTTCCCAGACCTATTGATCATCTGATCATTGGTACAAAATAGGTGTTCCGAAATAAGCTAGATGAGAATGGCTCAGTCACACCAACAAAGCATGTCTAATAGCTCAAGGCTATAATCAAGAAGAAGTCTTTGACTATGATGAGACATATGCTCCAGTTGCTAGATTAGAGTCCATTCATATGCTTTGTGCTTTTGCAAGTTTTCATGGTTTCAAACTTTTTCTGATGGATGTTAAAAGTGCATTTTTAAATGGTTCTATAAAAGAAGAAGTTTTTGTAAAACAACCTCCAGGCTTTGAAGATTTCAAATATCCTGATCACGTATTCAAGCTTTGAAAAGCTCTCTACGGTCTCAAACAAGCACCTCGTGCATAGTATGAGCGCCTTAGTTCTTTCCTACTTGAACACGATTTTTCAAAAGAAAAGGTTGATTCAACTTTGTTTACAAAATCTTTGGATAAAAACATTTTATTAGTGCATATATATGTAGATGACATAATCTTTGGAGCTACTAATGAGATGCTATGTAACGAGTTTGCTAAGTGTATGCAGAGTAAATTTGAAATGAGCATGATGGGAGAATTAACATTCTTCCTTGGACTGTAAATTAAGTAGAGTTCACAAGGAATATTCATTAATCAAGCCAAACATACAAAAGACTTGTCACGCCCCTGAACCAGAATACTGGAGAGCGGGGGTAAGACACAGCCAGCTACGTATATAGAAGTGTAATCCACCTCGATATACGGTCACGGTTGTCTAGACGTATGAGGGTTTAAGAACAAGCCTAGTGTCTCTTATGGTTAAGAACAAGCCTAATGTCTCAATCTCAAGCAAGTAATAATAGTTACAAGATGTTAGACCATCAGATATTCAATAGTAAGACGTCCCATATATTTCATATACAGATGATCATGAAGCTAGTCATACAAAATGCGAGCACTAGCAAGATTTTCAGTCATACATGATCAATCCTAGGATTTGTCAATCATGTTACATCCCTTAGGCAGACAATAAATATAAGTATTCAATACGAGCTAACACTTGCTCGACGGCTAAATGCCTCAAAAGAATAATTTACAATAGAGTATGCGGACCGACACAATGTGGTACTATGCAGCCATGCGGCCAGCACTATGCGGCACTATGAAGCTATCGGCCAGCACTATATGGCACTATGCAGCCATACAGACTGCACTATGCGACACTATACAGCAATACGGACTGGCACTATATGGCACTATGCAGCCATGCAGACTGGCATTATGTGATACTATGCAGCCATGCAACCTGTACTATGCGGCACTTTGCAGCCATACGGCCAGTAATATGCGGCAGTATGTAGCCATACGGCCAGCACTATGTGGCACTATACAGCCATGTAGCCAGTACTATGCGGTACTATACAGCCATACGGCCAGTACTATTCATCGTTCCTGCCAGAACCAGAACAGATGAACATAGAAGATGTCCAAATCTTACTTTGGCCATAACTTTTTCAAAATAAGTCGAAATCTAACTTTTCAAAGATCCATTTTGGGTAAAATCGAATTCTCTACGACATAAAACAATCAAAAATTAAAAATAATGAAGTTTGGTAGATCAAAATCCAAGAAAATCGAAAAGGCTACAAACTTAGATCTACAAAAATCTATCCATCCAAGCCAAAAACTCCAAGTTCTAAAGATGCTTAGAATCATGTAGAGAAGAAGATAGAACAATAAAATGGAAGATCCATCATGAAGCAAGTTGTACTTGCCTAAGCTCTCTAGGTTGGTGGGAGAGTAATGAAGAAGGAGAAGAAATAAATGGAAGTAATGAAGAGAGAGAAAGGGGTGGTTGAATTTTATAAAGAGAGGGGATGGTTCAACATGTTGAACCAACCATCAAAATAAACCAAACCAAGCCATCCAAAGCAAGTCAAGTTAGACCAACCCAACCCAAGGTCAAACTTAGCCAAGATACAACAAGGCAAGCAATAAAGAAATATAGAAATACATTAATACAGTAAATAAAATACGGGTCAAAATTTGCATACGTATACTGGAAATCCGTATAACGGAAAACGGGAGTGACAACTCTATCCACCGTAAAAGAATTCTGTCCTAGGAATTTAATCAAAAGGCTAGAGATGTTGGGGCAAGCTATACTAAAGCATAAGCCATCTATGACTAACAACTAATCAAGCAATTATTCATGCAAGTGCTGTTATGCGTATCTTGTGATATCGAATTTCTTTAAGGAATCATTCATGTTACAAGACTTGCTAAAGAATCACATGTAAGTGCTGTTAAGCGTATCTTGAGATACATTAAAGAAACTTTGACAACCGATCTTTGGTATCCCAAATCTGATTCATTTAACCTGATAGGTTATTCGGATGCAGATTTTGCTGGATGCAAAGTCGATCATAAAAGTACCAGCTGTACATGTCATTTTCTAAGAAAGTCCTTAGTATCCTGGTTTTCTAAGAAACAAAATTCAGTTGCATTATCAACTACTGAAGCTGAGTATATAACTCAGGACATTGTTGTGCACAAATTTTGTGGATGAAACAAACTCTGGAAGAATTTCAATTATCCTTTCAACATATTCCAATTTACTGTGATAACACTAGCTCTATAAATCTCTCTAAGAATCCCATATGTCATTCACGCACTAAACACATAGAAATTAGACATCACTTTTTTAGAGACCATATTTTGTAAGGTGATATTGTTTTAGAATTTGTTGATACTGAACATCAAGTAGCTGATATCTTCACAAAGCCTTTGGCTGAAGATCGTTTTAACTTTATACGAAAAGAATTAGGAATTCTGGATGTTGAGATAATATAATATAATATTATTATTTAATGAACATGAATTTGCTAAATTTATTTTGGTTATAAGCCGAAAGGGCCCTTCTGTCACACAGATGTAAATAACCTGAAGCCACACGGTGTACTAGTCTTCAGACTACCGCTAGCTGGGATCCGGCTCCTACATCTAACCCAAAGTAGCTATAGCAATTTATGGGAATTAATTAATAAATATTAAATTATTTTCTTCAACACAATTATTTCTAAATTATTTTTGTATTTATGTTAAAAACTATCACAATGTTTCCAACTCTGCCTTGAAATCCTAGTGACCGAACTCGAACAGAGTTCAAGCAGAACTCGGACCAAACTCGGTCTGGAGGATTTCGAACAGAAGCTGGACAGCCGAGCCCCTCTTCTATTTAATACCTAATTCTCATCATTTTCCTCATCAAGCACCTCCAAACCCTACCGAGAACCCAAACCCTAACCTCTTTGTTCTTCCTCATCCAAGCTCTTCAAGCTTTCAAACTTCAAATTCGGAGCTCTCGAGGTTCTCTTCCACTGTTGTCACGACCCGGACCCGTTTTTTTTTAAACGGATACGAGACGTGTCCAAGCCAGCCTACGTCGCAGTGTCGGCGGTAGAACGCTGTCACAGCCATGAGATCAAAATCACAAAATAATGCTCACAAAATAATGCTCATTCACATAATTAATTTAATTTACATTGATCACAAGTTTTACATTTGCAAAAAATATAAACTTGTACAAATATATAATGACTACAACTCAACTATCTAGCTAGTCTCTAGGCTTCGGCTGCAAGTATACCCGTATTTTCCATGCTAAGTGAATCCACGACTAACCTAAAAAATATGGTTTCCAGTCAGCAATGGAACGAGCACAATTCACTGAATGCAATTTCAAATAAAGAAAATAACTATACAACAGAGGTTAGACATCAATTACATGTTTTTGAAAATAAACAGGAAATACGAAAAACCAATAGCAAATAAATAGACACAAAATACTTTTTCCAACTGTTAGAAGTACCTTTGATATGTGATCGGTCTTGGGACAATTATGCGACATGGTCTACACGGTCTAAAGTTACACGTCTACAGTTACACGGTCTACAGAAAATATTGCAATAAAGAAACACTGTCTACAAAATAATAATCAAGAACTACACAGTTTAAATACAATAATAATCACGGTCTACACTGTCTACTTTGCAATAAATAAATCACTGTCTACACTGTCTACAAGAAATAAATACAATAATAAACACGGTCTACACGGTCTATACGGTCTAAGGTCAGATCACACATCCTTGGTACTTCTCATTCCCGACTCAACAATTTATAATAGAAATTAATCACATATCCAATGGCCAATCAATAAAATATAGTGAAAATCAATATCGAAATGCAGACAATAAACTGTACTCGTCTGGCATCCCGGGCTACTGGCACTGGTCAGTGTCCAAGTCGATATCCAAATACCCTATTTAAAGAACCACAGAGTCAAGATACAACTCAATTTAAAAAAGTTGGTGTTTTCTCTACAAATTGCTTTATTGGGTATAATCTAGTTCTTAATCCCATTATCCCTCTTGTTCATTTGTTTAGCCAGGAGGGTTGTCTAGGTGCAGATGGTTTTAAACTCCATTAATGGACTTACTTGCATAAGCCTATAATTGAGATAGTCTCACTAACAGGTATGGGCTTCTAAGAGGTTTACTTAGCATGTATTTCCAACCCCATGGGACAAGTCGATTTAGCCACTACTTCTCCTACCTACTGGTTACATGAAGGCAAAGTGTTTTCCTAATTAGATCCCTGTGGTATTTAAACTATCCCACGATCAGGTTCTATTTAGTAGCAAACTTAGGCTTTCAGTTGGAAGCAGGACAGCCTTTAGTTTAGCCTCTCTAACACATATACCTCATCCATATGTGCTACCCTATCCTTTATTTGGTATCGAAGGCTCCTGGTCCTTGTACCAGATGGGCATTAGTACCTGGTACCTAGGGGTGCTGCCAATCCTTGTGTCAACATTGGTTTGGTATACTCCCTTACTGACTCTGTTCTTTCATAGAGTAGTAGCCAGTACTCGAATTCCTATTACCCCATGCTAAGTCCTAAGCCACTAACATTAAGTCTGATCAAAGGGTACTGTAGGTGACAAAGGATCCAGGCCTGATACAGTGCCATGGCCGCACCACAATACCAGGACAATGTTCCAATTATATGAATTTCCTGCCTTTACATGCTTTCCTATGGCTTAGCCATATGTCAAGTTTTTCTCTCAAGTTAGGGTATGACAGGTCAAGCTGTGTACATAAGGTTTCCTAGTGTCGTTACTGCTACAAAGGATATTCCTGGACTGCTGCTAAGGCAGGGATTGGATGTCGAAGACACAGATATGTATGTGTCCGTTGTGGAAGCTTTCGATAACCTGACAGGAAGTTGGATTCAGTCGAATTGCACAAGACCAAAGTAAAATGACTTGCTTGGCTGATTCCATATCAGATCCCTTACTAATGTCTGTCAATAGTGATCCAGAAAACAATAGGCTTCTCCAGGAATGCCTAGTGTACGCACCATTATCAAAGACAGTGAGGTTTGCCTGTATCGAACCTTTTTTCAACAAGGTTTGAGTAGTGTTCTGATCTATGCTTTCCTAGTATTTCCTGAACCCTTTTTGTGTCTGTGCATAGTAGTAAATATATGAAGGTCCCTGGTCACATCTGATACTCGAGACTACTCGTAGAGCTTGGTATCTATGTCACCTATGCATTGGTGATTGCCTTGAACTCTCTGTCAAGGAATCAATTTTCCTGAATCCAGGATTTGTATTCCTAGAATTGGTAGTTCGACCCCCATAGTCCCCTGTTGCCCATCAACCCAACATCTCAAATCAGGATCTGATACTCCCCTTTCAGTATCCTGGCGTTCCTGGAATTGTATCCTGATCACAGATATATAGAACAAAACTCCCTGTTTCCCTTGGATCAGGCAAGACCTGCTACTCGGGTCTCCTCCCCCATGATATAGAGCATATTCTTTAGGAAGAAGAATATTGATACGGGTTCTACTTTAAGGTCTGAGATGGATCTTAAATTAGATTATGATTCAGGAGTATCCATTCGATACTCCTCATCTATTAATAACGTTTAGGGTCTTACCAATACTCGTTGGTTCCAAACTGAAAACAACATGAAATAAAGAAAGTAGACTTACCCCTGTTGCTGTGACAGGATTCGCGCTTAGGTCTTCAAAGTCGACGAAGGAGGAATCGAATTAATTAAACCCAAGCTTCTTACTCCTTCCCCTTTTTACTCGAACAGAAACACAGTGACTCCCAAACCGATTATATGTATATGTATAGGAAGGATAAGGGGTCTGCTAAATTTAAATTGATAGTGTTTATCCTCTGGTGTTTAAACTCTTATTTGAGTTTTTGAATCCTAACCAATGTAGGATCCCGCTGGAATTTGGAATTAGCCTACCTATGGGGTATGGGGTCGGTTTATAGCAGGGGATTTGAAGGAGAAGTTTCAATGGTAACACTATTACTTGATGTAAACTGGAACTTTACGCTTAGCCACTCTTAGGCTTGGGTCTTTTCAAGAAGTGAAATTCTCCTAATGAGACATGTGTACATTATTTCATATATGGGACTAATACCTAACTACCATTGGCAGGTATTTTGGAATTGTATCAGGATCCTGGTAACTTCCTGGTTTGAGATTTTAATCAGAAAATATCATTAAGGTCCATGTGCATTTCTTCCATTGCAAGGATCCTCCTTATGAAATACCTATATTTACATATACATGTGTATAGGAAAAACAAGTGTCTAGTTCAAGAATGATAGTTAAGTAAATAATAATTAAGTAAATAAATAGAAAATAAATAAATAAGAAATTTTAGCATGATGGAAAATGATCAAGGGGTTTACAAGTCTACCCACCTTAAAAATAATTTCGTCCTCGAAATTCTAATTCATAACTATTCCTTAAATTCAAAAAGAAATCTACCATTACCTTAATATCCTCGAATTTTTACTTTCTTAAAAATAGTTCATATCCTCCTCCTAGCCATTTTGTAACTACGGAACTCCGAGGACTTCTATCCACCTTTGGTCACACTACTCCCTCCAATCTCATGTAACTAAAACTTTACAATCATCCAACTACTTGCAAAAAATTTCTACCAATAGATACCTACTGCTTATGGTATCTATAATCCGCTCCTATCTATCAAACAATCCAATATTTAATAAGCATTAATTTACACAAGTAGCTAAGAAATATTGGTAAATTCTAATAAGCATGACCTGTCGTCACTCTATAATAGGAAGGACAGGAAGATAAGGAAGAATAATCAAGAGCAATTTTGAAGTTTCAAGAGTGGTAGAGAGTATCCAATGATGCAGATAGGATGAAAGTCTATGAACCATTATCTTATTTGCTGGATCGGGTTACTCTAGTCCATTCACTTGCTAACTCGAAGAACCCTACGTTTCTCAGAGGGCCTGTAATTCGTGCAATACCGAAGTTCTGTCCTCGAAATTCAAAACAGGTTCCATAATAGGACTAAATTTGGGAAATCAAGATTGTGACCCTTTTCGTGGTTATTTAAACACATAAGCAAATGCAATACGAGATCGTATCGCGACTTCTAGGTAGATAGAATAAGGGTTAAGAATGACTTCTCATTCTAAGAGGGGGATACTACATAATAGGTACATGACCTATTTCAAATAGTTCGGTCTTGTAGTCCAAATATGGTGGTATGCACGAATGGGTATTACTGGGTCTTAATGGGTTCCCCAATTTGGATATTAGTCGTCGGTTGGATGAAACTTGGACTTCAATCTATATTGACTGGACAAGATCCCTATGATAAAACTATTTCTACTAGGTTGGGGTAACCTAGAATAGATTTCGGTCTAAGTGGTTGAGCTAGTTGCCAGTTGTAGACCTTTAAAAATGACAGTCACGCTGAGTTGATCAGAACAAGTCCAACAGTCACGCTGAGTTGATCAGGACAGAGTCAAAAGTCACGCTCAGTTGATCAGGACAATATTTACAAATCATGCTGGGAGACAGCTCATCATTTGTTAGAGAGTCATTATGACTGACAGCACGACAGTCGAAGAATGTCTCTTCGTATGCCACGTATGCACGAAACTCAAGAGATCACAGCCGACTATTGCGTGACTTTCGAAATCTTCTTCAGCAAGACTCAGCTTTCGTCAAGTTGGCATACCAAAAGAGTTTCTTGTCATTTAATGCGACTGACAAAGCAATCACTGTCAGAGATTTTGTGTTAGTCAAGGCACGCCGAATCAAGACAGCTGGCAATCATATCTCAAGTCTGCGTGTATTTTTGAGTTCTTTATCTCAAACCTGCGTAGATTCTGAAGTTTTCTTCCTCAAGTCTGCATGGATTTTGAAGCTTTTTGCCCCAAGTCTGCGTGGATTCTGAAGCTTCTTGCCCCAAGTTTGCGTAGATTTTGAAGCTTTCTACCCTGAGTTTGCGTGGATTTCGTCTTCAACAAGTCTGCGTGGATTTTATCAAATTGGAGTACGTGGCAGCCATGCCACTGATCTCTCGCCTGCGTGTCCTGTAACTTGCATACGACTCATGCATGATTGCCATGTGTCCAACAGTTACAGGCCACGTCCAGTAACTGCTCACAACCTTGCGTATGTTAAATCCTGCGTGATTTTCAACTAGGCACAGGCTGTGAAGACAGTTATCCTTACAGTTATTTTTGACTCTATAAATAGAGTTCTTTTCTCATTCATTGTACAGATTATCTACTGTCAAAATTTTGAGAGCTTTTCTTCTTCGCATAGTCCAAGGGATAAAGCGATCGTCTTCTAGATCGGATTCCTACAGTTGTAATTTTCCCAGAAACACAATAAATAAAGTGAATTTATTTATGGAAAACAAATTAGCGACTCTGCTGGGAAAAACCATCTCCTCTTCTGAGATGGCAACAACTCAATACGATACTTCGTCAGTCGGCTCGACGAAGAAGGTGATGACGATCCAATTCGATCAACTCGCTTATGAAGAAATACAGCGGGCTAAGGGTGGCAAGCCCACTTCAGCCTCCATCATCACTGCCAAGTCGAAGGGATACTCTGTTTATGTCCCTAAGAATCTATTGGCAGCCAATGGTGAAGTCTCTGCCACAGTGTCTACTCCTAACACTGGCAAGAACTCTACTGCAAGCACGCACACTCTTGTGCGCTCGAAGATGACAGCAATCAAAGGTCACGCTGACAGTACTGGCTCCTTAGCCAAATCTGTTCCAGCGTGCAACCTCACATTCAAAAATCACGCTGACAGTACTGGTTCTTTAACCAAGTCTGTTCCAGCATGTATTTCCAAAATTAAAAGTCACGCTAACAGTACTGGCTCCTTAGCCAAATCTGTTCCAGCGTGCAATTTCAACCCTAAAAGACACGCTGACAGTACTGGCTCCTTAGCCAAATCTGTTCCAGCGTATAATTCTAAATTCTAAAGTCACGCTAACAGTACTGGTTCTTTAACCAAGTCTGTTTCAGCGTGTATTTCATCTAAGAAGAATAGATCTTTAGCTATCTCTTCTTCTTTACCAAGTTCTACTAGAACTGGGGGTGGTCTTCCACACAAAGTCCCTTCGAAAAGGAATAACTCTTTAGTTGTTTCTTCTGCTCCTGTAGTTTTTACTTCAGGAACAGCTTTGACTGACAATTTTATTAGTCAAAGAAAAGGAGATGGTCTTTTGACTACTCTTCCTTCTGGACATTCTATGTCTCAAAACTTGAATGAGTCTAAGAAGAAATATTCCTTAATGTCTTCTTCTATTACTTCTTCAAATTAGGCACAGAATTTGTCCATTAGAGAGGGTTTGTTACCAACTCCTAATCAAAGGGATGGTTCAACTCTTCCTTCTCTACAAATATCCAGATCAATGGGAGAAAAACTCCATGTTTCCAAAACTAATGTGTTACCTTCAACTGATCTAAGAACAAAACTTAGCACTCCTGGTGTTAAAAAACCACACCAATCGGATATAAAAAATAAGAGATCCAGATGCAAAGTATGCTAAAAACTATGTGGCTCATATTAATCACTCCTTATATAATCAAGAGCCGTCAAGACCCAAGAACAGGAAACATACTCCTAGAAATACACAAAGAGTGTTCTCTGATGCACCTCAACCTTCACAAACAGATTTACGAGAACATCTTCAACAGAAGAGAAGGAGTAATTCTGTGTCAATGGACCATGCTGAATATGACTTCCAGCCAAGAGTCATAATTCAATACAGATGTCAATCAATGGTTCATGACTATGTTGATCATGAATGTGACTTCCAGCCGAGAGTCATAATGCAATACAGATGTCAAACTAAATGACAATCTGTCTTCAATCGGATTCAGTGTGAACCTGTGCCTGATGAAGATGAGCCTTTGTTTGCTTCTGTCAACATGACCTCTCGAGATACTGGGGGTAGTTCTCATATGAATGACTTTGATGCACGAAGCAGTGATTCAGAATATACAACATCCACTAATTCATCAATAATCCCTCGTACAGTCACAACATATATGGTGGATGGGAATACTGAATTGAACAATGAACCTTCTTCTTCGGTGACTCCTCAAGACCAAAGAATTGCTTCTTTGGAACAACAAATGAAGTCTATGGCTGATACTATGAAGTCAATGTATGAACTCATGACAGCTCAGTTACAAAATCGACAGACTGTACCAGATGCTATACCAATTGACACTGATGTAAGTCCAGTACAAGTTCCTCCAGCAGTACAATCCAATACTCCTGGACAAGCTCAACCAAATCCTAGTCTCTTTGGAGCTGGGGGTAGTGCTTACAATGCTGTTCCTCCTCCTAATTATTCTCTACAAGCTACAACTCCACAATCTTCCGGAGTTGTCTCTGAAGAATTGAGGAATCTCAAAACTCAATTCGAGGCATTCAAACAGAAGGATGGTTTACAAAGGTTAGGCATCAAGCAACCTTATCCGATAGAATGGAAGCAAGTATCGTATCCTCCTAAATACAAGCCTCCTACTATCTCATTCTATGATGGAACCACTTCTCCAAGTCAGATTATTAATCACTTTGAAGTGATGACTGACCAATTGTAACCAAGTGATGCCCTCCTTACTCGGGTGTTTATTGGATGTCTCAAGGGAACGGCTTATGAATGGTATAGAAGTCTCCCAGATGGGTGTATTACCTCATTTACTGGTTTCAAACAGATGTTTCTTGAACGGTTCTATGAAGGGCTCAATGACATGACTATGTCTGCTCTTATTAGAATCAAGCAGAAAAATAATAAAACTACAGAGGATTACATTGAACGGTTTTGAAGAGAAGCTCTGAAGATGCCTCTTGGAACTCCTGATGCTGTCACCATCGATACATACAAATCAAATTTGTTGCCAATCATCAACATGTGGACAGGATCCACCCAATTTCAAGACTGGCCTTCCTTCATAGTTAGTGCCAAAGCTGCAGAAATTAGTGCTGAAACCTTTAAAGGTTTAGGAGTGTAGATGACTCCCAAAGAAACAGGTCAAGGTATTAACAATAAAAATAATGCTCGCAAGGGAAAAGAAACTCTTGAAGTAAATATTCAGAGCAAAGATGTATCAACTGTTCAAACTCCTGCCTCTACAACTCAACAACCAAGAGCACCTCGCCCCAAAGAAGAATATTCTTTTGATGACGACGATGTCCTTGGTATCTTTGAATGTCTGCTGAAAGGTAATAAAATACAATTACCTGAGATCAAGAAACCTGATGAAGCTGGGAAGACAGATCACCCTAAATACTGTCTATACCACAGAATGCTGGGTCACACAATTCGTACATGTTATGTACTGAAAGGAAAGATCCAAGAAATGATTAAATCTGGAGCTATCTCTCTTACTCCAAAAGAGAAGATTGTCACTTCTAATGTCGTCTCTATACAATTCAGAGATTTCCTTCCTCAATTTCTGGAAAGCGGGATCGTTCCTATTCCCAAGGCAACTCTCAAAATAGTAAATATTCTTCCTCCACAGTCTGAAGGATTAGTGCCAATCACTTTGGAAGCAGGAGAAATCATGTAGATTCATCCTGATCTAGTGGCAGATTTTGAATCTCCTTCTCCTCAAAAGACTACTTCTCGAAAGTCCAAGAAGACTGGAAAGATTAAGTCATGTCATATGACTTCTCTTGGATCTTATCCTGACACAGAGCCAAAAGAGAAGGAAGAAGCACTTGCTGGTGCTACTCGAACAGGGAAACCTTATTTAAAGGATTATTCCAAGAATCCTGAGGATACTCCTGATATCCCTCCAGCTGATAAAGATGGTCCTAATGTTCCTCCTGAAGAAGATTCATCTACTGCACCTGTTCCTTCAACTGCTCCGGTTGAACATGTTCCTCCCAAGCCCACAGCTCTTGAGAAAGGCAAGCAACAGGCTCGGTTTGATAAACCAATCAAGAAGTCCCCTCCTCTTGGGCTTCAGAAGCCTTATAATTTTGACATTCTAGCTCAACTTGCTAATACTCCAGCTAGAATGTCCCTCTTTGAACTTCTACGTCTTTTTAAAGAGACTCGGGAGACGTTAAGTGAAGTACTTCTACAGGCTGACTCTTGTCTTACACAATTGAAGAAGCCAAATGCAGAACCTGCCACTTGCTTACATTGCAACAGTGTACTAGAGATTATCCCAAATATCACCTTTACACAAGACGACATGCTACTGGAGGATAATCGACATGATCGGTCTCTCTACTACATCGGTTATATCGATACAATGAAGATAGATCGTATCCTCATTGACCCAAGATCTGCTATAAGCATAATGCCAAAGAATCAATTGGATGAACTAAAAATCCCTCTTCACAAGCTTTCCAAGACGGTTACTACTATCTTGGGATTCAATCAAAGCCGAAGCGAGCCTTTGGGAAAGATTCATCTGAAGCTTCAGATAGGCAATTTCAGATCTAAAGTCACTTTCTATGCGATCGAGATCGTAGGATCCTATAATCTTCTTCTGGGGAGGCCCTTTCTTCATGAAAATAATGTGGTGCCTTCTACTCTTCATCAGTGTTTTAAATACATTGACAGCAATGGAAGAGTACAAAAAGAAGTTGCTGATATAAATCCCTTCCATGGGGTTGAAGCTTATTTCAATGATTTCCGAATGTACAAAGAAGAGTATACAAGGGTCATACAAGCTATGGAGAAAGAGGATTCATAAAGTGAGACTTTAATAATTCCTGTTAAAGGTCGAACTACTTAGCAACAATCTCCCAAACCCTCTGGAGAAGGTTCTTTCATCATTCCAGTGAGTGGACGGATCTCTCCGTTACCTCAGTTGTCTGCTCAAGATACAATGATCATTCCTGTTAGTGGGCGTACTACAGTTCCTGTATCTTCACATATGAAACAGGATACTCTGGTAATCCCAGTTGAAGGGCGGACTACTCTTCCATCTCAAGCTTCAAGGGAGCTCACCTCTTCTGAGCCATTTGTTATCGATCTTAATCGAAACAAAACTTCTTCTTCTTCTCCCCCTTTAGTCATTGATTTGGCTAAGATCTCTAAGGCTCATCCTTCTCCCAATATAAATATTGCTGCTTTTACATCTAATGAAAAGTCTCCATTTTTGCAGTATATGGAGTTGTACAGACTGTTCATACAGATGTATCCCTAGAACCAGAACAATCTTCATACTTTCTAGTTCCCAGCAGAAAGCCAGGAGACATTCCAATATTCTTTAACAAAGGGCCCCAAAGTCTTTCTGATTTAGAAGATGATGACAAAAACAATGATACTGGAAGATTGCAACTACGTCGCTATAGTCAGCAATCTAAAGACATCATCAAAAATATGGGCTATGACTTCAGAAATGGCCTCAATAATAGAAAAGAAAGAAAAATGCCTGAAATATGGAAGGACAAAGTACGGATTGGGCTATATTGCTCCTACTCCTTTATCAATATTATCCATGAAGAGCCCGAATCTGACGAAGATAAGAGATCTGATTCTTCTAGTACCACTTCTTGGGATTCCGATACAAGTATCGGTGATTTCTACTGCAACATTCTGTCTTCCAACATGGTTTCTATTGACTGTTTTGAAGAAAGTGATTAATACTTGACGGTTCATCCGTTCATTTATTATGTTCATCCGACGGTTCGTCCGTTCATTAATACCTGACGGTTCATCCGTTCATTTATTACATCCATCTGACGGTTCGCCCTTTCATTATAATCTGACGGTTAACCCGTTCATTCATTATCTAGTCTTTTGATTTCCGAATCTAAAGATCATGAAAAATTGAGTTCAAAGATATCTTTATGTCTGAATTCTATTTTTCCAATCAGTATTAAACTAAGATCATTTCTGGTTTAATATCATCTGATAGAATTACAAAGTTTGTTTGTGTATTCTATTCTGCTCGACGGTTCGTCCGTTCATTATCATCTGACGGTTAACCCGTTCATTCATTATCTAGTCTTTTGATTTTCGAATCTAAAGATCATGAAAAATTGAGTTCAAAGATATCTTTATGTCTGAATTCTATTTTTCCAATCAGTATTAAACTAAGATCATTTCTGGTTTAATATCATCTGATAGAATTACAAAGTTCATTTGTATATTCTATTCTACTGAAATATGTCATGTATTATTTACCTCTGAACATATTTTCAATAAATCTATCATTACCAAAACAGCAAAATCGAAAATCAGATCAAGAATTTTCATTTGCTTTCATTTCATAATCAAAACGTGGAATACAAGTGAAAGTGAAAATAAAAAAGATTCACTTATTCGGAGTTATCAGCTCCCTGATACGATCTAGAACAGCATTCAGTTTCTCTTTATGAGTTTTTCGAACTCTTTCCGCTGCTTCTGTTGTAACATTCTGTTCATCAAAAATAATGATAGTAGACTGGCGACGGTTGACCTCTTCAATCTGTTCCGCCTGCATCTATTCTCGTTCCTTCTGAAGAATTTCACAGCATTCAGCTTTAGAGATATAAGCAGCAGCAACCTCAGCTTGTTCTGTTTCCATGACAGCAATGCGCTTTTGAAGTCGAGCTAATTCCTCTTTCAATTTCTTCAGTTCTTCAGTCTTGGATGCTTTATCTTTCTCCAGAAGCTCTACTCTTTGACGAGTAGTTAATATTTCTTCGCCCTTTTCTACTAATTTTTCAGTAGAAGAGGCAAGAAATACTTCGAGAGCTGCTTGTTGGGACTGTGCTTCATGCTCTAGTTGACTAATCTCAGCTACAGTTAAAGATTGAAGGTCTTCTTTCTTAGTCTCCCAGTATTTTCGAATAGTTATTTCTAACTCATCCAGGAGATGTTCGAAAAAGACACACTGAGATTCACAACCAGCATGTCGCAGCGCCATGAGCGGGAACTTGACCATAGTTCGAAGATCAGAAAAGGGCATAGCTTCATCCTTCAAGAAACGTCTGGAATATGTATCTAGATATGAATAAATGATCTCTGGATACATTCCCAGAGTTCTTGCTAGCCCAGTCTCGAATCCAGGAGTCGCTGTTATCATGGAAGAAGAAGCTTGAATGTTCTCTACTCTGGGAACGGAAGTGTGTGCGACTGGAGAAGTTGGCAAATGTGAACTCCCTTCATCAGCATCAGCCTGGATAAGCGGAGCATGAGTCGAACTCGTTGCTGCAGCAGTTCCTACAGTTAAAGAAAAATATAATCAGCATTTAAAGAAAAAGAAACAGCAGGAAACAGAATTTGAAATAAAGTTCTACCTGGCTGAGGTTCATATTCGGTATATGGAGGGAGTTTTGCTTCTTCTCACAGCCGGTCCATGATTGTATCCGATACCTGCTTTATATGGCTACTTCCAGCTCCAGAATTACTGGGTGCTAGAGCATTATCTGGAGAATAAGCAGGTTCAGGGCTAAGTTCCATTCTATTCCCCTTGACTTTGTCTTCATCATAAGGAGTAGAGGTGCCAGCATGCCAGCCTTCTCCTCCTTCAGCTTCTTCTTCTTCTTTATCCTCAGGGTGGGCTTCTGATTCAGAGTCAATGATATTCACATCCTCATGAGTCTCTAGAACAGTGACGATAGCAAGCTCGGTATTGGCTGCCGGTTCAGTCGTCTCTGGAATATCGGTTCGAAGAATGATGTCTTGACAAACATTCTTCAACAAATCATCAGCAACTGATAGCTCAGACGCCGGCACGTCTTCATCGCCTCTGGCCAAAGAAATATTTTCTTCAGCTTGAATTTCAGGAAATTCTGACTGTTTGGTAACTTCTTCCGGAGCTGTTCCTTCTTCAGAGTAATCAATCTGGTCATCCAGTACTTGAATGACGCCCTCTGTCCCATGTTCAAATGGGATCATCCTCGTCTCCGAGGGTTCAATAGTTACTCCGCTTGTTGTTGGAGCAGTTGTTTCCTGAGCTTGAACAGACTATACTTTAGTCTGTTCAGTTGAAGCTGTCGGAAGATGAATATCATCAGACTCGGTCTTCTCAGTAGAAGCTGCTTCGTTGATTTCTGGCAAAACTCCTCCACTTATGATCATTTCTAGGAGTTTGTTGCCCTTAATTTTGCTGACAGACTTCTTGACATATTTGCCCCTTGATCTCCTTATCAAAGGAGCGTCATCTTCATCAGTTTCTTCGTCTTTATCAGCGGCATCGTCTTCATCAACTGAGATACCGCCTAAAGATGACGTAGCAGTCACTGAGACCCCTTTTTTCTTTTTCCTAGATGTTGGAGACTTAGTACTCCTCTTGGAGATAGTCTCAGATTCATCGCTTCTCTTCCTCTTAGAAAGAGATACAAATATAGGGGGGAGAACTTCATCAGGAAAATTTCCTTCCTGAAATAATTCATAAAGCGGTTTAACCTCTGTTGTCTCATCTTCGGGTTCCGGAGGGAAATGTTGAATAACAATCCTCTTCTTTGACCTCTTTGATTCATCCTCCGCAACAAAGGTCTTCAGATTGAAACTTGACCTGAAGGTGCTCGATGACACATAGAAGCGAGCATATGTGTACAGCATATTTGGCCCCAAGCTAGACAAAGGATTAGGCATAGAGAATACAGCTTTTGTATCTCTAGCCGCAAAATATCTCCAAGCTCTGGCTCCGTCGACAAGCCCTCCACGAGCAGATAGACAAGTGGTGGCGTTCCCAACGTGAAGTTGGTCATAACCAAATTGTCTGGCAAATCGGCTTGGTAAATATGGCTCCAGATATGCCATTTCTTCGTGACGGTATACTAGATAAGAAGGCCGGATCCTCTGCAACCATTGAAAGGCTACATCGTCTAGCCTGTTCCCCATATCTCCGTCCATTATATTTAAGGGCATGCTCTCATAGCCCTGTGGTGGAGGGACACATTAGATAGACCAACGTGATGCCTGATTCAAGACATTTCTGTATTCTGGAAGGGTGTGAACCTTCCAGAACGTCTCTCCAGAGTACCTCTCCAGAAAAAGACTGCTACTCCCTCCTGCCCCTAGAGGTATCAGACCATCATGATGAAGGAGAAGCCAACCATATAAAAATATAAAGGGCATCTCTATCCTCGGGAATTCTTCAGTCATCAGTCTCTGAGTAGACAGCATGTTAGTAACAAAATTCCGAAGACCTGCATTTAGTCTACAGGTCATCGCTGATAATAAGTCCAGCTTGTAGCCATACATAAGGTGCACTACTGCAAAGATAACACCTCTGTGTATCTTGTCCAAGGAGCTGAAACCAGGAACGATGAATCTCCTTAACCACAGGGATAGGAATCCAGCCAAATGACCATTCCTTGACAGACTCTTGCCACTCTGCCTCACATAAGAACTGAAAGTGGTTCCAGCTTTGAACTCGTACCAGTCTTCAGTGATAGTGAAATCCTTGCAATCATATTTCTCTAACAAATAAATGATCTCACCCTCAGAGAGAGACTTGAAGTTGCTAATCCGGTACCACCTCTTCTCGTTTATTTTCTTCTCATCCTTTTCACGGTTCATGAAAAGGTAGGACGTCCACTTCTGAATGTGGTTGCCAGCTTCATCCTTGGAACCCTTATAATACAGAGTATATGTGCCAAAATGGCACATCATCTCCTCAAAAAATGTACCATCTCTGGATTCTCCTCTGACAGAAAGGTCAGCTCTTCTGTCGTAGGAACATACTCCTCATATGGCAGTGAGCCCGAAGGCAGATGTGAGATGTATTCCATCTCATGAAGGGCGAAGCCCATCTTCCCTTTGGGAGTCATAAAGGTCCCCGTCCTGTGGTTGTATCTCTCAACCAAAGCCAGGAACAGGAAGGGGTTAGGCTTGAAGCCGTAGGATGAATTGACGACGGCATCATAGAGATTTATTTTCTTCAGCTCAGTTTCAAAATTCTCCAAAGCCCAGTGGACCAAAGTCTTCCATCTCACATTCTCATGATTCATTAGGCCGTTCATCCTCGGCGTCGAATCGGTCGGATAGAATGCATTCTTGTTTGACATAAATTCGTTTATGAAAATGGGCATCCTGAATGGCATCAATATGGCTGAGTCTTCTGGTGGTATGCATCCAGGCTTCAAACCCCGAAACACTGATACATGGTCCTCCGGGGCACTAAAGAATCCCTCCTTCCTGTAAATAATACGGCTTACCTTCGCCTGCTGATATTCAGTCAAATACCAGGACATCTTTCTCAGATAACTGGCATGCATAAGTCTCATGATTGACAAGCCCCTGGAAACCTTTGGCCAGTACATGGGTTGTTTTATATCCCCTTCGAAGTAGAAGCACACCTTCTCTTTGATGCCCTTCGGCTGAGATTTCTGTGCTATGGCATCTCCGACAAGAATGCTGGTTTCTTGTGGGATACCAGATCCAGACTCTGAAAAGGTTATCCATTCATTAAGCAGAGTAGGGTTGTATGATCTTGATTGGCCAACAATGATAGTCTTGCTTCAGGAAGATCAAAATGAGGGAATTATACATGAGATAGATCATGCTTAAATGAGAAACTTAAGCACCCCTCATAATCTGCTTCTTCGCTTCGGATGTTCACTACAGAAAATAAAAGAAGACAAAGTCAGATATATCTATGTCTATGCGTGTATTACAATATTTGAAGAAAATTCCAAAAGTCACGCAGACTCCATATGGATATATTACCATGACATACTGAGTGATTTATTCACGCAGATGATTAATTCACGCAAAGTCCAGACAGATTAGGATAAAAGTCACGCATCATTACCAGAATCATATTTAAGTAAAAATAACAAAAACACGCTGACAGATCAAGACTAATCTATCCAGAGGATGACTCTCAGAAGTCTGCGTGAATAATTCAACATTGACATCTCTGCCAACATGTGAAAAATCACGCAGAATCATCATGCAGTCTGCGTGAATAATTCAACATGTGACATTTCTGCCAACATGAAAAGTCACGCAGAGTCATGAGAGCCATGCTCCTTTGCGTGAAACACAGAGCTTCGTAAACACGAAGATGTGAAGTATGGCCGAACCTAAAGAGTGGCATACTTTATTAATATCCTTTGCCCTAAGAAGGGGGGATATATTTCTGAAGTTTATTATCTTAAGATCCTAAAAATTCTATGTGGAGTTCATCTTCATCAAAGTCGTCTTCAACAGTTCATGTTCTCTCATCACTTACGATGCATAGGAGCTTACGGGACTTCCTGTCGAGGAAGTCTGTCAGTAGTGGCACGCGAAGAAGTTGCAGGGGCTTTCCCCTTGGCCTGAGCATCAGCTTTCTTGGGAGCCATTACTGCTGAGAAAGGAGAAGAAGAAGTCGGGGAAGAAGGAGTTCGTCGGGGAAGATGAAGTTCTCTTCTATGGGTTCTCTCCTTCAAATGCAAGTAAAGAAAGAAAGAAGTAATCGATGGCTTATTTATAGGCTCATGAAGAATTCCAAACGGCCCATCATGATTTGCTTTGATTTAGGAGCTTGATACGGGATCCTAACTGCACAGAATCCTAACAGTCCAATCATTTAGGAATAAATATCTTTTTAAAGTCATCTCAGCGTGACTAAATTCATTTTAACATATCGATTTCAAAGTATTTCGAAATAATTTATCATTTTTCAAAAACTTTGAAGGGGGTTTTGTAGGCCTTTAAAAATGACAGTCACGCTGAGTTGATCAAAACAAGTCCAAAAGTCACGCTGAGTTGATCAGGACAGAGTCAAAAGTCACGCTCAGTTGATTAGGATAATATTTACAAATCACGCTGGGAGACAGCTCATCATTTGTTAGAGAGTCAATATGACTGACAGCACGACAGTCGAAGAATGTCTCTTCGTATGCCACGTATGTACGGAACTCGAGAGATCACAGCCGACTATTACGTGACTTTTGAAATCTTCTTCAGCAAGACTCAGCTTTCGTCAAGTTGGCATACCAAAAGAGTTTCTTGTCATTTAATGCGACTGACAAAGCAATCACTGTCAGAGATTTTGTGTCAGTCAAGGCACACCGAATCAAGACAGCTGGCAATCATATCTCAAGTCTGCGTGTATTTTTGAGTTCTTTATCTCAAACCTGCGTGGATTTTGAAGTTTTCTTTATCAAGTCTGCGTGGATTTTAAAGCTTTTTGCCCCAAGTCTGCGTGGATTCTGAAGCTTCTTGCCCCAAGTTTACGTAGATTTTGAAGCTTTCTACTCTGAGTTTGCGTGGATTTCGTCTTCAACAAGTCTGCGTGGATTTCATCAAATTAGAGTACGTGGCAGCCATGCCACTGATCTCTCGCCTGCGTGTCCTATAACTTGCACACGACTCATGCATGATTGCCATGTGTCCAACAGTTACAGGCCACGTCCAGTAACTGCTCACAACCTTGCGTATGTTAAATCCTGCATGATTTTCTACTAGGCACAGGCTGTGAAGACAGTTATCCTTACAGTTATTTTTGACTCTATAAATAGAGTTCTTTTTCTCATTCATTGTACAGATACATAGTTATCTACTGTCAAAATTTTGAGAGCTTTTCTTCTTTGCATAGTCCAAGGGATAAAGCGATCGTCTTCTAGATCGGATTTCTACAGTTGTAATTTTCCCAGAAACATAATAAATAAAGTGAATTTATTTATAGAAAACACCAGTCGGGTTGGTTAGCTAGGTTCCTAAAGTCCAAAAGTGTGCGTTCAGTTTCCTTTGTGTTTAAGTAGTACAAGAAGACACAATTGAATGGCACACTAGTGACATGTGCATAGTGGGCTTTGAGTAGGTCACACCCATATATTGGGTTGAAAGGTTCGAATCGAAGTTGAAGCTCTAATGAAAGTCAGAAATCATACCGGTATTATGGTAAGGGTTATAGCTAGTCCTTTTGACCTGAAAGTCGTACCATAACAATAGAGTACAAGAAAACGTGTTTGAGTGGGACATGATATACCTAGGTGAAGGTAAACTCGTCTAGATTTTACATATGAAATTTGCTGGAAGGTAACAGCTGGTCTCGTGCTCCGAATATTGATGACACGGCCGGGGACACAAAATAATCTAAATGGGAAGTGGGAGTTCATAGGGTATTAATTATCATCCTGATGGAAATAATTCTAATCAATCGGTAATCCTCATATATCCCAAAATTTTAGAAAGTTTACAATCTACCCACCTTAGAAGTTAGGACGTGGTCTTAGGAATAATGAGGTTAGAAGAATTCCAAAGTCCGGTTATTGTATCCCGACACTTGTTAATGAAGAATATGGCACGGCGTAACGGGATACGGTATATATAAGTCAAGTCATGGATCGTTCCTCATTAAGTAGAAAACGAATGTGTACAATGACACATGGTCGATAAAATAGAATGACCTACTCGTCCACCGTATACAAGAGTTATCGACGGGGTAACCAACTCTAAGGCACATTATATGAAAAGATTTCTAACAACTGAGTCACGAATTTCTATTGGGGTCAAACCTGCCAGACTATTTTTACAAAGGTTTTAGTTAAAACAAGTTTCAAGCAAATAATTAGAGACTCACAACAATTGGTTTCTTGAGAATATATAGTCTTCTAGGTTGGCATTTTGACTAAGGGTAAAACCCTAATCATTCTCAAATCAGATGGCTTGAAAGTCCCAATAGTAGTTTGAGGGTTGAGAGGAGAACGAGTAACTCAATCACATGATTGGCCGATAGTAGCTACACTTGTGTATACAACTACCATAGTCATGGGGGATATCTCTCTACCAATTACGAGCTTTTGCCTTTCCAAATCAGTGAAAGACAAAAACAATAAAGAGTTCAAGGAAGATGTCACTGAACACAATTACGTGATTCAAAGGCAAATGTATAATTCAAGAGAAATTGTCAATGTAGTAACGGATGAGATCCTAGAGACATCTATATCTCAATCCACATAGGGTAATAAGAGGAAGAGCGAACCGGGTACACTACGGTTGATCAGACCGTAATACATCGATTCTGATTAGACAATATGTTAGCAGGCGTCCCCACTAAACATATGTCTTGAATCAAGCTCGAGAACAGAGTGAGCTTGCAAAACTAGGCTGTAATAGCAATATTGGTCAAGATAGTCAATATACAAGTATACAAGATTTTTGAAAGAAGGCACAAGTAGTCCGAGTTTAGTGAGAATCAAAACTCACCTGGTGTTCTTGCTTATACAGTCTTCCTACTATCTTCTTATCTGAGGACTTGGTCGACTAATGGGTTATGGACCTCAAAATTCTATATTTTAGGTAAACCTATTAGCGTCAATCAATATTCGAGTCAATAGGTCAAGGACCACGAAATGCTAGATCGGGAGACGTGCTACCCAACTTACAGAACTTCCTCTAGTATTGGTTTTGGATCCTAGGGGACATACAGGGCATTTTCCTATCCTCTATAGTATCATAACTTGTAATCATGTCTGAAGTCATTTCCCCGAGAGTTATGCCTCGTCCGTATACCCGGGCGGTGGTAAACTCTTGGTTCCGTGATTCATGGGTGATATGATATCAAATACTCTACCTTATCTCGACACCAGGGTAACTACGATCAAGAAGGAACACTAGCCATAGTTTCATGAATGTTCTATAACCTATATTTTTTTAAACTAATTTCAATTCTCGGGGTCGTGTCTCGCCAGTACGCTGCTGGCTGCAGTGTATCCATAGTCTCCATAATTCAAATAAATGGCGACAGTGTGCTGCTGTCCTGCCATTATGAGCTAACAAGCATTTCGTTAACTATATCCGTGAAACTCATGAGCTTCTAGAGGTTCAAACAAGTCGACTACGATAGGAAGTGTAAACATCTGCCTATAATTCCCAATCTTTAAAGTAAAAGATTGATCGGGGAGGAAATAATTAAAGACAAAAGAAATATAAATATTCTAGTATCTATTTTATATGTATTCAAACCTTTGAGAAAAACTTTGAATCAAAACTAACTTGAGGTTCATCTATGGATAACCTAAAAATAATAACTCTAAGGGCAAAAATAGGAACTAAATAGGCAATTTGACTAAGATATGAGGATGATATCTAAGAGGCAAAGAGAAGGAAATTGCCCAGTTTATTAAGGTTAGATCATTAACTCTATGAAGTCTTGTCTCACGAAGTGAATAATCTATCCACACTGGACCATATCGTCATATTAAGAGGAAATAGTGTACTTATAGAGATATAACGACTATCAAAATCAATAACCCACATCTACATTGCATGGCCTAGATTACCCATCGGTAAATTTTGTATAAGGGACTCCTAGTCCTAGTCATTCTCTTAAATTAAATTAATCCTTAACTCGTGAATGAGCATTTCTTAGTCGTAGGCTCGCAATAGTACGTCTAACTTAAGTACTATCACGAGTTCGCATGATTTGCAAAAATAGACCTGTATGGGCCACCACAAAAATTTGTCACGACCCGCACCCATTTTTTTAAACGGATACGAGACGTGTCCAAGCCAGCCTACGCCGCAGTGTCGGCGGTAAAACGCTGTCACAGCCATGAAATCAAAATCACAAAATAATGCTCATTCACATAATTAATTCAATTTACAATGATCACAAGTTTTACATTTGCAGAAAAATATAAACTTGTACAAATATATAATGACTACAACTCAACTATCTAGCTAGTCTCTAGGCTTCGGCTGTAAGTACACCCGTATTTCCCATGCTAAGTGAATCCACGACTAACCTAAAAAATATGATTTCCAGTCAGGAATGGGACGAGCACAATTCACTGAATGCAATTTTAAATAAAAAAATGACTATACAACAGAGGTTAGACATCAATTACATATTTTTGAAAATAAACAGGAAATACGAAAAACCAATAGCAAATAAATAGACACAAAATACTTTCCCCAACTGTTCGAAGTACCTTTGATATATAATCGGTCTCGGAACAATTATACGACATGGTCTACACGGTCTAAAGTTACACGGTCTACAGTTACACGATCTACAGGTATACGGTTTACAGTTACATGGTCTACAGAAAATATTGCAATAAAGAAATACTGTCTACAAAATAATAATCACGAACTACACAGTTTAAATGCAATAATAATCACGGTCTACACTGTCTACTTTGCAATAAATAAATTACTGTCTACACTGTCTACAAGAAATAAATGCAATAATGAACACGGTCTACACGGTCTACATGGTCTAAGGTCAGATCACACATCCTTGGTACTTCTCATTCCTGACTCAACAATTTATAATAGAAAATAATCACATAACCAATGGCCAATTAATGAAATATAGTGAAAATCAATATCGAAATGTAGGCAATAAACTGTACTCGTCTGGCATCCCGGGCTACTGGCACTGGTTAGTGTCCAAGTCGAGATCCAAATACCCTATTTAAAGAACCACGGAGTCAAGATACAACTCAATATAAAAAAGTTGGTGTTTTATCTACAAATTGCTTTATTGGGTATAATCTAGTTCTTAATCCCTTTATCCTACTTGTTCATTTGTTTAGCCAGGTGGGTTGTCTAGGTGCAGATGGTTTTAAACTCCATTAATGGACTTACTTGCATAAGCCTATAATTGAGATAGTCTCACTAACAGGTATGGGCTTCTAAGAGGTTTACTTAGCATGTGTTTTCAACCCCATAGGACAAGTCGATTTAGCCACTACTCCTTCTACCCACTGGTTACATGAAGGCAAAGTGTTTTCCTAATTAGATCCCTATGGTATTTAAACTATCCCATGATGAGGTTCTATTTAGTAGCAAACTTAGGCTTTCAGTTGGAAGTAGGACAACCTTTAGTTTAGCCTCTCTAACACAGATACATCATCCACATGTGCTACCCTATCCTTTATTTGGTATAGAAGGCTCCTGGTCCTTCTACCAGATGGGCATTAGTACCTGGTACCTAGGGGTGCTGCCAATCCTTGTGTCAACATTGGTTTGGTATACTCCCTTACTGACTCTGTTCTTTCATAGAGTAGTAGCCAGTACCCAAATTCCTATCACCCCATGCTAAGTCCTAAGCCACTAACATTAAGTCTGATCAAAGGGTACTGTAGGTGACAAAGGATCCAGGCCTGATACAGTGCCATGGCCGCACCACAATACCAGGACAATGTTCCAATTATATAAATTTCCTGCCTTTACATGCTTTCCTATGGCTTAGCCATGTGTCAAGTTTTTCTCTCAAGTTAGGGTATAAAAGGTCAAGCTGTGTACATAAGGTTTCCTAGTGTCGTTACTGCTACAAAGGATATTCCTGGACTGCTGCTAAGGCAGGGATTGGGTGTCGAAGACACAGATGTGTATGTGTCCGTTGTGGAAGCTTTCGATAACCTGACAGGAAGTTAGATTCAATCGAATTGCACAAGACCAAAGTAAAATGACTTGTTTGGCTGATTCCATATCAGATCCCTTTCTAATGTCTGTCAATAGTGATCCAGAAAATAATAGGCTTCTCCAGGAATGCCTAGTGTACGCACCATTATCAAAGATAATGAGGTTTGCCTGTATCGAACCTTTTCTCAACAAGGTTTGAGTAGTATTCTGATCTATGCTTTCCTAGGATTTCCTGAACCCTTTTTGTGTGCATAGTAGTAAATATATGAAGGTCCCTGGTCACATCTGATACTCGAGACTACTCGTAGAGCTCGGTATCTATGTCACCTATGCATTGGTGATTGCCTTGAACTCTATGTCAAGGAATCGATTTTCCTGAATCCAGGATTTGTATTCCTAGAATTGGTGGTTCGACCCCCATAGTCCCCTGTTACCCATCAACCCAACATCTCAAATCAGGATCTGATACTCCCCTTTCAGTATCCTGGCGTTCCTGGAATTGTATCCTGATCACAGATATATAGAACAAAAACTCCCTTTTTCCCTTGGATCAGGCAAGACCTGCTACTCGGGTCTCCTCCCCCCTGATATAGAGCATCTTCTTTAGGAAGAAGAACATTGATACGGGTTCTTCTACTTTAAGGTCTGAGATGGATCTTAAATTAGATTATGATTTAGGAGTATCCATCCGATACTCCTCATCTATTAATAACTTTTAGGGTCTTACCAATACTCGTTGGTTCCAAACTGAAAACAACATGAAATAAAGAAAGGAGACTTACCCCGGTTGCTGTGACAGGATTTGTGCCCAGGTCTTCGAAGTCGACGAAGGAGGAATCGAATTAATTAAACCCAAGCTTCTTACTCCTTCCCTTTTTTACTCGAACAGAAACACAGGGACTCCCAAACTGATTATATGTATATGTATGGGAAGGATAAGGGGTCTGCTAAATTTAAATTGATAGTGTTTATCCTTTGGTGTTTAAACTCTTATTTGAGTTTTTGAATCCTAACCAATGTAGGATCCCGTTGGAATTTGGAATTAGCCTACCTATGGGGTATGGGGGCGGTTTATAGCAGGGGATTTGAAGGTGAAGATTCAATGGTAACAGTATTACTTGATGTAAACTGGAACTTTACACTTAGCCCCTCTTAGGCTTGGGTCTTTTCAAGAAGTGAAATTCTCCTAATGAGACATGTGTACATTATTTCATATATGGGACTAATACCTAACTACCATTGGCAGGTATTTTGGAATTGTATCAGGATCCTGGTGACTTCCTGGTTTGAGATTTTAATTGGAAAATATCATTAAGGTCCATGTGCATTTCTTCCATTGCAAGGATCCTCCTCACGAAATACCTATATTTACATATACATGTGTATAGGAAAAACAAGTGTCTAGTTCAAGAATGATAGTTAAGGAAATAATAATTAAGTAAATAAAAAAATAAATAAGAAATTTTAGCATGATGGAAATTGATCAAGGGGTTTACAACTGTTCACCATCAATTTTGGTATATCTCTCTCTTTTCTCTCCGTGCTATTTTTCATATGGCTCCCAAGCAACGTATTTCTTCTCAAAAGAAGAGGAAGGTTGATGAAGGTTCGTCCTCGACCCCTCATAAGGCGGCCTCCTTTTCTCTTTACACTCCTTCGAGACCAGATGGAGATTTCTACGATGAATTTATTTTTGTGTCCCAAGATGCTTCGAATTCTTTGTTCACGAATTTTCATAAAAGAAAAATTTGTCCGGGTGCTCCTATCAACTTCACACTATTTTCTGATCACTCTAATGTATTCACATATCATCATTTGCTAGAGTTAGTTCAATCCACTTATCTCGTTTATACAAACGCCGTTTGTATGTTTTATTGCAATTTTTTGGTCACAAAGGGTACGGTAAAATCTAAAGTTGGTGGAGTCGACATTGAGTTCGATGCCGATGATCTCACAATCATTCTTCACATACACAGTGATGGAGAAGCACTTGTAGAGATTACATCCATTGAGTTTTTTGAGGGAACAACTTTTGATTCCTTCCGTGATTCGCTTTGTGAGCCAAATCCTCGACCCCATGGCACTCTTCGCCCTAGACACATGAACAACTACTTTTATGATCTCCATCGCATGGTGTTCTCCACTATCCTTTCTAAGAACACTGCCACAAATGACATTTCTTACATGGAACTCTCGACAATTTATCATCTTCACTTTCATGTTTCCTTCAGTCTTCCCAAGACTATCATCTCCGCTATGGAACGTTGTCGCAAGACTTCCTCACGATGCCTTCTATACGCGATGTATCTTCCTATCATCTTTCAATATTTTAAGGTCAGTCTTGAGGACTGTCTGAGGATGCTGCTCCTGCCTATCTTCATGAGCATCGTTGCCCAGCTAAGCCTGTACAGGTTCCACCTCCTGTAGTCGCTCCCACTTCCACTGATTCTCAGGCTACTCATCCTCCTGCCGGTGTTACTCTTGAGTCCCTTCAGACTCTCATACTGGGTCAGTTCCGAGCTATGGATTTCCGTACTACCCTTCAGCTCTAGGCCATCTCGAACACGATTCATGATTTATCGTATAGCCTTGCTCACAACCCTAGAGGCCCCATTCCTATGGTTTGTGATCCATCCAGGCTTGGCTATCGCATTGATGACCGTGAGGCACAGTGTTACTTTGATCTTGCTGTCGCTCGATATAACCCAAGCCGATCTGCTGTGACCGGTCCTTCTAGTGCTGCTTGTGCTGCAGCTGCTGATGATGATGAGGATGATAGTTGAGGATTTGTTATTCTTCGTGATAATTCAGTGACTTTTTGTTATGTTTTGACTTTATGCATGTATTAGTGATAAATGCTTCTTTCAAGCATTATCAGTTATGACTTTTTCAGTTTTTTTGGTGATATATGCAAATTTATTTTCCAGTTTATGCTAGTATTTCCATTATTCCATGCATGTAATCTTTTATGTTTTGTGGTTTGATAATATTGCTATACCATTTTTCTATTATAACAAAACGGGGGAGTAAGATTGATAATTGATAAGATTTCATTCATAATAAAATTGTTTTAATAAGATTGATTAATTCATCTTGAACTTAAGATTTCTGATGCTTATTCATTGTATTACTAATTTGGTTTGAAAGAATATTGGTTTAAGACTCTATAGATATAGTTTCAGCAGAATGTTTTATTACAGGGGAGTTATAAGACTTGATCGTACACTACGGGGGAGCATTGAACATTGTATTGTACCAACTGTTTGACGGACAAAAAGCTACTGCCGTACCTTTCATACTCATCAAGTCTACTTCCACTTCAAGCTGGACCATTCTTTAAGTATCAATCGTAAGTTTTGTCACATTATCAAAATGGGAGAGATTGTTGGCACATTTAGCCATAGTCAAACCAATTTCGATAAGTGTCTTAAACTTCGATCTCGATATGAAAAGAAACGAAGAATACAGATTGGGTCATCTCTGAGATTTTATATTTATTCTGTATTTTTCTATTTATTAAGTCTAGAATATTTGTGAATCGGGATCACTGGCAGTTAGAAGTCTATCCTTGATTCTATCCTAAACCAAACCAAATCTATTTCTAAACTAATTCCTAAACCAAACCATTTCTTAAACCAAAACTACCCTGGAACTAGGCTAACCGAACTCGGTCAGAGTTCTGCCCGAACTCGGACCAAACTCGGTTAGACCAAATCACTCATGGTCAGAAGCTTTACCTATTCTTGTGGATCTCCAATGTTTGAATTTTTGAACATAAGGGTACCGAGTTCTGCCTGAACTCTGTTCTACAAAACCCTATAAATAGAGAAGAATTTTTTATTTCTCAACACATTCAATCTTCATCTTCTCGATTCATTTCTAAGCTTTCTATTCTATTCTATTCCCAAAGCTTTAAACTTCAAATCTCCAAGTCAACTCAATTCTTCTAAGTGCCGATAGTTTTTGAGTAGGAGTTTGAGTCGTACAAGCTTCGCGTATAAAAGCTTTCTTCAGAAAGGTATTAAAGTTTGTTCGTAGGCTTCGGATAAAAACACGACAGTGGTGAAGTTGGTGTGTTCTTCAGAGCAAAACACGTGGTGTAATCTCTATTTCAAATAGTGGATTCAAACATTGGGTTGAGTACTCGAGACTGGACTAGTCCTCACAGAGGAAAACCATTATAAATCTGTTGTCTTTGCGTTTTGCTTTCTCGCCCTAATTTTTCTGACTTACTTACAATTATATATATATATATATATATATATATATATATATATATATATATATATATATATATATATATATATATATATATATATATATTGCTTCACCTGCTTAGAGTTAAATTTTTAATTGCTAAATATTCTCTGCTGCACTCTATTCACTCCCCTCTAGAGGTGCCATTGTTCCTACATGGGCCAATAGCCTAGTCACTGCTATTACTTCTGTTTTCTTTTTTATAATAGCCCACTCTATTGGGCAGGAAAACACGGCCCACCATCTCAATAAAACCCTAACCCTAAGTTACATTCTTTTCTCTCCTTTACTCATTATTCACCATACAGCCGCAAAAAACAAAAAACCCTAATCCAACGAAAAGAAGAAGAAGCAGCAGAAGACGAAGACATGGAGAAAAAAAAGAGATGCATATCGAAAAGGATAGGAAAAGGTATCGAGGCTCACCTTGGTGCGGTGTTGGCTCGTGCGGTGGTTCGACGAGTCTGGTGGCGGCCGAGGAGGCAGATGGTGGTGGTTCTTCGTGGCGAGGTTGCGACTTCGATCTGGTGGGTTGCATAGGTACACATTGGCCAGATCTAGTGGATCTAGTTGGCGGACGACGAGATCTCGATAACAGTGGCATGGCGGTGGAGATCGACGGCGGTGGCTAGGCACGACTGTTGGCGACTTTGAGGCTTCAGCATCGGCTACAGTAGACCAGATTCGGCGGCCCTGATGGTGTGATAACCTGGACACGGTGATCAGTGGGCTCTGGCTTGATCGTGTTCATGCGACGGACTCGAGGCAACTAGATCTGGACACGACGGCCAGATGGTGACGAACTCCGGCAGTGCGGCTTCGTATAGATCCGATCAAGATCGACCAATCTGGTGGTGGAGCTCGAACTCCGACGAGGATGGTGTAGACGAGCTTTGGCCTCTGACAGCGAGAGTTGGCGCTCCGACGCACGACTCCGGCAAGAACTGTCCGGACATGATGATGAAGACTCGACGGCGATCCAGTGTCCTGACTCCTTTATAACACGGCGACAAAGACTCCGACGAACGCCTGGCCGAACATGGCAGCAACGAGGTGGTGACACCAGAAATTAGGGTTCGGGATCAGATGTACATGTCCGTGTCGGGGACATGTAACCTACGTTATTCGAATTTTGGATTTTCCTCAAATTTTTGGATTTTTTATTTTCGAATTTATTTTCTAAATCTTTAGAAATCCTGAGTTTCAATATTTTCGATCGAGATGCCAAAGTTATTGGTTGGTCTTTGGTTTGAAAATTATATCTTGTCATATATCATTTTTGTCCTTTTTCTTATTTTCTTATAAGTTAAAAATATTTAATTTTGTATAAATAATTGTCTAATATTATTTTAAAAATAAATATATTTATTAACTATTTTTAATAGTGATCAACAACTAAATGTTAGTGGTTAGCATTTGGGTTAGCAGTTAGAAGTTAGTATCCCACTAAGTTCCTAATCTATTACATTTATATTATTGCCGTTAGGGTTTTCCTACATCAACCCTTTAAATTGGGGACTCCCCAACATTACACTAATCCCTAAGTCCCAACAATAGCCTCCATTCCATGGCATTTCCTACCCACAACTCCAACAGCAGCACACCATTTTTATTTCATGCCTAGTCCAGCCACCCCATCACTGCCAAGCCCGACCATACTACTTCTCATCTCACCACCATATGGCCGATGCCACTCCGGCTGCACCACCACACGGCCCACACCCCTGTCGACCACTCACCATTACAACTGCCCTTCTTTTCGGCCAATGCCGTACCCACAACCACCATTCCAGACCATCAACACCACCACCTGTCTACACCCCGGCTAACTTTGACCCCCCGACACCCACGCCTCCGCCTGCACTAGACCCCGGCCTGGCCCGGCCATTCGCTTCGCCACCAATCAATGCCTCGACCACCATTGACAGCCCACTTCCGTCAACACCACCGCCACCACCACTGGCTCCAGTCGCAGCCAACAACCACCACCACCAACATAGCCTATACCTATCACCACCGCCATAGCACCAACACCACCACGATAAGACAGCCCGGCCACTATTAGCCGAGCCACCCACACCACAATCGTCATCCTCTATCGCGTAGCGTAGCGTAGCCGACGCCAGATCCGTCGATGGCAACCAGATCTGGCCACAACCGACCAGATTTGGGAAGCAGCCGTCACCCTCCGCCACCCACCATCTCGGCTCTGCCGCGAGACCCAGATTCAGGCCCTTGCTCCATGCCAAGCTTGCCTCCGACTGGAGTTCGGCGGTGCTTCTCCTAGAGCCGTTACCTTTACCCTGGCCTCTGTAGACCCGACACCGCCCCGCCGGCGCTGCTCCGGTCGCCCCTCTCTATAAGCCACCCTCTTCATCTCGATCTTTCCCTCTCGAACTCTCTCTTTTTTCTGAAATTAGGAACAGAGACACCCCTCCCTATATTAATATATATGTATATGTTATGTATCTATTATTATTAGTTTATGGTTTATAGTTAAATAGTTAATTAGTTAATTAGTTTATGGTTTATAGTTAAATAATTATCCGTTTGTAGTAAACTATTGTATATATTTGTTTTAGTGTGTGTGTATATATATATATATATATATATATATATACGTATGTATGTATGTATAATTTTTAAGGAAGAGGAACTTTATTGATGTACCAGGCGCAAAATGCCGAATCCTATACAAGTAAAAGTGCCACGCACCAAGAAAGGAAAGAAACAACTACAAAATGATGCGAGGCTGTAGCCGAAAGAGGTGATGGAGTCATCAGTGGAAAGTTTCAGTCTATGGGCTCTCTAGATCATGATCGACCATTTGATTGGGATGCATGTTTGCTACTAAGGGGCAATGAAGGGTGACGGGGTGTCGGTCCCTTTAGCCATGATCCTGGCGGATGCCAATGTGAATGAGCCGCTTGGATTGGGGGTCCACTTAAGGGAGTCCAGAACGTTGGAGATCTGCAGATTAGCGGCTCAAAGACTCGCAACCGCCTCCTGCCAAAGCCAATCTATGACTCTGTTCTAAATCCATCCGAAGTCGTTGTCCCACAAGTCTTGGATCTTCCCGATGTGAGGGTTGTTAACAGTTAGAAGCGCATCTCCTAGCCAATGCCCTTGACTCATCGAAGAGTGACCGCTGCCCAATTGCAGACGGATGAGGGGTTCGGCGAGCTCGCGACCGCGTGAGATTAATCGCTAGGTGGACGAAGATATGTTGTTCACTAAGGCCGTCAATGGGTGAGTGAATCTTAAATATCTGGCCTTTATGAACCTGGACCAGAGGGAGTTTTTCGTGTGCAGCTTCCACCATAAATTCATGGTACAAGCGTCTACTAAGTGCTCTAGTCTACAAAATCCCAGCCCGCCCTCCTCGGTAGGTTTTGCCATGGTGATCCAACCGGCCCAGTGGGGCTTGTCCTCACCATGACTGTGGCCCCAAAAGAATCTGGTGGAGAGAGATTCGAGAAGGGAAAGGACCTTCTTGGGGGGGGGCTGCAGACGGCCAAGATGTGGATAGTAATGGAGGAGAGAACGTATTTGATAAGAATTATCTTCCCGCTGGGCAAAAAGGTTGCATTGTGCCAGCCCTCAATCTTCTTCCTGATAGAGGTCACAAGGGACTGGAAGATGCTCGAGTTGGACTTGCCGTAGACTAACGGACAACCTAGTAGTAGAAGGGGGATATACGGCGGCGAAGGAAGTCAGATTGGAGAGCCTATTAGAGTTGATCCTGTCCATTTTATGGTGAGTGTAGATGACGCTTTTGTTGTTATTGACACGCTGACCGGAGCATTTGGCATATCTTTCCAGCGTTCTGTGGATAACCTCGACAGATTCGATATCGCCGGAGGAGAAAATGAGGACATCGTCGGCGTAGGCGAGGTGATAGATGATGGGACAACCAGTAGTTGTGTGGAAGTGATGGAATTATGGGTTGTTGTTCATGCTTTTGAGGTTTCTGCTGAGGGCTTCTGCCACGATGATAAAGATGGTGGCAGACAGAGGGTTACCCTGTCGTATGCCACGGCTGGAAGGGAAGAATCCCTCCGCTTGACCGTTGATGACGGTGGAGAACCAGGAGTTGCTGATGGATCTGAAGACAATGTTAATCCAAGATTCAGAGAAACTGAACGATCTGAACACCCAGATCATGAATTGCCAGTCAAGGCGATCGTAGGCTTTCTCCATATCAAGTTTGATGGCAACGTTACCACCTCTGGCCGGGAATTTCATGCAAGTAACCATCTCTTGAGCGAGAAGGATGTTGTCAATGATGTTCCGCCCCCTGATAAAGTCGCTCTGCTCTTCAAAGATGATCCTAGGAAGGAGGTGGGACATCCTATTGGCGATGATCTTGTTGGTGAAGTTGCATAAGCTTATGGGCCAGAAGTCTCTGAAGGTCTCCGGTTTATCTTTTTTGGGAATGAGGATAAGGTTTGCCCTGGATATGGAATTAGGATATCTCGTCCCCTGGAAGAAAGCTGAGGTGGCTTCAAGGAAGTCTGGGCGATGATGTCCCAGCAAGTTCTGAAAAATACCTCGGAGAACCCATCCGGCCCAGGGACACTGTGTTCATCAAGAGTCCACACCGCCGACTTGACTTCTTCCGCAGAAGGGGGGACTAGAAGCTGATCATTCTCTCTTTCGATAATGATGTTGGGGATCACGGAGAGGAATTCGTCGTCTATATATATATATATATATATATATATATATATATATATATATATATATATATATATATATATATATATATATATTTTATATATATATATATATTAATATATATATATATTAAAATATATATATATATATATATATATATATATATAATATGTAGGCATACGGATTAAATAATAAAAATACTTCCCAAGTGTAATACTATTGTATACACAATTTTGTTCTTCGTGTATACGTATTTTATTATACATGTCTTCTATTTGGGCCTTGGGCCCTATATGGCAAATCGTGTCTTCTAATTGGGCCTTTAGTCCTAGAAGTACATTTTATTGGGCTTTCAGCCCTAGATAATGTTTAATTAAACCAATTGGTGTGGGCTTGATATTACAAGTTAAAATTTAGCCCTGAGCCTCTAAGTTTATTTTTATTACATTCTAAATATTAGTGGATGAATATTATTAACTATTTTTCTTAACCAATATCCTTAATAAATCGTAAGTCACGACTATTATAGTCGTTTCCTATTTCTCATCTCGATTATTATGTAAATCTTGATTCTAGACTTTTATATAACAAACTAGGCTATTTGGACTATTCTGGACTCAGTGGGACCGTCTGTGACACTTTTGGGACCATCTTGTGGAGCTTAGTATTATACCGATTCTGTGTCGACACGTTCATGTTGTGCACGTCGACTACCAACTAAAATGAGGCGAGTACATTCTTTGATAGTTTTTATTGTCTTGATATCTATTATATCCGATTTAGTTGTAGTATTTTACTTGATTTTCGACACGATGGTACACGGACTAGTATACGTCGAATCCTGTCATGAGATGGCATTCCTGGGATACCATGGTATATTGGTACATTATTCGATCTTGTTTCCTGTACTTGTATAGACGCCGATTCCTAAGGAGATTTGCTACCCTCTTAGAGAATCCCATATCATGACGTGATATGTCCGGATTCGTATACTACTCGGGAATGGGGAGTTATTAGTGGTTATGTGATCAATACCCCTCATGTATCCCCTTGTTCACTTGTTCATAGCTCCACCCTCACTGCACGTAGGGTGTAGCCTGACCTGATACTACTTGTTCATAGCTTTCTATTATGGCCGGCCTGATCCTGTTTCCGTATATTTTCTGTTCATAGCTGGTCAAATAGAATAGCCTGATCCTAACCCAAGCCGACCACATAACGCTCTAATATCTCGAATCACCGTTTATGTTTACATTATATATCAGATATTCATGTACTGCTTTACATTCCAGTATTTTATACCCTGACATGATATCCAGTTTTATATATATTATTTATTTTCAGTCTTGATATTTTATCTTGTATTCTATTATAATTGTCACTTATAGTATTTGTCAATTTTTTTGGAACTGCTGTTAGTTTATATACTCGTTCCCATCCTGACTGGATACGTTGACAAAATTTTAGGAATTGTTATGCCCCACATTATTGGACGACAGGATGATGCTAGCTGAGACGGATCTCGATATTCTTTTACCGTGAGTTGTCTCCCAGGAGTTCTAGGCCTGGTATTTGTCTTAGTTTTGTTATTGTTTATCTCCGATACATCATATGATCTTTTATAGATTCTAGTTGTTCTAGTGATACCGTTATCTCTTCTTATTCATATCTTCTTAGATGCTTGTGATTGGAGTAAATATTTTCGTTATAGTTCATCTAGATGTTGTAGATAGTTATTGGGTACTTGACAGCGTTCTATCGCCGGTAATGCAACGTAGGATGGGCGTGGCCCACGTACTCGTACCCGAATATCCAGGTGCAGGTCGTGACACATTTTTGTGGTGGCCCATACAGGTCAGTCTTTGCAACTAATGCGAAGTCGTGGTAGTACTTAGGCTTAGTCGTACTATTGCGAGCCTGCCCTAGGATTGGATTTGAATCATGGAATATTTTAGGATTTTGGTACTCAATCGCATATTAGGAATTCTTGATAGATTCCAGGAATAACCCCTGAGAATCTTACTTCAAACTATATTGATTCTATGTTCATTCACTTTTGTTCATCCTAATTTTTAAACATATGTCCGTTACCGAGCCCAATTCTTGCATTAAGATGAGTTTTGTGGAATCTAGAAGGAACAAAGAAATCTAAGTTAAATTTATAACCATCCGGGTTGGTAAGAGAACAAATGATTAGTCGATATTATATGTGAAGGTTGAGATTTATTTTAGGTAATATTCAAGGGATTTTGAACTTCGACCTAGATTGAATATTGTGACTTGAGGGTTTGTTGAAGTAGGTTTGAGAAATAAACAGAAATAATGAATTCAGGAAAACATGGATTATGTAGTCAGGCCAAGAATGATTTATAGATGTGGATTATAAGTTTAAAGGATTAGAGGATAGTGTTAAATGGCCTTGTGAAAAAAATGTTAAAGAGGCATTTTAATATAATTTTATAGTGGTAATAACCATCAAAGGAAATATTAAGTTGACTTCTTGCTCGAGTGGCCAAGAAGTGTCAAGAGACGCGATTAACAAGGGATGAAATTTTCAAAACGAAAATAGTAAAAAGGATTAGAATGAAAATTTACAGGAGCGGTGACTGAGAATTGGATTAAGGATACTTAAGGTTTATAACTTGTATAAAGGACTTAACAAGGCTAGAAGGTCATACAACTTGGATAAGTTATTGACACATGAAATTTTAAGAAATGGTTACATATAGGAACTATGATTCCTACCTGGTTATCAATAAATTTAATTGGTTTGAACAATAATTGAGGTTTCTTGAATAAGATAAAGGATGATTTCGAAGGTAGATTGCTATGAACTCATTAGAGGAAAATTTCAATGATATAGAGTTAACATTTGGGAAGATAATAGTGATAAAGAATTTCTGATAATAGAAACCCCGACAAATTTAGACGTAAGAGTTTAGAAGAATTTGTATGAGTATCAAGTAGATAAGTGACCCTAGGGATGATATTAGACCAGGTTATCAGTAGTGGATAACTAGTGACTAGGAGTCACGAAGAGGATTTAGTGAGAAAGAGTTCGATTTTAGACAAGGAGAACACCTTGGAGATTGAGAAATTTTGCTTTTGGACAAGTACAAGAAAAGGGAAGGAAACGTTTTCATTATGACCAGTTAAGTAGAACAAATCTCTACCATTCCTTCTTCGTCTTATCATCATTTCATCGTTTTTATTAACCCCGTCCTGTTTACGTTGATCAAGTAACTCATTCCCAAATATGTTAGCTACACTTGAACTCTTTTGAATTCTCGTATCTCTCTACTTGGGAAAGGCCGAGAAGTATCGAAATCATCAAGCTCTGAAAGGATGGAATTTGTTATCATGTAGTGACCCTAGTAGGAATACAGAATGACATACATTGAAAAAGAATAGAGAAATATATGACAAGGATTGAAAACAAATCAAGAGACCAGTGGCGTCCACATGGAAATAATTACACTTGGAGAATTAACTTGAGTATGGATTACTTTAGACAAAACGTAAGAGGATTTCAAGAAAGAAGAACAATGGAATGTACATCGGTAATGAGAAATATAATATTTTGTAGTTGTATTTTTTGAACTAATGAGGATATTCGAGGACGATATGATTTTGAGAACCTAACTATTTTTTAAGTTACTGGTCCTTGAGATATTTCATATTGGAATTAGACTAGGATACTGAGATTTGGAATCCAACTACATGAGAGAGAGATTATGATCGCATGCAGTAGTGATACTAAATTGAGTAAAGGATTGTTAGAAGAACGTTTGAGAACTGGTAGGAAAAAAAGAAAAAAACAAACAAAAATTTTGAGTAATAAGAAAATCTAGAGATTTTGTGATCCTAATAAGAAGGATAATATTTGAAGGTATAAGTTGAAGGAAAAGTGAAGCTGATTTTTGAATAATAGAGGGTAAATTTTTATATGGTAGGGGTAGCACTAGGCTTGGACAATATAGAAGTATAGATTTGAACAATAATTAAGGATGTTTAGAAACCTGGATCAGATATTTCAAATCCAATTTAGGACAAGGTGGAGAAATTTGAACTTCAAGATGACTAAGTTGAAAGCGGACTACAAATCAAAATAAAAGGAAAAAGAGGAGTCATGGAAAAACTCACGAGTAGGATAAAGGTCTAGCCTATATTAGTTATGGGGAAATTTAATCTTCATGACTGAAGATTATAATTTTTGGTAGCAGTAATATAAGGGTTTGATTTTTTTTTTTTATGAAGAACAAGATTTTTAGTGGTATGCATGGGCTTGTGAGATAAGGTATCAATGGCAAATGACGATCGGATAATTTTGGCAAATGAAGCAGAGTGAGATGATTGCCTCGACTTCCTCCTAAAAATCATATATTTTGCTTTCCGATCTTAGTAGAAGAAATCTATTTCCATATCCTTGAACTGTTCCCTTAATTTCAACATCGCTAAATTTTGATCCTTCTTGACCATTACTCATCGATTTTAGTCAGCACCTTTATCGCACCAACATCCTTGATTCTAGACTATACTCAAACGATTTCAAATTCAACCATGACTTGGATTTCAATCATTTGGTTGCTCGTGTTCAGACTTCAATTTTGTTTTTTATTATGCCTAAAATCATTTGTTTGACCAAGGTTAGACTGACCTTATCTTTGATTATGTCGAATTTTGATTATAATCATGTTTGGATTTTAACACTCGTGCCTAAACTATTTTCTGACCATGATTGATTTTCTAATTATATCTAAAATTCTCGTGATTAGTCGTGCCTAGATGACCTGGCATGACTAGACGACTTTGACTTCCGCGATCGTAAATCTAAGATCGTGAATATACCTACTTTACTCTCGATCATGCCTGGAAATTGACCTTCACTTCAAATCTTGATTATGCTTAAAAATTTTATCTTGATCATAACTGAGTTTTGCCATTAATCGTGCCTGTGCGACTTTGAGTTTGATTTTCATCGAGCCTAAACAACTGATCATTCTATGCTCGAATTTTGATTCCACCATTGATTCTCCTAACCGTGATTGAAATCGTGCCTCAATGTCTGGAGTTATTCCATAGCATGCCTATACAATATTGTTTGTGCTGCATTCTATTGTGCCATTCTATCGTACCAAAATCATTAATTGTGCCTAGGTAATTTTGAATTGATTCTCTTGATCGTGCCAAACCGTCGTTCTTTTGATCGTGCCTAAGGCATTGACTAAACCCTTTATCGTTCGATCCCCCTGCCAACCTTTAATTTCGAGGACAAATTTTTTTCGGAGGGTAGATTTGTAACCTCCGTTATTCGAATTTTGGATTTTCTTCGAATTTTTGGATTTTCTACTTTCGAATTTATTTTTTGAATCTTTAGAAATCCTGAGTTTTAATATTTTCGATCGAGATGCCAACGTTATTGGTTGGTCTTTGGTTTGAAAACTATATCTTGTCATATATCATTCTTGTCCTTTCTCTTATTTTCTTATAAATTAAAAATATTTAATTTTGTATAATAAAATAATTGTTTAATATGATTTAAAATAAATAAATAAATTTATTAACTGTTTTTAATAGTGGTCAACAACTAAATGTTAGTGGTTAGCATTTGGGTTAGCAGTTAGAAGTCAGTATCCCACTAAGTTCCTACTCTATTACATTTACATTCTTGCAATTAGGGTTTCCCTACATCAACCCTATAAATTGGGGACTCCCCAACATTACACTGATCCCTAAGTCCCAACAATAGCCACCATTCCTTGGCATTTCCTACCCACAACTCCAACAGCAGAACACCATTTTTACTTCCTACCTAGTCCAGCCACCCCATCAATGCCAAGCCCGACCACACTACTCATCATTTCACTACCACGTGGCCGATGCCACTCCGGCAGCACCACCACACGGCCCACACCCCTGTTAACCGCTCACCATTGTAACTGCCTTACCTTCCGGCCATGTCGTACCCATAACCACCGTTCCAGACCATCAACACCACCACCTGTCTGTACCCCGACCAACTCCGACCCCCGACACCCATGCCTCTGCCTGCACTAGAACCCCGCCCGGCCTGGCTATCCGCTTCACCACCAATTAATGCCTCGACAACCATTGACAGCCCGCCTCCGTCAATACCACCGCCACCACCATTGGCTCCGGCCGCAGCCAACAACCACCACCACCAACACAGCCTATTCCTCATCACCACCGCCATAGCACTAGCACCACCATGACAAGACTGCCCGGCCACCATTGGCCGAGCCACCTGCACCATAGCCGTCATCCTCCACTGCGTAGCGTAGTGTAGCCGACGCTAGATCCGTCGATGACAACCATCAACCAGATCTGGGACGCAGCCGTCACCCTCCGCCGCCCACCATCGCGGCTCCGTCGCGAGACCCTGATCCGGCTGAGCCAGCCCTAGCTTCGTGCCAACCTCACCGCTGACTGGAGTTCGACGCTGCTTCTCCCAGAGCCGCCGCCTTTACCCTGGCCTTCATGGACCCGACAACGCCCCACCGGCGCTGCTCCGGCCACCCCTCTATGTAAGCCACCCTCTCCTTCTCGATCTCTCCCTCTCGAACTCTCTTTCTTGTTTCTGAAATTGGGAACAGAGACACCCCCCTCTATTAATATATATGTACATGTTATGTATCTATTATTATTAGTTTATGGTTTACAGTTAATTAGTTAATTAGTATATGGTTTATAGTTAAATAATGATTAGTTTGTAGTTAATTATTATATGTATTTGTTTTAGTGTGTGTGTGTATATATATATATATATATATATATATATATATATATATAAAGGAAAAATATATATATATATAAAGGAAAGCACGAACTGTATTGATCTATCAGGCGCAAAATGCCGAAGCCTATACAAGTAATCGCGCCAAGCGCCAAAATACAAAAAATATCTCTTGCAAAGAAGGCCAAGAGACAGACATGCTCCCTAGGCTGGACCTGGGTTAGGACAGCGCCCTCTAGAAACTATTCGAGAGGTGATGGCAACGCCTGTTGACTTTGGATATCTGCCTGAGGACCTCCCTGTTTAGAGATTTGGAGTTGTTTGGTTGCCCTTCATACTTAATTTGTTTTGGTTCTTCAAAAGGAACCAAATACCAGCGGCTACGGCGATCTGATGCCCGTAAGACCTTTTCCAGTTGGTGAGAAGATCGTTGAAGCCCATAGGCGAAGCAAGGCTGAAGCCAATGGCGATAATAGAGTCGTCGGTGGGGAGCTCTCGGCGTTGCGCTCTCCAAATTAGAACTGACGATTTGTTGGGGATGCAAGACTGCCAGAAGGGGGCGATGAATAGGGCCGGAGTGTCGATGCCTCTGGCAACAATCCTGGCGAAAGCTAGCGAGAATACTCCATCAGAGTTGGGGGACCACCTCAGAGTGTCCGGGCCGTCACTGTACCGCACATCTGCGTCCGCTAGGCCCTGTCTTCGGTTGGCTGAATGAGACAGGGCCCAAGCCAGTTCGCCTCCCTGCCCTATCTCCAGCCAGAATTGCTATCCCATAATTCACGGATTGTGCAATTAGGGGGAGGTCAAGGTTGGATGAAGGATGGCCTCTCCAAGCCACCATTCGTGGCTTATCGACGAGCTTCTGTTGCCAAGCTGCAGGCGGATAAGGGGTTCTGCAAGGAGATGGCCGTGAAGAATGTGTCGCCCGGTCGCGGAGGATCTGGTATTCGCGACGGCAATCGTAAGGTGGGAGAATCGATAGTATCTGGCCTTCACAAAATAATGCCAGAACGAGTTGCCCGAGCGTAGTCTCTACTACAACTTTATGGAGTGGGCATCAACGATGTGATGTTGTTTACAAAAAAACAAAAGAGGTTTTGATTTCTAGAAACTGAAAAAGAGAACAAAAAATATAATTGAATTCTGGAAAAGTACAACTATAGAAATTTGATCAGAAGACGATCACTTTATCCCTTGGACAATATGATATCAAAGACACGAGCCTCTGGAGGATGCAACAGCACTTTAGCAGGAGATTATGATCATTCGTGATGCTTTGAGACTGATTTGAAACTCTATTTATAGAGTTCTGGAAATAACCATTCAGCAGTTATTCTGGGTTGCGCAAGTTTTCGGTTGCGCGCCTATTCACTTGCGCGAATGGTTACACCAACTGCTGTGGGCGTGTGGCATCGTTTGATTGAGATGCGCATGCTCGTGGGCAGTGTAGTGGGCACGTTCTGCAAAGTTAGTGGCTTATTCGCCATGTCACCATGTTCTGGATACTATTTTGATCACCTTGTGCGAGCTTCATCAGGTTGCGCGAGGGTGTAATATAGCAACTTGTGCGAGCGGTTGCACCAACTGCTGTGGACCCGTGGCATTATTTGAGTGAGATGCACATGGCCGTGAGCAATATAGTCGACACGTTCTACGAAGTTAGTGGCTTGTGTGCCACGTCACCCTGCTCTGGATATTGTTTGTTCTCCTTGCGCGAGCTTCATCAGGTTGTGTAGGGGCGCGACGTAGCAACTTGCGCCTGGGTTCAACTGCGCACAACCTGACATGTTGTGTAAACTGCTAGCTGACTAAATCTTCTCGAGCGCCGTATTTACGCAAAATTTGAACGGATTTTCCTTGATATACGTTCAATCAGTTGTGAGGTAATGATGATGCTTTTATAGTCTTTCGAAGAAACTGCCACGTGTCTTTAGCGCAACCTGAGGTTGGCGTAACCTGAGATGGGCGTAACCTGATGTGGTGCAACTTGATATAGGCAAAACCTGATATGGAGCAACATAATATGGCAAAACCTAATATGGTGCAACCTGTTGATATGATGCAACTTGATGAGATGACTTCTGGGTGAGTATCATAGCTTAATATTTAGCCTCTACGAGGGCCCCTTCAAAGTTTTCGAAACTTAAAAAGTCTTCAAAGTTTCGAAATACTTTGAATTAGAAATGACTGTGTCTATGTTGCGCCAGTCAACTCGAGCCCGGTTCTTCATCGCAAGTTGCGCGGTTCAACCTCACTTGCAAAGCTATAAATAGCTGTACCCATTGAATTTTTTATTCTTCATCATCGTTTAAGATTCCTCAAAACCCTATTTCTTTTCCTTCTTCCCGATCTTTGAGAGTTTCGACTAAAACCAATGGCGCCCAAGCGCTCTGCTGCCGAGAAGGACAAGAATGTGGTCGAGTCCTTTAAGCGAGCTCCATCTTCGTCATGCCGAGAAACGGCTAATACTGCCATGGAGGGTAAGTATCTGACCTTAGACCCGATTATCAACCGCCCTATTTAGGGTTTGGCCCGATTCTGACAACGTACGTCCACTCTTTTTAGAGTTGGGCGCACCGTATAACTTGCGCCTCCCTTTTTAGGGTTGGTTGCTGTCGATCCGCGTTGTGCAGCACTTCGAAAAGTTGTGCGGTCTTTTGATTTTATGAAATCAATTTGGGTGCAACATGAGGGTCGCACAACTTGATTGCTGCACAATACAAGAGTCGCACAACCTGGTTGCTGTACAACCTGATTGTTGCACAACACAAGAGTCGCTCAACCTGGCTGCTGCGTAACCTGATTGCTGTGCAACACAAGAGTCGCACAACCTGACAGTTGCGAAATAAAAGAGTTGAGCAAATTGTTGATGTAACATATTCTATTTCATTAGTTGAAACTAATTTCTGCTTGTTCATCTTCATGTAGTTGACTTGAGAGAGGATCCCAATGCTGAAAGATTTGCCTCTACATTTAATGTGTTAGCCCAATGATTACATCGTGTTTTTGAATATGGCTAATCAATTGAGTTTAACATAATGATGTCACTAATATTCATATACTCACTATCATGTTGCTACTTAAACTTAGCAATATCCTAATTGTCCTATATCATATTGTCATGCTTGTATCGTACTGCAACATATTTTGCTCGCCTAACATGTATTTGTAGACATGCAGTAAGCATGATCAAACATGATCAAACCAGAACATATGCAAGAATTAATGATGAGCCAACGACGGCGTTATACAAGAAAATTTCTCTGAACCGCCTAGCGACCTATCCGGGGCCTCGTATCGGGGGTTCCGTTGTCTGTAAGTCTTGCAAGTCAGTAATCTTCCAAAGGGCTCTTGGATTTCTCTAAACTGCCTAGCGTCATCAAAGGGCTCTTAGTTTTTCCTATTTGTTCCAAGTCTGTAATCTTCAATTTATTCAGCCTAGGAGAATGTGTACATTGAGTCGCACTGGGTTATCTCAACCCCTATACATATCTTTCCAAGCTCTACCATTCAAACAGTCCAATTCCTGAACCAAGCCAAACAAAGCCCAAAGGTCGAACTCTGCCCCCACATAGAGTTTGGGCCGAACTCTATCCCCAAAATTCTAGGAGCTAATTTTTAGGATATGCTCATTGCTAGTTATCCAACGGCCAATTTTTTTTGAATATTTTGGACAGAATTCGGGCTGAACTCTGCCTCCCCAGAGTAGTATAAATAGAGCTTGAATTCTCTCATTTCAAATCATCTCTCACCTTCAAATATTCAAGCTTTCTAAGCGCTACTACTCCAAGCCTTATTCTTCCATATCTCCTAAGCCACAACTCTCCTTAGCCCAAGGGGCTCAGTGCGATATCAGCTAGAAGTTGTGTGCAATAGTGAAAGAAAAGTCACTTGGACAATTCCAAGTTTCGTCACCTGCGAATCTGTAAGAAGTTTGCGTGCTCTTCTGAGTAAAGGCACGTGGTTGTACACTATTTCATAAATAATGAATTTCAATCCTGAGCTAGAGTTCTCAGGCCTGGACTAGTCCTCCACGAAGGAAACCAGTTTATATCATTGTGTTTGCGTATGCTCTTTTGATCTTTATTTACTTTCATATTTCTTCTAATTTATATCTTATCTTGATAGTTTTTTTGTGGAGGTGATATAGAGTTAATTTTTAATTTGTGATTATCGACACAAACTCTATTCACCCCCCACTAGAGTTGCCTACACGTTATTTCATAATGTACCTAAGTACAAAGAGGACCTATCACACGTGTCATATCCGTATTATGACCTTCCTGAATCCAGGAGAGCTATACTCGCAGCTCAAGAAAACTCCACACTACTGTGTTTGATGAATGGACAACCTTTAGAAAGTGTGGATAATATAGTTCATAAGAAACCAAGCTTCTTATTTGGTGATGCTATCAAAAGGACGTCCTAGCCCAAAGCCAATAAGGAAGGCATGGTTTACCAGTGTAGTAAGGGCAGGATGATGTAACTCCCAGAAATGTCAAGATATCTATCATTGTCTCGATATAAATTTTCAAGTTATCCTCGCCGGATGGCATAGGATATAACTCCACAGCAGCAAGCAAGAGTGGGAAGGATCTGTTATAGACTAGGTCTATAAAGTAGAGACCAATTCTATAGCACCTCAGATTAATACAGCTCCCATCTGAGATGTCTGATGCCAGGTTGTGTATCTCCCGAGGACTCCTCGTTGTTACACCCGGTTAGAGTACCAACTTTTGCAAATGAGCTTGCCAAAGTTGAAAGAAGATACCCGGACCAGACCGTACGATTGACAGGCTAGGTAAATCCAGATAATAAGCGCTGGAGTAGCTTGGCTAACTGGGTTCTGAACCACTTCAAAGACATGCTTTTGGAAATAGGTCTTTATGAAGCAGTCTGGGCTACAGTTTATGGGTTTCGCCCAAATGCCCACATATTCCTGGCTCTTGTAGAAAGATATAATGATAAGACCGATACCTTCACGACCCCGCATGGGGAGATCGGCTTTGCTCTTCACGAGATGAAGTTTCTTTCTCACCTGCCTATGGGAAACAACCCGTACGAGGAATACGTACCTACTAATGAAGAGTTAGACATACTATTAATAGAAAATTCTGAAATGGTAGGGGTTTTCGAGGAGCTCTTGTGTCACTACAAGATATGTTCCCTCTACTACAAGAGTGCCACCATAGGGATCTACAACACATCCAAGTGGCTGCCTTATTTGTTCTTGGGTCATATTCATGAAGATAAGATATTCGATACTCAGGCTTGTGACCCTTGTTTCTTCAAACCACTTGATAAAAGCGACATCCAAAAACTGATGGAGAAGTACAATCAGTTTGACAATGAGCTAGATGAAGATTGGTCCCCCTTCAAGGCTGGTGACATGATCGAGAGTTATTTCAGACAAGGTTATAGACCAATGTCTAAAGAAGCCCAGTTGGCGGGCTTTCTTTCTATATGGCTGCGACGGTTTGTAGTCCCTAGAGGCAGTGATTTCGATAGATTTCACCGAGGTGTCCTATTTGCTGCAGTACATCTTGTGTTCAGTTACAAGATAGACCTCCTTTCAGCGATGACTTGTCGCTTAAATGCGGGCCTATGCTATTTTGTATATACCATGCTGCATGATAAAAATGCTAGGAATGAATTTTCCTACACTGAGATGCCCTACACATATCTATACGGGTGGCTGCACTTGCATTATCTTGGTTTGATGTGCCCAGATATGAGTATAGTAGGAGGGGACTTCATGAGGCGGTATTCCAACACCCGTTTGAATATCAGCGCATTATCAGAATGCCGATGAGCATTGAATAAGGGTTCTGGATAGAGATTTCAATGCATTCCTCCCCTTTAAGGTTATGAGCGCATCCCTCTAAACCTTATGGATACGAAAGCTACTTCACTTCGTATGATCCCCTCCACCTTTGAATGGTTGAAGTCAATTCGGCCATCTTACTTGGTGTTTCGGTTTGAAGAAGAGTGCTTCTTGGAACCATATCTTCCAAGCCGATTTGCCCGACAGTTTGGCTATGATCAACAACATATGGGAAACGCCATAACTTGCCTAAGTGCCCGGGGTTATTTGATTAATGGAGCCAGGGCTTGGGAATACTACAACGCTCGGGGTAGAAAAGCAATATTCTACATGCCAAATGTCCCTCCCAGACAGGTCCACGTATGTTGTACACATACGCAAACTTATATACTTCAGCGAATACTTTTGTCGAGAACTTCAATCTGACCCACAGCTTCGCAAGCGACAAACGTACAAAGGTTGGGATTCGTACAACATTATCATTCAGAGATGCTGAAAATCAGGATCCGACTGACGATCCATTAGAAGCTTCCCTTATAGGATTTGCTGATGAAGCGACTGATCCATTAGATCTTCCATTAAAGGTATGAAAAGACAAATCTCCTGCCAAAGGTCTTGGCAAGAAAAAGAAGGCTGGAGAATCATCAACTCATGATGATCTCTCTTCCTTACTCCAAGCTGCAGAGAAGAAAAAGAGGAGGGCTGTAGTGGCCGTAACTGAACTAGCTACCTCAAGGACAATACGACCCCAGTCAAAAAAGATGACTGCTAGGACATCTCTTGGAGTGGGTGAGATGACTCCTTCATCGGTTCCGAAGCAAAGCGGAGACGCTCAAGAAGAAATTTGCGAAGAAGAACCAATAACACCTCTGTATCGCAAGCCTAGAAGGAAGTTGCTAGCAACCAGAGGAGATCGTCCAGGAGTTGGCTCTTCATCCACTCTATCTGAATAAGAGACACCACTACCTTTGCAACAAGATTTGCCACTTCAATAAGGTAGTTTTTAATATTATTTTCATATAATCATGTATAACTGAAATTTGAAATTTTTTTTTTCATCTGCAGAGGTTAGCATTCTGGCTCCGTTCATGACTATTCCTGTAACTGTGTTAGCTGCAGCAAGAATTATGATGTCATCTCTAACTCCAGGAATTCCAAAGACTATACTTCCTGAGGAGGAGTTACCTAATCCTGATGTCGCTGTCCCTTCTGTAGCCCAAACTCCTACTCATTCTCAAGAGGATCGAGAAATGATAGCGGCTCTCGAAGGTTGTGACTATGTGATGTGTTTGAAGATGATTCTATAATCGCCGTTGAAGGAGATCAAGCTTTGGTGGAAGTCCGTTAAATCGAGAGATAACAGTCGAAGAAGACCAAACTGTTGCGGGTGAAGAGCACCATGTTGTTGAGATGGGGCATCTAAGACCAAAAACTGATGAGCCTAAAATAACAAACATCGGATAATGGCTTCTGAAGATGTTTAGAGTGATCAAAATCCTAACCCTATTGTTGCAGAGACTCAGACCCCTACTGATCAAGTTTTTGAAGTTAGGGATGCAGAAGAAACTGCCCCAACTGGACAAGTGGAATCAGGGGTTGGAAGCAGCTGTTTCTTATTAGGCAATTTCGAAGCTGGAAGTAGTCACGCAGCTATGTCCAAAACTACCATGTCCAGGCTCCGCTGTGATCTGGATATGCCCCACGAAACCCCACATGTATTTTCAGGATCAGGTAAAATTTTGACTTTTATTTACCTTAATTCCTTTGATAATGTTCTAGCAATGGTGTATATTGATCACAGAAGAATAATGGGAACGACTAGTTTGACAATGGCTCCTTTGGACAGAGGAACTCATGTAGGAGAAGGGAGTCCATCCCAGATGTCCAAATTCGGGTCTCCTGATGCACAATCTAAAGTACTTCCAACTGCTACAGTAGTAGAAACTCGGATCGAAGTAGTGGCCACTCCAGGCACCATAGCGACAAACAAATTTGTTGTGGCTTCTTTCATCAATGCTTTCTACAAATCTCTGAGGCCTTTGGTTCAAAGGGTGATGGAGAGAGATGACGTTCCATTTTCAACAATCAGAAATAGGACGAAGGTATTCGTGTTATTGGAGACCGAGATCTGGCAACCTATATGGAGCATGTTTTGGACGAGTTGGAGGAATCTATTAAAGTCTACAAGGATCTCCAAAGAGGGGATATTTGATCACTAGTGGATGCCGAATGTGATGCCATGGCTCGTGAAGCTAAAATGAATAAGGCTAATTTGAATCCTTCTTGGTGGCTTTCTCTCGACGCTCCGCAGAGATGGACACCCAGATTACTGAAACAGCCTCCAGTTGTGAGTGTCACAAAACTGCAGCTATAGAGAAAAAAAGTAGTCCTTGATCTGGAAGCTAAAATTGCTCGGCTTCAGGAACAACTCAAGACGGCTAAGCAGCATGTGGAAGAAGAAACCCAACTGCACCAGGCTGGCGCAAGCCAATTGGATCTTTTGATGCGTCAGAAGGATGAGTTTGTTTGAATTCAGAATGAAGAGATAGCCCACCGAACGACCTCTCTACTCGACCCAGTGTCTGAAAGAATCCAAGCTAGACAACGGGTGCTTGAGTCTCTTGTCGAACGAGCTAAGACTTTGGAGAAGCGGATCGCATATCTTAGCACTCAGCCTCTAGAATAAAGAGATCCCAGTTGTTATCTCCTTTTTTTATATATGATGTATTTTGAACATTTTGAAACATCATTAATGAAATGATTTTTGTGTTTCCATTACTTGTTGCATACCTTGTAAAAGATATAAGTAATAGAATAGGAAATATATTCAAAGGTACTGGACGTGACATATTTCTTTGTGGAAAATAACAATATTCATTATATCTGCTCAGAGGTAATGTTGACGTAGCATAATATAATTCTTGGGATATTATTGTTTCAAAAGACGACTTTATTAGAGATAATATGGACGTGATAAGTCATTTGATATAGAAAATAGAATTCAGAGGTAATGTGGACGTGAATTCATTTTTCTATTGATGATCTTCAAGTCAGCTGGGACTCAAAGACAGGATATCATGTCTAAAAAAATAATATTTGTGATAATACGGATAAGATATCTTTTATAACAGTTGGATTTCAAAAGACAGTTAATGATTCGGATGGACTCTACTGGAGATTATGAGTATTTATTATATGTGGCTTTATTTACGGAAAAGTAAATAAATGATAATAAATGTAGGTTCATTCACGAGGTGAATAAAGACGAAAAGATTGATGAATGAATAAGCATGCCTTTTCAAGGAAAGAAATAGTGCAAAACTTTTTGGAGAATGTTATCCACACCTATACCTTCATTGCAAATGTCTTCCAAAGATGTACCTAAGAAGGCTGAGATCATCCCGAAGATTGAAGCTGCTACCTACACTTCTTTTGACGAGCCTCCGCTGCCTATCCAGCCAAAAGTGGAAGAAAGCTCGGTTGTTCCTGAACATAAGCAGGACATTCTCGCCAAAACTGGTGGAACATGGATGCACTGGCGAAGAAGAAGCTCTGAGGAAGGCCGCCTGTGAACTACTGGTGTCATCGGATGTCACGACCCGTACCCTAGAGTAAGGGCATGAGACGTGGGTACGTCAAGCCTACGCCGCAGTATCGACGGTAGAACGCTATCCTAGGTCACATACATCTAACAATTATAAGGTATCTGTACAGTTTATACACTCCGAATGGAGGTGACATAATAAAGTACAGCTCAATCACAACTAAGGAAGAAAGCACGGTAAGATAGAATAGATGAAATACAGAATCCACAGATGATAAATACAAGATAGAGAGATTTAGCTGAAATCTAAGATAAACATCTCCACAAATCTAGAGTACAAACTCCCAATATATACAGTGTATCTGACATAACATAAAGATAAATAGAACTAGCCTAGCTAACTAGCCTAGTCTATAGGGGTAGTGTCATCAGCAAGTGCTGGGTCCTCCTGAGAGTCCAGCTCAAGTGTGTCGTCTATGCCTGCTCCGTAATAAGTGGGACATAACTCCTCAGTGTCGTCTGTAAAGTTCAACAGGTCCAGTCAGGACTGGGACCGAGCATAGTACATCTCACGCAGTTCATAATGTGACAGGATATATAATATGCAAGAGAGTAAGATACATGAAACACTGCAGAATATACATGAAGTAAAAGAGAGAGCTGTAATGTAAATATATACTATAAATAGAAAACTACAGTGAACTAGTGATTTAGAGTACAAGATGAACATATGAACGGCTTGAATTTGCACATGAGTAATCTAAGAGTTTGCACATGAGTATACTACTTTGGAATTGTTCACATGACCATTCATACTCCCCCGTACCCTAATTAATACACAAGGATCCAGATAGGTTATGTTATTGCACATGATATCATATGAAGGCCCATAATAGGGTGCACATAATTGTATATATGAGGGCTCCATGAACATGAGAGTACATGAATCACGAGAGTGCACATGAATGGTGAAAGCACCGGAGTACATGATGAAAGTGAAACGCACATGACATACTGTAACCCGATGATCCCGAGGGGGATAATATCTCATGAAGGGATCCATATAGTACTAATCTGTGTTAAACATCGTGACAACATCAAGTAAAGTAATTTAGAGTGTAAATGTAAATCTTATCAAGTATGTAACGGTCAGAGAATGTACTCGCCTGATATCATGAATGTCTGGAAGAAAATACAGCCTGAGGAGTGGTGTCTGGCTCCTAATCAGAACAATACAAGTCACAACATGTCCAACTAATAAGTAAGCTACTATGATGTAGTCTACATGATATTAGATCAATTCTAGACTAAAGTCAACCCTGGTCAACTTCAGTCAACTAAATAGTCAAAGCTAGGTCAACTAGGTCTACCTAGACCCAATGAAGTCTCACTAGGCCTAACCAGTCTACCCTAGCAAGTATACACCATACACTGGTCTATGTGACTCTACACATGTGTATATTTCATATACACAAGACCACACAAGGATACCATAGCCTATGTTATCTAGGTTATATGCCATAGGCTATGCACATACAAATTCCATACATTTGTACACACTATTTATATAGGTAATCCTATATGTATTACACTATCACATTAGTTATATATATTATTTATATATATATATATATATATATATATATATATATATATATATACATGGAGAGTTAGAGAGGGAAGAGCATGTGAATGTGTGTGCCATAGAGTATAGGCATGTACATACCAATGTGTGTCTAACATGGGCATGTGCGTGTATATAGCTGACATAAATGTGTACGTGTGTATGTGTATAGCAGTTAGGAATAGTGTAATGGCTTCTCAGATTTGTAAAGTGGGATATGGGAACATGTCAAGGTGTGAAATCTCACATTTCAGTGTGTTTATATTGTATATAATCCCAGTTCAATTTCAGTTTTCAGATTAGTATAGGTGTGTGTGTGTTTAACTGATACCAATTCACAAATTCCATATTTTAACAAAATAGTGAATATGTATAATGGTTTAAAACTCAGGAACATTATTCCTGGCAATTCAACAACATGACAGTTATAATGAAATGGCATTTGTTCTCAGGAATCCCGTAATGACCAAGGTTCAGTCCACAATAGTGTATATCAATCCTAGATTTAGTAATGACCGAGGTTTATCCTAACATCTCATGTAACCCAAAAGCAATTTAAAAGCTAAACCTCGAGCCTAGCATAACCCTAACATGTTATCTAATTATAACAGCAACTGACCATATTGAATTTCATGATATCAACATCCAAATGTGAATCAAAAATGGGAAAACAGTGAATATATTCACTGATACTTAACAGTATCAGAAAAATGGGGGATTGCCCATTTCGACATGAAATAACAGCTAATAAGTTAGGTTAATGGTTGGTAAATAAAGACTAACATGTGTACGTGTCATACATGTAGTATCGTGTCCAAAAATAGGACATGAACGTGTCCAAGAACCACACGAACCCAACCCACTGAACTGGGTTTTGACTGCAGTGAACTCGTGTCATGTGTGAGTCAAAATTCTCCCTCGACACAAACCCATTGGACTCGAGGCCTTGGGGGTGTCGTGTCATACATTGCCCCAAGCTCTGTGTCCAATCTCACGTGTCCACGAGGCCTACAACTCCTACACGAGCACCCGAGTAGCAGGGCACTGCTGGCCGCGCATGCGGGGCGTGTCCACGAGTCCAACACGACATGGACTGGACTCGAATCCAGCTTAGACACAAAGAAAACCATAAGCCACTCAAAAACAAAATTTTCTATTCAAATACATTCCGAAAACAGAGTCGAAAAGCCCACTGTGGCATTTCGTCGAACACCACCGCACGTAGGCTGATACGTGCCCGATACGGACACGTAAAGGACACGACACATCACAAAACCTATACCTACAGCTAGAGGACACCTAGGGCTATGCAAACATGATAAGAAATCAGAAATCTAATGGCTAGATAGAAAGTTACCTTTGTGTGTTCCTTCTCAAGAAAAACCCTCAAATTGAGATCCTTTCTAGCTAGCCCAAAGCTCCAATAGAGTCCAAAACTAAGGTTCACCTCCACCAACAGTAGGAGAACAATATTTAGATTATAATACAAGAAATTTGAATGAAAATGGATGAGTATTGATCAAAATAGAAAAGGTTGAAGGAAGAACAAACCTTTGCTCTTGAAAATGGAGGAATGAACAAAAGAGGCAAGTAATTTTTGGGAGACATTAAATAGGGGTGTTGATCCCTAGGTGCCCGGCCCACTATTCTAGGGTTAGGGTTTTAGAAAATAGATCAATGGCTCTCCTATCATCTAGTCAAATCAAGGGTCCAAAATCTAGGTTTACACACTAGTCTAAGTTGCAACCTAGTTAGCTCTAACTAACCATGACTTAACCAAAATTAATCATGACTAACTAATACTAACCATGGCTAACTAAGACTAGCTATGACTAATCTAGGTTAGGTCCAATCTAGGTTAGGGCTAATCACAACACATGGCAACTAATTAAATAATTATTAAACCACACCATTCCAATAAATATATTAATTTCAAATAAATTCAAAATGACAAAAATACCCTCAAACTAGAAATGTGGTAGTGACAAATCTACCCTCCTTAAAAGAATTTTGTCCTTGAAATTGAAAGGCGAAACTAAACAGATGATAAGGATAGACAATTTTACCTCACGGTCCAAAAAGATAAGGGTATCATTCGCGCATCTCATCCTCCCGCCCCCAGGTAGACTCTCGTGGAGAATGATGCCTCCAAGCAACGCGAACCAAGGATATCACATGGTTTTTTTAGTATCTTCTCTCGGCGATCCAGAATCTCCACTGGCTGCTCTGGATAACTGAGAGTAGGTCCCATCTCAATCTCCGAGTGATCGAGCATATGGCTAGGGTCAGCCACGTACTATCTCAACTGTGATACGTTGAATATATTATGGACACCCGCTAGTGCAGGTGGCAAGTCTAGCATGTATGCCACATCACTAACTCTCCCGCTGATCATGAAAGGTCCGATAAAGCGCGGGCTAAGCTTCCCACATCCACCAAAACGTATGGTACCACGAGTCAGAGATATCCGAAGAAAAACCATGTCTCCGACCTAAACACAAACAAGGTCTCATGTTACTAAATAATCAACATAATCAAACAAACAAAACGAACAAACAACCTACTTCTAATCCTATCTCTAATCTGTACCTCAAACTCCAAGGGCCTCCGGTGGCTATCGGCCCAGCGCCGATGTCTGTCCTACGCCACACGAAGTCTGTCCTTGGTGAGCTTTAAATTCTCGGCTGTGTCAACAACATATCTGGTTCCAGTAAAGCTCACTCGCCAACATCATCCCAAGATAAGTGTGTACGATACCTATGCCCGTACAGAGCCTCGAAAGGTTACATCTCAATGCTGGCCTGGAAACTGTTATTGTAAGCAAACTCTACCAAATGCAGGTAATCCTCTTAGAAACCTCTGAAATCCAAGATACACCTTTGCAGCATATCCTCGAGTGTCTGAATAGTCCTCTCTGACTGTCCGTCCGTCTGGCGGTGGTATGCAGTGCTGAACTTGAGCTGAGTGCCCAAGCTAGTCTGCAGACTCCTCCAAAAATAGGAAGTAAAACGACTATCCCGATCCGAGACAATGCTGACCGGAACCCCATGAATCCTGACTATCTGCCGTATGTACCTCTGCAAGCTTCTCTGTAGACGTACCCATCTTGAATGGCAAAAGGTGGGCCAATTTGGTCAACCTGTCAACGACGACCCAAATCGTGTCTTTTCCTCCTGGTGTATGCGGCAATCCAGATACAAAATCCATAGTGATATACTCCAACTTCTACTCCGGAATGAGCAATGGCTGTAATAATCCTCCGGGCCTTTGCCTCTCCACCTTGACCTGTTGACAGACCAAGCACCTAGCTACGAAGCGAGCTACCTCTCGCTTCATCCCGTACCACCAAACAAGCTCCCTCAGATCTTGGTACATCTTGTCGGCACCAGGGTGTATAAAGTACTGAGATCTGTGGGCCTCCTACATAACCTGCTCCCTGAGCTCCCTACTGGGTACACATAACCTGGAACCGTGCCTCAAGGTACCATCCTCTGCAAGAGAAAATTGGCCATCCACCAGCCCTACTCGAACCTGCTCTCGGAGACACCGTAGAGCAACATCCTTGAACTGTGTCGACTTAATCCTCTCCACCAAGTCTGACTGAATCAATAGGTCCCACATCTGCATCTGAACTCTGGACACAATCACCTCAATCCTCAGGCTCTCCAAATCAGCAAGCAAGTGACGGTCCATAGTCAAACACATGGCTGTCGGATACCTACTCAAGGCATCGGCAACCACATTGGCCTTCCCTGGGTGATGTTGAAGTAAGATATCAAAGTCCTTCATCCGCTCTAACCATCTGCGATGCCTTATGTTGAGCTCCTTCTGTGTAAACACATACGTCAAGCTCTTATGATCTGTGAAGATCTCGACCCTCCCTCCATACAAGTAGTGTTTCCACAACTTCAGAGCAAAAATCACTGCTGCCAGCTCAAGGTCATGGGTAGGGTAGTTCTTCTCATGGGGACGTAACTGCCTGGAAGCATAGGCAATCATCTTCCCATGCTGCTGTAAGACACAATCCATCCCCTTCCCTGAAGTGTCACTATAGATAGTGAACCCTCTTGAACCAGATGGCAATGTCAGAATCAGAGCTGTCGTAAGCCGCTTCTTTAACTTATCAAAAGCTGTCTGACACTCCTCTGACCAAACAAACTCAACATCCTTCCGGGTCAGCCGAGTCAACGGCCCTGCAACCCGAGAGAAATCCTGCATGAACCTTCTGTAATATCCTGCCAGCCCTAAGAAGCTCTTAATCTCTGCCACTGAAGTAGGTGCTGCCTATGCGTCAACTGCTGTGATCTTCTTCGGGTCCACTGAGATCCCATCTCCAGTCACCATATGACCCAAGAAGTCAACTCTATCCAGGAAGAACTCACACTTCGAGAGCTTGTCATACAGCCTCACCTCATGAGTGTCTCCAGAACCACTCTCAAGTGCTCCTCGTGCTCCTTCTCGGTCTTGGAATACACCAGGATATCATCAATGAACACCACCATGAACTTGTCCAAGTACTGGTGGAACACCTTGTTCATCAAGTTCATAAATACCGTCGGGACGTTGGTCAGCCCAAACGGTATAACCAAGAACTCAAACTGTCCGTACCGTGTCCTGAAAGCAGTCTTCGGAATATCCTCCCTCTTCACCTTCACCTGGTGATAACCTGACCTCAAATCAATCTTGTAGAAAACCCGAGCTCCGCTCAACTGATCAAAGAGATCATCGATCCGCGACAGTGGGTATCTGTTCTTGATCGTCAGGTTGTTGAGTGCCCTGTAGTCGATACACATCTGTACCGACCCATCATTCTTTGGTACAAAATGTACTGGTGCACCCTAAGGTGAAGAACTCGATCGAATGAAGCCCTTGTCCTGCAGCTCATCCACCTGCTTCTTCAGCTCCACCAACTCACTGTTGTTTACTCGATAGACATGCTGAGAAATCGGTTCCGTACTGGAAACCAAGTCTATCGAGAACTCTACATCTCTATCCGATGGAAGCCCTGGCAAATCCTCCAGGAAGACGTCTATGAACTCGACAATCAAAGGATGTGGAGCCGCTTGCTCCTCAACTGAAGCTTCGCAGAAAAGTCTACCGTCCTGCTCTGCCTGCCGTCGGGTGTACTTGAACTCGCCAAACAGAACTCTACCTCCTCGGTAATCTATGCTGGCGTGGTGCCTGCTCAACTAATCCATACCTAATACGATATCATAGTTCGGTAGTGGCATTACGAGCAGGCTTACCTCCAACTCATGGCCTCCCAAAATGACACTTCGCCCTCTACAAACGTCACTCACGAGGATAACTCCACCCCCGATCGTGTTCTTGCAGGTCATAGGCAATGATTCCGATACTAGGCAATGTTTAATAGCAAATGATACTGATACGAAACTGTGGGAAGCCCCGGAATCAAATAGAATGAAAGCTGGAATAGAGTCGAGAAGAACCGAACCTGCGATCAGCTCTCCGATGGCCTCTATATCCTCAGCCGCCATGGCGAAAGCTCACCCCTGCTGGCCTCCCCTGGCCTGCTGCTGGTGCTGTACGAACCGCTGCTGCTGAGTCGGCAGCGGTCCCGTCTGCGGTCCCCCTGGCGCCCTAGCTCCCTGAGCTGCTCGTCCCGAAGATATAGGGCCCTCCCTCAACTGGTGCTCTGCCGAACCACAGAGTAAGCACCTCCCGAGCCTCTTTCTGCAGTCGTTCTACACGTGCCCTGGTTTCTTACAGAAACCACAACTGACTGGTTGCTGCCTAGGGGCCTGCTGCTGCTGCCTCGGCTGTCGATGCTGTACTGGCTGATACCTCGGCTGCTGAAACTGCTGCGGTTGGAACCTCTGCTGCTGCTGGAAGTGCGGCCTCTTGGCCGGTCCTCAGCTACCACTAGCTCCCTGGATGTCTCGCCCCCTCTTGAGCCTATGCTCAAGATCATCCTCTGCGGCTAAGGCATCTACTAAGATCTCCTCAAAGGTAGTGCTACGAGCACTATTGGTATAGGACTTAAACTCCTTTACCAACCCCTTTCTGAACCTCCGAGCCTTTGTCGCCTCGGACAACTCCTCTATAAATCTGCCTAGATGACAGAACTATCCTGCATACTCCTCCCCGGACTGGCTGCCCTGGACTAGGGCCTCGAACTGAGTCTCGAGGACCCCTAGTGCTGTATCAGGGAAAAATTTCTCCTTGAACAGCTTCTTGAATGATGCCCAAGTCTGCCCTGGAGTACCAACCCACGGGTTGGTCTGGTACCAAGTGCGGGCCAGATCCTGCATCATGCTGGTCGCTGCCTCAATCTGAATCCTCACTGGAATCTCAGCCAATCTGAATATCTCCTCTATGTGCTCTATCCACTCGTTCGGCGTACAGGATGCCCTCTGTACCCCAGAAATCCCTCTGGTGCATCTTCTGAAAATCTTGGATGCCCTTCACCCTCGGAGGGTGTAGCTGCTGAACTGCTGCTGGCTGAGCTGCTGCTCTCTCCACTGTAGTCAGGGCCAGATCAATGCCCCGACTAAACTCTGCTGTCTGCCCCTGCTGCTGGGCCTGCTGGCCCTCCATGAACTGCTGAAAGAACGTGAAGAACTGTACTGCGTCAACTATTTTCGAAGGTGGCTGCCGCTGCTGAAACACCTCTAGAATCACCGAACTCGGCCCATGTAATATAGGTGGAAGGGATCCTCCGAACGCAGCTGAAACGCCTACCCCAGCTGGCATGACTGGGGCTGCGGTACCACGGGCTGGCTGCTGAGTATGAGAGGTAGCAGACCTCTCATCGGCATCCCCCTGGCGATGTGATCTCGTCTCAACCATCATGGAGACATAGATCAAACAAGAAACAATTACTAAGAATGAGTCAAAAAATAGCAAGGAAGGACAGTTTTTATTCAAAGGAAGACACATAGCAGTAAAGTGTGGATATACGGAATCTGATAGAGTTTTTTCTAATGTGATTGAGTACCTTCAAAAATATCCTAATCCTATTGCAGGCTGCAGTGATACTCTAGTTCGAATACCACTGTATTTCTAAACGACCTGCATGGGCTACCAGTAAAACTGTGTCACGACCCGTACCCTAGAGTAAGGGCACGAGACGTGGGTACGTCCAGCCTACGTCGCAGTGTCGGCGATAGAACGTTGTCCTAGGTCACATACATCTAACAGTTATAAGGTACCTGTACAGTTTATACACTCCGAATGGAGGTGACATAATAAAGTACAGCTCAATCACAACTAAGAAAGAAAGCACGATAAGATAGAATAGATGAAATACAGAATCCACGGATGATAAATACAAGATATAGAGAGATAGCTGAAATCTAAGATAAACATCTCCACAAATCCGGAGTACAAACTTCCAATATATACAAGTATATCTGACATAATATGAAGATAAATAGAACTAGCCTAGCTAACTAGCCTAGTCTATAGGGGTAGTGTCATTAGTAAGTGTTGGGTCCTCCTAAGAGTCCAGCTCAAGTGTGTCGTCTATGCCTGCTCCGTAATAAGTGGGATAAAACTCCTCATTGTCGTCTATAAAATTCAACAGGTCCAGTCAGGACTGGAGCGAGCACAATACATCTCACGCAGTTCATAATATGATATGATATATAAATATACAATAAAGTAAGATACATGAAACGCTGCAGAATATACATGAAGTAAAAGAGAGAGTCGTAATGTAAATAGATACTATAAATAGAGAACTACAGTGAACTAGTGATTTAGAGTACAAGATGAACATGTGAACGGCTTGAATTTGCACATGAGTAATCTAAGAGTTTGCACATGAGTATACTACTTTGGAATTATTCACATGACCATTCATACTCCTCCTACCCTAATCAATACACAAGGATCCAGACAAGTTATGTTATTGCACATGATATCACATGAAGGCACATAATAGGGTGCACATGATTGTATATATGAGGGCTCCATGAACATGAGAGTACATGAATCACGAGAGTGCACATGAATGGCGAAAGCACCGGAGTACATGATGAAAGTGAAACGCACATGACATACTGTAACCCGATGCTCCCGAAAGGGATAACATCTCATGAAGGGATCCATATAGTACCAATCCGTGTTAAACATCGTGACAGCTTCAAGTAAAGTAATCTAGAGCGTAAATGTAAATCCTATCAAGTATTAAACGGTCAGAGAATATACTTGCCTGATATCCTGAATGTCTGGAAGAAAATAATGCCCGAGGAGTGGTGTTTGGCTCCTAATCAGAACAATACAAGTCACAACATGTCCAACTAATAAGTAAGCTACTATGATACAGTCTACATGATATTAGGTTAATTCTAGACTAAAATCAACCCTGGTCAACTTCAGTCAACTAAATAGTCAAAGCTAGGTCAACTAGGTCAACCTAGACCCAATGAAGTCTCACTAGGCCTAACCAGTCTACCCTAGCAAGTATACACCATACACAGGTCTATGTGACTCTACACATGTGTATATTTCATATACATAAGAATACAAAAGGATACCATAGGCTATGTTATCTAGGTTATATGCCATAGGCTATGCACATACAAATTCTATACGTTTATACACACTATTCATATAGGTAATCCTATATGTATTACACTATCACATTAGATATATATGTTATTTATATATATATACATGGAGAGTTAGAGTGGGAAGAGCATATGAATGTGTGTGCCATAGAGTATAGGCATGTACATACCAATGTGTGTCTAACATGGGCATGTGTGTGTATATAGCTGACATAAATGTGGGTGTGTGTATGTGTATAACAGTTAAGAATAGTGTAATAGCTTCTCAGATTTGTAAGGTGGGATATAGGAACATGTCAAGGTGTGAAATCTCAGATTTTAGTGTGTTTACATTGTATATAATCCCAGTTCAATTTCAGTTTTCAGATTAGTGTAGGTGTGTATGTGTGTGTGTTTAACTGATACCAATTCTCAAATTCCAGATTTTAACAAAACAGTGAATATGTATAATGGTTTAAAACTCAGGATCATTATTCCTGGCAATTCAATAACATGACAGTTATAATGAAATGGCATTTGTTCTCAGGAATCCAGAAATGACCAAGGTTCAGTCCACAACAGTGTATATCAATCCCAGGTTTAGTAATGACCAAGGTTTGTCCTAACATCTCATGTAATCCAAAAGCAATTTAAAAGCTAAAACTCGAGCCTAGCATAACACTAAAATGTTATCTAATTGTAACTGCAACTAACCATATTAAATTTCATGATATCAACATCCAAATATGAATAGAAATTAGGAAAACAGTGAAAATATTCACTGATACTTAACAATATTAGAAAAATAGGGTATTGTCCATTTCGACATGAAATAGCAGCTAATAAGTTAGGTTAATGGTTGGTAAATAAAGATTAACATGTGTACATGTCATACATGTAGTATTGTGTCCAAAAATAGGACACGAACGTGTCCAAGAACCATACGAACCAAACCCACTGAGTTTAGACTGTAGTAAAACTGTGTCCTTTGTGAGTCAAAATGCTTCCTTGACACAAACCCATTGGATTCGAGGCCTTGGGGGTGTCGTGTCAGACATTGTCCTAAGCTTTGTGTCCAATCTCACATGTCCACGAGGCCTACAACTCCTGTACGAGCACCCGAGTAGCAGGGCACTGCTGGCCGCGCACGCGGGGCGTGTCCACGAGTCCAATACGACACGGACTGGACTCGAATATAGCTCAGACACAAAGAAAACCATAAGCCACTCAAAAACGATTTTTTCTATTCAAATACATTTTGAAAACAGAGTCGAAAAGCCCACTGTGGCATTTCGTCGAACACCACAGCACGTAGGCTGAAACGTGTCCAATACGGACAAGTAAAGGACACGACACATCACGAAATCTATACCTACAGCTAGAGGAAACCTAGGGCTATGCAAACATGCTAAGAAATCAGAAATCTAATGGCTAGGTAGAAAGTTACCCATGTGTGTTCCTTCTCAAGAAAAACCCTCAAATGGAGATCCTCTCTAGCTAGCCCAAAGCTCCAATAGAATCCAAAACTGAGGTTCACCTCCACCAACAGTAGGAGAACAGTATTTAGATTATAATGCAAGAAATTTGAATAAAAATGGATGAGTATTGATCAAAATAGGAAAGGTTGAAGGAAGAACAAACCTTTGCTCTTGAAAATGGAGGAATGAACAAAAGAGGCAAGTAATTTTTGGAAGACATTAAATATGGGTGTTGATCCCTAGGTGGCCGGTCCACTATTCTAGGGTTAGGTTTTTGGGAAATAGATCAATGGCTCTCCTATCATCTAGTCAAATCAAGGGTCCAAAATCTAGGTTTACACACTAGTCTAAGTTGTAACCTAGTTAGCTCTAACTAACCATGACTTAACCAAAATTAATCATGACTAACTAATACTAATCATGGCTAACTAAGACTAGCTATGACTAATCTAGGTTAGGTCAAATGTAGGTTAGGGCTAATCACAACACATGGCAACTAATTAAATAATTATTAAACAACACCATTCCAATAAATATATTAATTTCAAATAAATTCAAAATGGCAAAAATACCCACAAACTAGAAATGTGGTAGTAACATCAGACAATAATGACTTCGAGCTTCTTGTGAAATATGTCTTCGATCAGGAGGGCTCTGGTCCTCATTGATTTTATGTATTTCCTTTTGTCTGAGTTATGCAATAAAAGGAATCTTATTTACATTCTGGTTTTTGTGCTGATGTATTTTTATACATAGTATTACTTGAGAAATTTTCAATTGGTAGGCATCATGGCGACTCGACCATCCATACCAGTCAATTGATAAGCTCCGTTTGAGAAAACTTTGCTTACAATGTAGGGTCCTTCCCACTTTGCTTCGAATTTACCTTTACTCATGTGCGTCATAGTCATAGGACGTCTCACGGTTAGAACTTGTTCTCATTTTAAAATGCTCGTATTTTGACTTTACGGTTGAAAGCTTTTGATAGACGAGCTTGGTTTAGCTCAATATGCTGTTGAGCTAGGAGCCGTTTCTCGTCAAGCGCTTCAAGCTCCTGAAGTCGAAGACGATCATTATTTTCTGTTGTGAGTTCATTGGCAATTGCAATCCTTAAGGAGGGGATTTGAATTTCCAACGGTAGGACAGCCTCACAGCCATACACCAAGGAGAATGGTGTACAACCAGTTGAAGTACGAATAGTAGTACGATAAGCCCATAGACATTCTCCAAGCTTTTCACTCTAATTTCTTTTATTGGTAGAAACAAATTTCTTGAGAATCTTGATGATAGTTTTGTTAAATGCTTCAGCAAAACCGTTCGCTGCAGGATTATAGGCCGTGGAAGCAATATTGTTGATTTTGTTATCATCGCAAAACTGAGTAAATTTTTAACTGATGAATTGTGGTCCATTATCATGAATGATTCGTCGAGGAATGCCAAATCTGTATATCACATGATGTTTGATGAAGTTGATGACGCTGCTAGTCTTGACTTCAAATAAAGGTATGGCTTCCGCCCATTTCGAGAAGTAATCGGTTAGCTAGTATAAATCGATGTCCTCTAGATAACAGTGGATTGATAGGTCCAATGACATCCATACCCCAAGCTTCAAAGGGCCATGATGCAGTAGTCGGATGAAGGAACTCTGACGGTTGATGGATAAAATCTGCATGAATTTGACAGGCTCGATATTTCCTTGCATATTTAATGGCGTCTGATATCATAGTGGGCCAATAATAGCCCATACATCGGATACGATCTTGTAACTTAGGACCAGGCTGATGTGTACCACATATTCTATCGTAGGCTTCACGTAGTATTTATTTTGCTTCATCTTCCGCAAGACAGCGTAAGAGTAGACCATCAAATGTTCTTCGATAAAGGGTCTTAGAAGTATGATTATAATAAAACCATAGTGATCGCGTACAAATTGTTGTAGCTTCTTTAGAATCTTCAGGTAAAATGTCATGTACCACGGAGTCAATGAAAGGAGCTCTCCAATCTTTACTAACGACATTAATCTCAGTTGAATTACTGAACTCAATATTTGAGTTATTCTCAATGCAAAATAACTCTCTATTAGTGATAACAATCATTTACTGCCTTTTTTACTGAAATTGCTAATACAGCTGCCAGATTAGCAAGTGCATCAGCCTCCGTATTATATGCCCGACGTACATGTTCAATAAAGAAAATCTTAAACGATGTAGCTAGCCTAATTGCTGCTTCATGGTATGGGACAAGATCTTGGTGCTGAACTTCATATGTGCCTCTAACTTGGTTAATAATCAGTTTAGAATCTCCAATTACTTCAAGATATTCAATATCTAATTGTTTAACCAATTGGAGACCAATGAGTAGAGCGTTGTATTCAGCCACATTATTGGAACACGACTCATCTAAAGAATAAGCTCTTTGAATAGCCAACCCTTCTGGTGAGACGAGGATTATTCCAACTCCAGCGACAATAGTACCTTTTGGTCCAATTCTGGATGCACCATCAAAGAATAGACGCCAGGTAAGAATTTCTTCTGAAATTATATTGGACTCCAAAGTTTCGTCTGGAATCTCGTCGTAGAGTTTAGACGTTTCGGAAATTGGATAAGCTGCCAGAAAGTCAACAAGAGCTTGACTTTTAATAGATTTTTGAGGAACATAAACCATATCATATTGTGCTAACAATATGGCCCATGTTACAAGCCTAGAATTGATGTACTGGGCTTCTTCATCAAGACTCGGAGAGGGTTAACTCTAGAAATAACATGAATAGTTTGCCCAGCGATATAATGTCTCATCTTTTAAACAACAAACATTAAAGCTAGACATTCTTTTTCCACTGGGGTGTATCAATGTTCAGCTCCAATTATCGTACGGCTAAGGTAATAGGTAGCCTGTTCATGACCTTCTTCATTCTTCTGAGCTAATAAAGCACCTAGTGAATGGACCATTGCTCGAACATACATCAGGAAGGGTATTCCTGAGACTGGAGACACTAGAACTGGAATCTTTTTCAATACTTTGTCAAAGCAAACATGTTGCTTTCTTTTGTCAGCTGTCGTTGATTTAGGAGGAGTTGGTTCCACTGGAGGTGATGTAACTAGTGGAACATTGACAGCAGGAGAAGATGATGCTGGAGGAGTCTCTGGAGCTAGAGCAGGGTTCTTTTGGCCTTCTGAGTAGTCTCTCAGGTAAATTCTTCTAGACCTGGTACCAGTTAAGGCCTCTTCCTCGGATACAGGTTCAAAGGTTACCATATTGCAACTTGTTGCCTGGATCTTGCTTCTGGAAGGTTTTTTTTGACAAGATGAAGAGTTCGTCCTGTAACCCAAACCAACCCGAGATTGGTTACGTGAAAGGCATAGGAAAAAGGTACTGGAGAACCTTTTTCACGATTCAAGCCGAAAGACTTTTGTAGATCATATCCCATCTTTGTTATTAGTTTACGGAACTGTGGACTATACAGATAGAAAGCTGGTTGATATTTGGCTTTTGGCTTTTACATTATTGTCTCAGAAGGGGAGAAAGAAGAAGGATCTGCAGTAGAAGTGAAAGTGATAGTTAAAGGTGAAGGACAATGTTCACCCAATGAAGTCATGTGACATGACATGTATTGGGTTGCTTTCTTGGACTTTGTGGATGAAGAAGGTGCTTCAAAGTCAGCCACCAAATCAGGATGGATCTACATAATCTCTTTCTTATCAGTAGACAGAGGAACAAGACCATCAGTTCGGGCAGGTGGGAGATTGACAATCTCCAAAGTGGTTCTCGGGATGGAAATGATGCCATCCTGCACAAGTTAAGCAAAAAAATTGCCAAACTGTACAGAGACGACATTAGCTGTTACAGTCTTTTTGTCTTGTTGGAGAGTAATTGCACCGGAATTAACTATCTCCTGGATCTTGCCTTTAAGCACATAGCATGCTCGAGTCAGATGTCCAATAAATCTGTGGTAAACACAATATTTGGGGTGGTCAGTTTTACCTACTTCATAAGGCCGTTTTGCCTCTGGCAGTTAAAGTTTATTGCTCTTGATCAGACAGTCAAAGATACTCATGACATCATCTTCATCAAAAGAATATTCTTCTTTCGAACGTGGTGCCTTCTGTGGTGGTACCATTGGAGTAGGTGTTGATTGACCTATGTTTACGGCTAGAGTTTTTTTGCCTTTAACATTGATAGCCAAAGTCTCTTTACTATTGCGGTTGTTCTGACAGCCACTATTTTTAGGTGTAGCATGTTCATCTTTGTCAATTAGACATCTGAATACTGAATTGTTTGAATTTGTCAGCACTTTTTTCTGCTACTTTAGCATTTACTATGAATGAAGGCTAATCCTGGAACTGTATCGATCCAGTCCACATGCTGATTATAGGCAACATGTTTGATTTATAAGTATCTATGGTCAGAGCATCTAGAGTTCCAAGAGGCATTTTGAGTGCCTCACGGCATAATCGTTCAATGAAACTTTTAGTTGTTTCATTGTGTCGCTGTTTAATTTTAATGAGAGCCGACATAGTCATGTTATTTGTCCCCTCATAAAATTGTTCCAGGAATATTTGTTTGAATCCAGAGAAAGAGGTTATACAACCATCTGGTAAACTATAGTACCAGTCGTAAGTTGTACCTGCTAAACATCCGACAAACACTCTAGTGAGTAGAGCGTCATTTGGCTGGAGTTTATCAATCATTGCCTTAAGTTGATTGAGGTATTGACTTGGCGATGTGCTTCCATTAAACAACATAATAGTAGGGGATTTATACTTGAGGGGGAATTGGACTTCTTTCCATTCTATGGGATAAGGCTGCTTAATCCCAAGCTTTTGCAAGCCGTCTTTCTGTTTGAAAGCTTCAAATTGAGTTCGTAAAAGTTTTATGGCCTCATTGGTATCTCCCGGTGATTGTGGAACAGTGGATTGATTTGATATGTTAGGAGGGGAGCTGCATAATAAGTACCACCCCCAGTACCAGATTGGCTTGGAATAGCCTGCGCAGGTATTAAAGCGGTGTGTGGAGACTGTACCCCCAGCTCAATATTGATGGAAGCTGGTATTGTTATAGGATCTTGAGTCGAAACAAGATTCACAATCGATGGAACCGTATGTTGTGCCATAATCACAGCATGCATGCCTGTCATCATCTCAGCCATGTTCTTCAAACTAGCCTCCAAAGTAGCAATTCTCTGCTCTTGATTGTTAAAACTGGAAGCATCTTGATCTTCTATGGCGACATAAGCAGTCACTTCTCTAAACATTGAAGACGAGCTAGTAAAAAAGATGGTCCTTTCAGAACTTTTACTATCTGCATCAAAGTAATATAAGGAATCACCCCCAAAATAAGTGATAGGTATGTCCTATTGACTGAGAGAATCTTGGTTGGAATCAAGAAGGTTCCTTTGACCGATTGTTTCTTGGTCGGAAGGAAGATTCCTTTGATCTATTGTTTCTTGGTATGGAAGAAAATTCCTTCGACCGATTATTTCTTGGTCGGAAAGAAGATTCCTTTGACCGATTATGTCTCGGCTTATTGATCTAGTATATTGGTATACTCCTTCGCCGGATTCATGAATCCAATATGAGTATTGTTGACTGGGATTGCGGGATGTATTAAGTCTTGGGCATTTTCTACCTGTAGTGCTTCGAGATGCCATATTGACAGGACCGTAGAGTGGTTCATCTTCGTCCACTAGGATAGGTTCAGGAGTCTGAACATAGTTCAAACGGTCGAAGACAGACCGCTTGGCTGACTGACAACAACATTTGATGACAAGTTCATGGTGGTGATTACAATGATATTCTTGCTGCTGGACCACCGCTAGACGGAATGGCTTGCAACCTTCTGCTTCTGTATCAGGAGTTCACAGAGATCACTAACAAGATGAGAAGAAATTACAGGAATATAGTTCTTGACGATATTCGAAACATGGTTCTTGTTCTTGAGGTGTCCCGTACCTTGAGTGTACAAGGACGTGCTAAGCTGATTAGCATAAGTCTAAGGATTTTTTTACCTCAGAATTCTTCCTCTGGCGTAAGTTAACAACTGGTACAGGTTGTGCTCGGTATTTTCTCGAGGTTGACCCTAATTGGTACCTGTTGATATAGGGCACAAGTCTGATAGGGGTGCTACTTGTGCATCTATTTAAGATACTAGTAATTTGCCTTGTCGGGATCTTGAGATACGTAGGGTCGGTAGATCCTGTCCTATCCTCTTTGGAGTAGGCATAATACCCTTTTGCGTGGAAAGTTCATTCGGAATAGAACCCTGCTTCCTGACAAAGATTTGGTTGTCTCTGTTAATGATTGTTGTCATCCCCATTTTTTGCTATACGTATTTCCAGTATACGTATACGGAATCCTGATACGTATTTTATTTCTCCTGTCTTGCTAGCTAATTTTGGTTTAATCTTGTTTAGGTTCATCATGACACATCTTGGTTTGACTTGGTTCATTTTGGTTGGCTTGGTTTATTTTTCATGGTTCATCATGATAAACCCCTACCTACCACCACCCCCATTTAAAAACCCACCAACTTTTCTCTATCTTCATTATTCTTCATAACTCCTTCTTCTTCTCCATTAAAACCTCTTCCCCTCCATAGGCAAGTGCATCTTGCTTTCACTTGAGAACCCATTTTGATGGTTCCAATGGCTTCTTAGCATGATTCTAAACCACTTTAGAACTTGGAAATTTTCATTTTGGTGCATGAAATTTTGTAGATCTAGAAATTACCATTTCTGGATTTTTGTAGTTTTGATCTATTTAACTTCTTCATTTACATGATTTGATGGTTCCATGTCGTAGAGAATTTCTTTCTACCCTATTTTGACCTAAGGAAGTCCGAATTTGGACTCTGGACTGAGAAATGACATAGTTTCAAAGTTTTCGGCCATGGTTCATTCTTTCCAGACTCGTCGGGAAGACGAACAGTACATTGCTTGGGCGCATGGACTTATCATGCGCCCAAAGCAGTCTCCCTACTCTAGTAGGCGCATATGCCATCATGTGAGCGCATAGTGTGCCACATGTAGGCGCATAGACTCGTGTTGGCGCATAAGCCTTCACGACTTGTCACCTTGCAACATTCACCCTTAGCCTTTGGCCACAAGGGGTTCAACCCATGCTCGGGCGCATAGGGCATACCCCTTTGGGCGTATAGAGTGTGCCCCCTTCCTAGTGAGCATATACCTGTAGCCAGTGTGGCTGCATGACTTGTGTATGGCACATGGCCTTCACACGTAATACACAAACACTTTTTTCCATTCCTTGGCACTTGGCCATGCAAGTGTCTTGGCCATGTTGGCACTCAAGCTTGGGCGCATAGCCTGTCCATGTGGGCGCATGGGGGCTACCTCCCTTGGACGCATAAGCCCCCTTCACTTGGGCTCATGAATGTCCATGATCCTCATGCTTTTGCTTTTGCATGTTTTTGCTTATTGTATCTTTTGAGACTTGTGATTTTATGCAATTTTCTTGCGATTGATCTTCATGACACAACACGACTCGTGCATGCCATAGCTAGGCATGGCCCGACTCGACACGATATGACTTGTGCAAGTCGCAGTACGACTTGGCATGACTTGGCACGATTAGCACGATTTTGTTTGATCATGGCACAACTTTCTATGTTTTTGCTAATATAGAAACTAGACACGACTTGTGCAAGTCGTGGCACGGCTTAGCACGATTTGGCATATATGTAGCCTTCTTGTAGGCGCATAGAACCCCGTGGGCGCATAGCCTTGGGGCACACAATGATTTGGCATTTTCCTATTTTGCCATAATATGTACTTTCTTCTATATGCTGCCATGTCCTTTGGCTTTATTACATTTTATGCCCTAAGCTATGTTGTCTTCCTTACATCGGTGGCCTGTTAGGGTGCACTCAAGATATGTCTCTTCTGCTTACATGATGATATGCTATATGATCATAACTATGATATGTAAACACGGTATGTTAACAAGTCAACCATAACGGTGGTCCGTCTTGGCGCACTCACTATAAGTTTAATAAGAATAAGTAACCTGACATGATAGTGACCTGTTGCGGTACACTCCAGATAATAACAAGACATAAACCATGAATTCTGTTGCGACGACTTTATTGGCTTACAAGTAATGAATGAATTGGACACCGTGGGTGTTTCTCTTAAGTGTGTTTGTACAAGCTACATGTTCTGAATTAGATCATTTCTAGGACATGAATTTCTGATTTCCTACGGTCAGGGACTCATACTGAATCTGGCTAGGATTAATGACTAGATTGATCAAGTAGTTCATATAGAGAGGTATTTCGGCTACAAGCAATCCCGTTATCTGGGCGCCTTCCCTGATGGACTTGTAGCCTGCCGACGAGTAGGGCACATTTCCAGCTCACTGTTATAAGGGGCACTTCATTAAACGATTACTAAGCACACTGTCATGTGTTGCACTCAAGTCACCTAACAAATCATGATAACTCTTAACATGAACTTTGCGTCTGGATAACCTGGATAGTCTGCAGGGCTTGTGGCCGTAGGAAATCCTCATTGCATCTTGCTAGAAACTAGGCTTATGATAACCCTAGTTAGTTAAATATCAAGTCGTACTCTTGCTTGGTCATGAATGATTGGATGGAGTCCCATTTTGTCTAGTCTTGCCTAGACCCAGTACACGGTTATCTCAAGACATGCTTGTGTATGCTTTACTTTATCGATAATTGGTTAGAGACTAAGTTCCGTTCAGGTGAAGGGTTACAACCCTGGTCCTTGTTTGGTTTACGGGTTGTAACTTGGTTACTGGAATAGTCCTTTAGCTCTCTTATCGTTTATCACCCTGTTTTATCTAACTCATGTCTTTTATTATTTCATCTATGACATTATGTGCTAATATGCTGGTTTTAGTTCTTAAGTGAAGCCTCCTTTGTGGCACTTGCTCTTTTTTGGGGTCTGACCCAGCTGGTTTTGTATGGCCAAATTTTGGAGCAGCTTCCGAGGTTCTTCCAGCCTTCCTGCCAGATGGTGACCACCAGAAGGAATACTGGCAATGAGTGTGTTCTTATTTTGCTCTCCCACTCCCTTGTAAAAATATTCTTTTGAGGCGTTTAGCCGTCGAGCAAGTGTTAGCTCGTTTGCAACTTTACTTACTGTCTGCCTACGGGCTGTAACATGATTGACAAATCCTAGGGTTGATTATGTATGACTTAAACTCTTGCTAGTCTTCACATTTTATATGACTATCTTCAAGACCATCTGAATATGCAATGTATGGGATGCCTTACTTTGTATGTCTGATGATCTATCATCTTGTCAATTTTTCTTGCTTGCTTGAGATTGAGATACTAGGCTTGTTCTTGACCTTAAGAGACTAGTGGCTTGTAGTAAACCCTCATGCATCTAGACAGATGTGACCATATTGTAAGGTGGGATTCACTTCTATGTACGTAGCTGGCTGTGTCTGTCCCCCGCTCTCCAGTATTCTGGTTTTAGGGCATGACACGGTTTAAGTGGTGGCCCATGCAGGTCTTGTAAATTAAGACAGGAGAGGGTTTTACTGAATAGTTGTCTCAATAAGTACTCGCCCTTGTTCTCTACTCGTGTCTTTTAATCTATCTAAAATCTTGACCTGATCACATGTTTATATCCTCGATCTATCATGGTCCTTCCTTATTGTTCTCCATGCCGTTTCTTCAGCGATATTATTCTTGGTCCTACCGATCAGCAAGGCAGAGCACCTCCAGTGGACCAGCAACAACCTAGAGATCAAGCCCAGCACTCGGAGGTAGCCTCCAGAGTCATGCCTACTGGGGGTCAAGAGCCACCAGTTCAGTTAGTCCAGCCTGCAGAGCCTGACAATAGAACCCTGGTGGGACTCATCAGGGAATTGATTGCATCTCATATTCGTCGGGGCGATGCCCTGCACCAGACAGTACAAGATACCATGGGCCGTGTTAGTTATCAAGGGAACAACGCAGCCAACAGTTTCAAGCGCCTTAACCCTCCATTCTTTGATGGTAGTGAAGATACTATTGCAGCTGATGCATGGCTCCAGGATATCGAGATTATCTTGGATGCAGCCAAGACTCCAGAAGGAGAGAAGGTAGCTGTAGTGCGCCTACAGTTATTGGACCTAGCCCGCACCTGGTGGGCGATTATAGCAGTTGGATTGGTGACGCCTGTTCCATGGACGGTATTCGTTAGTTTCAGATCAAGTACTTCGATGTTGTAGCTCAGCACGACCTACAGACGAGGTTTACCAATCTCAAGCAGATGAGCAGGACCGTCGATGGATATACGGTCGAGTTTTCAAGACTGAGTCGGTTTGCACCCACCTTGGTGGCAACCGAGTTTGACCGAGCGTAGCGGTTCCAGCAGGGACTCCACCTAGAGATCATTCTAGCAGTAGTGCAGTTTGAGCATCAGACTTTTGATGCTATTTTATGAGCATCTTGGAGGCACGAGTATACCTCCCAGAGAATAGTGGACAGAACTGGATGATGGGAGCGGCCCCTTGGTCAGATGACCCAGTCCTCAGCTCCAGCCCCGGCAACTAGGGCCTTGATCATTGGAGCTCCGTGGAGGGCGACGTCAGTTACGTCGGTTCAGCATTCGACTCCGACGTACCCTCAGCAGCAGAAGTAGAGGCAGTCTTCCACAATGGCCTGCACTTATTGTGGAAAGACAGGGAACGTAGTATCAGAATAGCGTAACGCACGAGGGTTGTGTTTGGATTGTGGGGCATCAGACCAAATGGTATGGTCCTGCCCACAGAGAGCCGGTTCATCCTCTTCGGCCCAGACTAGTCCCTCGGTGAGGGGACCAGCACCAGTGCACCAGCAGCAGTACCAGCCTCCGAGGCCATTGTCGCCTCAGGCTTAAGCATTCCAGCAGCAGAGACCGCAGCAGTATGCCCAGGCTCAGATTCAGAACCACCAGAGAGGTTTCCAGCATAGGGGACCAGCACCCAGAGGGCAAGGTCAAGTGATGGCTTTGACCGTAGAGGAGGAGTTGGCATCAGGTGAGGTGGTGGTGTTTGCAAAAACAAAAGTTGATCTTTATTTCAATAAACTTTGTAAAGAAGATTACAAGAATTCTGGAAAAGTACAACTATAGGAATCCGATCTGAAGACGATCGCTTTATCCCTTGGACGATGTGAACTTTAAAGACGGTAGCCTCTGAAGATTGCGGCAGCACTTTGGCAAGAACTCCTGATCTCTAGTGATGATCTCTGATCTTTGTATGCGTATGTGATCCCCTCTAGGAAGGACTTGAAACTCTATTTATAGAGTTCTAGAAATAACTAACTTTTAGTTATTCTGGACTGCGCAAACTGGATTGCGCCGCATTGGACCGCGCAGACATCAGACTGCGCTGGCAATTACTTGATCATGGGCCAACTGTTTTGGATACATGGCATTATTTGATTGATATACGCATGATCGTGTACAGATATTTACCACGTAATGAGTCATTGATGGCATGAAGGCCACGTGTACTTTGTCAGTTGTAGTGATGGAGTGCACCAACTAAATTATGCTGGCTTCGGATTGTGTTGGGATAGACCATGCTGGGATGGACTGCACTGCAGGCAGATTGCGCTGCATGTACAGCTGTCCTCGAGCGCTGTGCTACACGATAAACGAACAGTTTTCTCATTCTCCATGCTGTCAGCTGTCAGAAGATCTGATTCTCTGTCAGGTAATGATGACGAGGCCACGTCAGCATGCGCACTTGAATGAGTGCGCAGTTCAGCCGGCGCAATCGAATTGTTGCACAATCTGTCTTCTGTGCAGTTCACTTGAAGGATGTATCATTTGATTTTGATGACTTTGTTGATGGGTGCAACTTGATTTTTAGGATCTACAAGACCCCCTTCAAAGTTTTCAAAGTTTGAAAATAGTCAAAGCTTCAAAATACTTTGAATTTTGATTTGAAAATCAAGTTGCGCATATGATGACCTGTCTGCACAAACGGAGGAATTAGCTCCTATTTATCCGGCACAATCTGAGGAGTCTATTCATTCTAAAAAACTATAAATAGTTCCCTTTCTCTTCTCTGTCATTCTTTACTTGCTTCTAATCATCTGAAAGAAAGAATTTCCTGAGCTCTCTCGACTCTCCTTCTTCTTCTTCATCAACCTTAATGGCTCCAAAGCGCTCCGTCGCTGAGAAAGGTAAGGCCCCCGCCGAGTCTTCGGCTCGTGCTGCGTCGCGCCCTTCTCGACATGAAGTTGCACATCCCGCACTGCAAGGTAGACATCCGATCGAAAACCCTTTTTAGGGTTCTTCGTCATTGCTGCACCTTCAAACCGATCTCTTTTTAGAGATTTGGTTACATTGTGCCGCCCTGTTTAGGGTTTCGGTTGCACAAAATCCAATAATCTTTATTTTTATGAAGACTATTTTCTTGCGCAATCGGTTAGAACACGCTGGCAAAAGTCAGTACAGTCTGCTGATTTGCGCAAGGCTGTCCAGCGCAAACTAATGCTTTGCGCAAGTTATTCAGCGCAATCTGATGGCTTGCCCAAGTTGATAAGTTGGCGCCACTGGATAGTTTGTGCATAGAAGCTATTGTTGTGCAATTTGATGCTTGAGCAATATGATGCTTGTGCAATTTGCTGACAGAATCTTTGACTTTACTTGTACTGAATTCTTTTTTTTCTGTTTGATGCAATTAACATCAGAGAGGACCCTGAGTATGAAATATTTGCAGGGTCTCTTGCTGAGCCAGAATTTAAAGAAGATTTATCCCATGTGCTCTTTCCACAATATGCTTTCCCATCCTCCCGCCAAGCTATCTTGATAGCTCAGGACAATGAGACTTTATTAAGTCTGATGAATGGGCAGCCCTTGCAGTCTGCTGACGCCATCACCCACAAGAAACCCATGTTCTTATTTGGCGAAGCCATCGACAAGAGTTCTCAGCCAAGGTCCCGTGTTGAGCAGAGAACTTTCCAAAGGAAGAAAAAACTGATCCTGTTACCGGACATTGCTAGATGCCTCCTTCTAGCACGATATGCTCATGCAAGCCATCCCAGGAGGATGGACTGGGACATTACTCCCCTTCAACATGCAAGAACAAGAAAGATTTGTGTCAAGAAAGGCCCAAACAACAGAGACATGTTCTATAGCTCTTCTTAGCGACACAGCACTTTACTCAGAGGGTTGAAGCCAGGCTGTATCCCTCCAGAGAACTCTTCTTTACTGCTGCCGGTGAGGACACCAATCTTTGCTAATGAGTATGCAAAGGCTGAGGGCAGATATCCAGATCAGGACATCCGGCTGACCGGTCTGGTGAACCCGGAGAACAGGAGGGGAACTGTATAGCCAACTGGGTATTGGCTCAGTTTGAAGACAAACTTAAAGAGATCGAACTTTATAATGCGGTATATGCTACCATGTATGGCTTCCACCCAAACCCTCATCTGTTTTTGGCCTTGCAGAGAGGTATAACTATAGGACAGGGACGTTCATGACGCCCTGCGGGGAGATGGGATTAGCCCTCCATGAGATGAAGTACATCTCATGCCTACCAACGGAAGACTTCCCTTATGAGGAGTATGTTCCCACCAACGACGAGTTAGATAGACTACATCGGGAAAATGCAGAAATGGAGGCTGTCTTCGACGAACTATTGTGCCATTACAACATATGCTCCCTATACTACAAGAGTGGCTCTTCCGGCACCTGTTATTCATCGAAATGGTTGCCGTATCTTTTTCTTAACCATATTATTGAGAAAAAGACCAAGGATCATGACTCATGCAACCCAACTTTCTTCCAATCTCTCAGCCACAGTGAAGCAATAAAATAGATGGAAGAGAATAAGAAAATGGATATCAGAGTTAATGATGAACACCAATACCCTTCTCTCAAGACCGGAGATTTTGTTAAAAGCTTTATAAGAATGGGCTACAGATCCATGTCAAGAGAAGCTCAGCTAGCGAGTTTTCTTACATACTGGCTCCGTCGATTCGTCGTGCCCGGAGCAAGCGCCGTGGACCGCTTCCACCATGGCATTCTTTTTGCTGCCGTCCGGTTAGTCTTCGGCTACCGGATGGATTTGCTTTCAGCGATGACCTGTAGAATAAATACAGGTCTTCGTCTGTATGTTGACTCCATGATCAAATAGAAGGGTGAGAAAGGGAACTTCCCTCGATTGGAGTTGCTCTACACCTATCTATTCGGGTGGTTGCTTCTGCACTATCCATCCTTGATGAACCCCGACATGGGAGTAGTCGGCGGAAGCTATCTGTAGAGATTTTCCCGGGCAAGTGGGTGTACATTAGTGTGAAGGACTGCAGACGAGCCCTGAACCTTGGCAAGGGATGGAATTTTTATTGCTTTGCCCCTCCAGCTGGTTATGAATTCATGGCAACAAATCTGGTTGACCTTGGGAGGCAACCGCTGGGTCGAGCAGCTTTTGACTGGCTGAAGACGATCAGACCATCGCATTTGGTGTACAGATTTGAAGAGGAGTGCTATCTGGAACCTTTTCTGTCGAGTCGCTTCGCTCGTCAATTTGGTTATGACCAGTTTCACGTAGGCAACGTTATAACTTGCCTACAAGAAAAGGGGTATCTAATTGATGGTGCCAGAGCATGGGCCTACTACAACGCTCGAGACACTAGGACAGTGTTCTCGATGCCAAATAAGAATGATAATGGCCCTAGAATGTTATATACATATTCACTATTTTATACAGCTGCAAACACTTTCGCCGAGAATTTCAATCTGGTGGACTGCTTCGCGACGGCGACACGTCTGAAGAAAGGAGCCACTGCTACATTAGCTCCAAATAATGACGAAGAACATGAACCGGTAGATGATCTATTGGAAGCTTCCAGGGAAGCAAACTTCCCTGAGGAAGTAAATCAACCACTGAGAATTTCTCTGAAAGTTGTTAAATCTCCGGCCAGAGAGATGAAAAGAAGGATTGACGAACCTTCTTCCCCAGCTGCAAAGAAAAAACTTATCCTGGATCAACCAGAGAAAGTTACTACTAGATCACAATCTCGGCAGCTGGCCAAGTCAATTCAACGAGAAGAGGCAACCACACCGACTTCTATTCCAAAGCCAGTTGATGTAGTAAATGTGGAGAGCCCAGAAAGGCCTCTTCATAGAAAGAAGCTGACTATTAGAAAAAGAAAGAAAGCGATCCTATCTTCGGTGGTGGTGAATGCTGCTGCTGGAATTACTATGTCATCTCCTACTCCTGCCTCTGAGCCTAGTCCAGAGCAGAGAGAGGAGACTGAACAGAGAGAGCAGGCTGCACAGAGAGAGGAGGCTGCAGAGCCTAGGGAAGATGAAGCTTTACGATCTCCTTCACCAGCAGTAGAAACTACTCAGCTTTCTGTCACACCAGGAACAGTCTGCAAAGATGAGGATCGTCTAATGATTGAGGCATTAAATGTTGTGACTTCGGTCTGCAAGATGACGTTGATCATGCCGCTGCAACTGCCAGCGAGGAAGCTCCTGAGGATAATGAAAGTGAGGAGAGCACATCATCAGAGGCTGTTGATGATACAAAGAATCCTGAAGAGGACATTGAAGTCAATATATCTCCCAAAGCCGCTGATGACACCCTAGATCCTGAAAAGGATGTTGAGGTGCAGGTATCTTCCGAAAAGACTGCGGATGAGGAAGTGGCCCTGGAGGAAACTCCTACTGTTGATCCCAAAGGTAAAAAAAATGAATTTATCAATCTTCTTTTTATAGATTAATAGCTGACATATCTATCTTTGATCCATGTAGAAATCGAATCTTCTCCAGCTCCTCCAGTGTGCACGGATATAGTACCTGTAACGACGATAGCTAGCAGCAGTCATCATTTGTCAGGTAGCTCCGAGGCAGGCAGTAGCCAGGCAGTAATGTCTGAGGCTACTTCTACAAGATTAGAATCTGGGTCAGCAGATGATCGAATCATCACTGAACCGAGCCATGGTAAGACTGCTTTTACTTTTGATTTTTTTAATAGCTGCAAATGACAGACAAAATGATAAAGTTTATATGTTTTTGCAGAAGAACAACCGGGAGGAGCAACCAGCTCTACTTTAGCTCCCTTATTTAAAGAGCCTCCCGTCCAAGTGGCTGAACGTCCTACTGCTTCATCATCAACATGAGTCGCTGCTACTCCTGGTGCTTTGGCCACCAACCAATTTGTCATCAGCTCTTTCACCAACTTCTTCTTTAACTCTTTGGGACCCTTAATAGATAGGGTGATAGAGAAGGAAGAGGCTCCTTTTTCTATAGTTAGAGGTCCAACCTCTTACTTGATTAATGCCATCCGCAGCCAAGGTGATGAAGCTCAGGCTACTTTTCTTGATCATATATTGGATGAGTTGGAGACTTCAGTTAAGAGCTACAAAGAGCTAAGAAAGGGAGAGGTAGAGCCTCTGGTGTAAGCTGAATTTGAACGGATGTCTCAAGAGGCCGCGGTTGAGAAAGTTAATTTCCAAGTTCTCTTGGATACTTTCACTGCCAAATCCGCTGAGTACAACTCCAAAGTAGAAACAGTGGCATCTGTTGCTGAAGAGAAAGAAAGGAAGGTTGCTGAATTACAAGCGGAAATTGCCCGTCTTCAGGAAGAACTGAGAATTGCTCTATTAACTCTGGAAGAAGAGGCTACCCAACATCAAACTGCAATTCAACAACTTGATGTTCTGACTCAAGAGAGAGATGAATATGCTGCAGCTCACCAAGCTGAAATCACTCGCAGACTAGTAACCCTGCCAACTTTCGATGATAAATCTGGGATGGAAGAAGCTAGAAAACGAGTGATGGAATCTCGTGAAGAGCGACTACAAATTTTGAAGCAGCAGATGACCAATTTGATGATACCACCGGCTGAGTAGAAGGATCTTTTGTATCTTCTTATTTTTTATGATATGTGTCTTTGTAACGTCTTTCATCTTTGATCAATAAAAAGACATTTTTGTGGCTCTATTATTTGTTGCATATCTTATTCAGATATAAATAATAGCGATAGAAAATATATTCAGAAGTACAAGACATGATATGTTTCTTGATTTTGGAAAATAATCATATTCAATTATATCTGCTCAGAGGTAATATGAACGTGGCAAATATAATTTATTGAATATTATTATTTTAATATACAACCTAATCAAAGATGACAAGTTGCTGATAAGAACGAACTGGATGATTCGTCGAAATAAATGAACGAAATGAATCGTCGGGATGAACGGATGAACCGTCAAATGAATGTAATGAACGGGCGAGCCGTCGGATGATGTGGAATGAACGGGTAAACCGTCAGATAATATAGAATGAACGGGTAAACCATCATATGAATGTGATGAACGGGTGAACCGTCAGGGGGACATGATGAACGAATGAACCGTCAGATGAATGTGACGAATGAACGGGTAAACCGTCAGATAAGTGTGATGAATGAATGAACCGTCGGATGATGTGGAATGAACGAGTAAACCATCGGATAATATGGAATGAATAGTAAACCGTCGGATAATGTGGAATGAACGGGTAAACCGTCGGTTGAATGTGATGAATGGGTGAACCGTCAGATGAATGTGATGAAAGGGTGAACCGTCAGATGAATGATTATGCTTCATAGTCTTATGATTCTCTGTCTATAAATAAAAAAGAAAATCAGATGGGATGGTCACTTTCACTTTTTAACATAAAGATGTCATCTGGAGATACATCCAGGAAGGCTGAGATTGCCTCGAAGGTGGAAGCAGGTACTGAGGAACATCCAGTTGAACCGGCTCAATCCAAGCAGATAGCAGCGGGCGAAGGTTCGTCTACCCCCAAACCGCCAAAGGACATATTAGACTTCCTCCTTGAACCAGGGAAGACTGAAGAAGGAGAAACCATGAGGATGGCTGCTTGCAAGTTCCGGGTGGGTTCCAGCAAAAATATTCTTGACTCTTTTGCTGATCATGTCTTTGATAAGGACGGTAGTGGCCCGCGTCCCAATTTTGAGAAGGATGATAGTGACCTTCCTTGATATTATGTACTATCATTCAAGATGAAATAAAACTAATTTTATTTATGAACTTGTCTGATAATTACACGCAATGTCTGTTACATTTATACATAGTATTTCTTGAGGAACTTGCCATTGATAGGCATCATTGTAACTCGACCGTCTAGCTCTGTGAGTTGATAGGCTTTATTTGAGAAGACTTTGCTCACAATATATGGACCTTCCCACTTTGCATCGAACTTGCCCTTGCTCGAGTGAGTCATAGTTATAGGACGTCTGACTGTTAAAACGAGCTCTCCTTTCTGAAAGGCTCTGACTTTAACTTTGCGGTTGAAAGTCTTTGAGATACGGGCTTGGTATAACTCAATATGCTGTTGAGCCATTAACCGTTTCTCATCGAGCGCTTCTAATTCTTGAAGTCGGAGAAGATCGTTGTTCTCTGTCGTGAGTTTGTTGGCGATGGCAATCCTCAAAGACGGAATTTAGAGTTCTAGAGGTAGAACTACTTCACAGCCGTACACCAAAGAGAAGGGTGTACAGCCTGTAGGGTTGCAGACCGTAGTACGGTAGGCCCAAAGACATTCTCCAAGCTTTTTACTCCAGTTTCGTTTGCTAGTAGACACAAACTTCTTGAGAAGCTTGATGATAGTCTTGTTAAAAGCTTCAGCTAAGCCATTAGCAGCAGGATTGTAGGCTGTCAAAGCGACATTGTCAATCCGATCATTGTCACAGAACCTTGTGAACTTTTGGCTTATGAATTGAGGTCTATTGTCATGAATAATTCTTCGAGGTACATCAAATCTATAGATGACATAATGTTTGACGAAGTTGATGACGCTGCTGGTCTTGACTTCAGCCAATAGTATAGCTTCGGCCCGTTTGGAGAAGTAATCGGTTATTGCCAGTATGAACCGATGTCCTCTAGAAGAAGGAGGATTGATGGGGCCAATGATGTCCATGCCCCAAGCTTCAAAAGGCCGTGAAGCGGCAGTCAGATGAAGAAATTCTGATGGTTCATGAATAAAATCTGCATGGATTTGACAAGCTCGACACTTCCTTGCATATTCGATGGCATCAGATACCATAGAGGGCCAGTAGTAACCCATGAGTCGGATATGATCCTGTAGTTTAGGACCGGGCTAATGTGCTCCGTAGACACCGTCATGAGCTTCACACAATACTTGCTTTGCTTCATCACCAGTAAGACAACGCAAGAGTAGGCCGTCATAAGTTCGCCGGTAGAGAGTTTTGGTGGTCTGATTGTAGTAGAATCGTAAATACCATCGACGAATACTAGTAGCCTCCTTGGGATCTTCAGGGAGTATGTCATGGACCACAAAGTCGATGAAAGGAGTTCTCTAATCTTCACTGATAACATTGACTTCAGTAAAATTACTGAACTCAATATTACGATTGTTTTTTACACAAAACAATTCTCGATTAGAGATGACCACCACCTGTTGTCTTTTGATAGGGATGGCTAAAACTGCTGTAAGATTGGCCAAAGCATCGGCTTCAGTATTGCAAGCTCGACGTACATATTCGATGAAGAAAGCTTTGAATGATGTAGCCATATTGATTACCGTTTCATAATAAGGCATTAGATCTTGATGACGAACTTCATAAGTCCCTCTAACCTGGTTAACAACTAGCTTGGAGTCACCATAGACTTCAAGATACTCGACGTCCAGTTTTTTGGCTAGCTGAAGACCGATGAGTAGAGCATTATACTCTGCCACATTGTTGGAGCAAGGCTCATCTAAGGAGTATGCTCTTTGAATAGCTGACCCGTCTGGAGAAACAAGGACAACTCCAACTCCTGCGATAATGGCACCATTAGGTCCAATCCTGGATACACCGTCAAAGAATAGACACCAAGTAGGAAATTCTTCGGAGATTGTATTAGATTCCAATGTCTCGTCAGGAATTTGATCATAGAGTTTGGATGTCTCTGGAACAGGATGAGTTGCTAAGAAATTCGTCAGTGCTTGACCTTTGACAGACTTTTGAGGAACATATACCATGTCATATTGGGCTAGCAGAATGGCCCATGTAGCCAGCCGAGAATTGAGTGTGCTAGGCTTCACCATCAGTACCCGAAGTGGATTCACTCGGGATATGACATGAATAGTTTGGCCAATGATGTAATGCCGAGTCTTCTGAACAGCAAACATAAGAGCTAGGCATTCCTTTTCGACCAGACTATAATGGTGTTCAGCACCAATCATAGTACGACTGATGTAGTAGATGGCTTGTTCGTGGCCTTTTTTGTTCTTTTGAGCAAGTAAAGCACCCAATGAATGATCCATAGCACGGACATATATTAAGAATGGTATGCCAGAGATTGGTGGCACCAAGACTGGTAGATTCATGAGATATCGCTTTATGTCGTCAAATGCTCGTTGACATTCTTCGGTCCAAACGAAAGATACACCCTTCTTCATTAGTTGTGTAAATGGTCTGCAGCGTCCAAACAGATTCAAAATAAATCTCCTGATATACGTAAGTCGACCTTGGAATCCTCGTAGCTCTTTTAGGTTGCGTGGAGGACGCATCTCTTGAATGGCTTTGATCTTCTCGGGATCCACGTGTATACCCTTAGAGGTAATGACGAAGCCGAGAAATTTGCCACTAGAGACAACCAAGAATGACTTGGTGGGATTTATTTTGAGTTGATGTTGGCACATTAGATTGAAGATAGTTCTCAAGTCTTGGATGTGATCTTCCTTCAGACGACTTTTGACAGCGATGTCGTCAACGTAGCATTCGACAGTCTTGCACAGATGATCTCGAAAGATGGTACTCATGGCTCGTTGGTATGTTGCACCAGTGTTCTTGAGACCAAATGGCTACACAGTATAGCAGTAGACTCCGCGAGAAGTGCGGAAAGAAGTTTGTTTTTCATCTTCAAGATTCATCCGAATCTGATTGTATCCGGAGAATCCGTCCATAAAAGATATCCTTTCGAACCCACAGGTGTTGTCAATCATGACGTCCGTGATAGAAATAGGGAATTCATCTTTTGGACATGCTTCATTAAGATCCCTAAAGTCGATGCAGACTCGAACTTTGCCGGTTTTCTTTAGAACTGGGACGACATTAGCTACCCAATCAGGATGCTGCTCTTCTCGAATAAAGCCACAAGCGATGAGCTTCTTGACTTCATCATTGATTGTGTACATCATTTCTGGCTTGAAGCGTCGCTGTTGTTGTTTGACCGGTTTTGTATTAGGCAGGATATTCAGTTTATGAGTAGCAACTTTGGGATCTAGTCCTGGCATGTCTTCATAGCTCCATGCAAAGACATCAATGTATTCTTGAATAAGAAGAATTAATTCTTGCTTGTCTGCCTCTGGGAGGTTCTTGCTGATGAATATTGGACGAGGTAACCCGCTCTCTCCTACATCAACTTGAACTAATTGATCTTCAGTAGGAGGTTCCCTTTGTTCGAATCGGAGTTTCCATTGGGTATCCATTCGTTGAGCCCAAGGATCTGTTTTGGGACTCTCTTCAATATCCTCGTCATAGCCTTCTAGAAGTTCGACAGAGACCATGTTGGAAGATACAGTCAATCGATGAACTTGACCGATGCTGGTGTCAGAATCCCACGATCTGGAATCAGAAGAGTTAGAACGCTCCTCACTATCAGATTCAGAGCCTGCTGGGGATAATACCGGAGGAGAAGTATATCCGAGACCTCTTTTGGTCCTACTGTAATACATCTCTGACTTTCCTTTCGGAATAGTTGTACGGATAGGAGTTCTTCAACCTTTACCGTAGTTGAGGCCACTCTTGAAGTCATAATCCATCTTTCAGATGATGACTTTTGATTGTTGACTGCAACGACGGAGTTGAAGATGCCCCGTATCATTACTTTTGCTATCATCCGTATAGCTGAATTGTTGTTCCGGTCCTTTACTAAAAAGTATTGGACTCTCGCCTTTCTTACGAGCAGGAACAATACGATATGAATCTTTTGGGTGTTCAAATGAGACTTCTGTTTGAAGAGATTGTACAACTCCCGTTGTAAATGACTGAAAGCTATCTAACATATCCAAATAGCACTTAGTATGATAAATGACATCAGTATACTGGAAAGTAGATGCTTTTTCATTGATTCGTACATTTGTATTTATAGCAGGACCTTTAGCCTTAGCAGGCTTGGTCAGATTGATTACAAGAGGGAAGAAGAAGAACGTGGAGGAAAATTGGCCTTGTTACGACGAAGGTCGATAACAAGTGGCTCAGAGGAGGTGAGCTTCCTTTTATCCTTGTTATGAGATAAATCAATAACAAGTGGCTCAGAAGAGGTGAGCTGTCTTTTTTCCTTGTTACGACGTAAGTCAATAACAAGTGGCTCAGAAGAGGTGAGCTCCCTTTGATCCTGGCTATCCTCATTTGGTTGCTTCTGGACTGGCAAATGAATATCCAGTAGTTTGGAGGATTGAGGACGAGAAACTCGCCCTTTGACATGTATGATGAGAGTGTCATTGGGCACTGCTTCTTGTTCTTCTTCAGTGTCCAGAGACAGCACTACTTTCATGAATTCATCTTTGTACATACGAGCATCGTTGCAATATGCTTCGATGCCTTTGAAAGGATAGAGATCAGCAACCTCCTTTTGAACCTCTCCATTGTCATCGACGTACTTAAAACATTGATGGAGAGTCGAAGGAACAATGTTATGCTCATGCAAGAATGGTCTTTCCAATGGAGCATTATAAAAACAACCATGGTTGTCAATAATGTAGAAGGTCACCTTTGTACGGAGATTGCCTATTTGGAGTTTTAGGCGAATCTTGCCCAGAGGTTCACTCCTTCCCTGATTGAACCCAAGGATGGTGGTGATTATACTGGAAAGACTATGCACGGGAATCTTTAATGCATCCAACATTGTCTTCGGCATGATACTGAGAGCAGACCCTGGATCTATCAAAATACGATCGACTTTCATCGAGTCAACATATCCTATATAGTAGAGAGGACGGTCGTATCTGTTGTCTTCTATCAGCATGTCATATTGTGTAAAAGTTTTGTTTGGAATTAACTCCAATCCACTATGACAGTGGAGGCAAGAGACTGGTTCTTCTTTCGGCTTCTTCAGAAGGGCTAAACAGGTTTCTGCCTGCATGAGAGCCTCACTCAGAGTTTTCTGAGTCTCTTTGGAGAGGCGCAAGAGCTCGAAGATTGACAGCCGGACCGGTGTATTGGCTAGTTGGGCCAAGATATCAAACTTGTAAGGCTTTTCATGTCCGGAAGGAGATGACTTCTTCAACGGTTTGTCCAAGCGGACTTGCTGTTTGCCTTTGTCGGATACCGTTGGCTTGGAAGAAGTAGACTCTACAATCAGTAAGGATGCAGTAGAAATATCCTCAGTAGAAGCAGGATGCATTAAAGCAGGCTCAGAAGAAGAAGCAGGGTTCTCTTGAGCTTCGGGGTAATCTTTTAGATAAGTTTTCCCTAATCTGGTGCCCAATAAGATTTTTTCGTCAACTATGGGGTCAAAAGACACCATATTGTAAATCTTTGTCTTGCCTTTGGAGCGGTCTTTCTTCTTGGAGGAAAAGGGAAGTTCGAACTCCGAGGCCAAATCTGGATGAATCCACATAATCTCGCCATTGTCAAGAGACAAGGGGACGAGACCTTTACTTCGTGGAGGAGGGAGATTTTCGATCTCAAGAGTAGCTTTGGGGATAGGAATGATACCGTGCTGTACCATCTGCGGCAAAAAATCACCGAATTGAACTGAGACCATGTTTGCGGTAACAGTCTTTTCGTCTTGCTGTAGAGTGACAACACCAGTATTGACCAACTCCTGGATTTTGCCTTTGAGCACATAACATGCTCGAGTGGGATGCCCAATGAACCTGTGATAAACACAGTACTTAGGATGATCAGTCTTACCGACTTCATCAGGCTTCTTGGGATCTGGAAGCTGGAGCTTATTGCTTTTGATCAAACAATCAAAGATGCTCACTGTGTCATTCTCTTCAAAAGAGTACTCTACTTTCGGACGAGGCTCTCTTGGTGGAGGTGCTGAAGGAGTAGAAGTGGACGCAGGGGGAGCTACATTGACCGTCAGAGATTCTTTGTTCTTATTTGTCAAGTTGATATTCAAAGTTTCTTTTCCTTTGCGGTTGTTCTGGCGATTGCCACCACCCGATGTCTGGTGTTCATCCCGGTCGGGGTTAGATATTTGTACCCCTAGCTGCTTAAATTTGTGGGTGCTAACTTTAGCTGCTTTAGCGTTGACAATGAAGGACGGCCAATCTTGGAACTGAGTTGACCCCGTCCACATGCTGATGATAGGCAAAAGATTTTCCTTGCAGGTGTCTATGGTGACAGCGGCCGGAGTTCCAGGGGGCATTTTCAAAGCTTTCCGACGGAACCTTTCAATGAAACTCTCAGCAGTTTCATTGTGTCTTTGTTTGATTTTATTGAGGGCTGACATAGTCATGTCGTTGAACCCCTCATAAAATTATTCCAAGAAGATTTATTTTTGGCCAGAGAAGGAGGTGATACAACCATTAGGCAAGCTTCTGTACAAATCGTATGTTACGCCGGCTAAACAGCCGACGAATACTCTGGTAAGAAGAGCGTCATTTGGTTGAAGTTGGACAGTCATTACCTCAAAGTGATCAATGAACTGACTGGGAGAAGTGCTGCCATCAAATAGCGAGATGGTTGGGATTTTGTACTTCGGGGGAAATGGGACTTCCTGTCATTTAACTGGGTGTAGAAGGAGCAGGCTGAGTCACAGTGTTAGGGGGAGGAACAACATGATAAGCACTACCCCAGCACCTGATTGACTGGGTGTAGGTTGGACCTGTATAGGAGATACTTGAAGAGATGCTACCCCCAGTCCTGCATTGACAGGCACAGACGATGCTATGATCTCAGGATTTGTAGGAGGTACGGTCGGTGGCACTGTATGCTGGGCCACAATGATAGAATGCATACTTGCGACCATCTCGGCCATGGTCTTCAGCTTGTCTTCTAGAGCAGCTATTCTTTGTTCTTGACTAGCTGAACTGGAAGCATCGGGATCTTCAGTGACAACATAAGTTGTTACTTCTCTAGGTACAGTAAAGGACACTGTCTGTTCCAAACTTTCGCTGTATGCATCATATTCAGAGAAAGAATCATCTCCTGAGTGAGAAAGAAGAAGATGACCGGAAGGATCTTGAAGATTCCTTTGACCGATTGTATCTTGGCTTCGGGATCGGGTATGTTGGAATACTCCTTCAGAGGATTCTTGGAGTAGATCCAAATACCGCTGACTTGGCTTGCGAGGCTTGCCGTACTTGGAGTACTTCCTACCCCCAGTGTCTCTGGAAGTCATGTTGACAGAAGCGTACAAAACTTCGTCTTCATCTCTCGATATAGGTTCAGAGTTTGAAAAGTTCAAACGATCGAAGACAGATCATCTTGTTGTCTGACAACAACACTTGATGACCACTTTGTGATTGCAATGGTATCCAAGTGGTTGCACAGGAGATGTTGAGATGTTGTCCTATTTTTGCTTGAGGTGTTCTCGGAGATCGGGAACAGCAACGGGACGAGCAGAAGTTCGAGGGATGTGTTCTTTGATAACATTCGGAACATGGTTCCGGTTCTTCAAATGTTTTGTCCCTTGAGTGTACAGGGAAGTACTCATTTTATTGGTATAAGTGTCCGGATTCTTGATCCTGGAAGTTTGCTTCTGATACTGGTTGGTCTTCAGCATTGGTTGTTTGCGTTTCACCGAAGTTGTTCGATTGAGATAAGTTCTTAGATCAGGAAACTCACCCCAGGGGTTTCTATCTGAGACACCAGCAGTTTTACCTGTCTTAAATGGAAGATTTTGAGAGTTGGGAGATCTTGGAACTCTGCTACCGGAGTAGGCAGAATACCTCTCTGATCAGTACACTTTCCTTTGGCAAGGAGAGAAGAAGAACCCTTGTGAGAGAGAGTTCTTGTACTGACTGGTGCCGGAGCACGTTCAGATTGATCTTCAATGGTAGAAACCGAGGAAGACTGAGAGAAGACCAAAGGGCCTTTTCCTTTGTTTTGTGAAGAAGGGTTAGCTAAAGAGCGTTTCCCTCTGTTGTCTTCCAAGTCATAGGACGAGAAAGTTTGAGAAAAGACCAACAGGCCTTTTCCTTTATTCTAGGGAGGAGGAGGAATAGCCAAAAGACTACCCCCAGTGGATTACGCAGGAGCAACAGGGTGCTTGAGAGAAGGAGAAGAGCTTTTCCTCTTGTTGTGAGAAGATGAGAGATTAGCCAAAGGGCTGTCTCTCTTGGATTGCGCAGGCATAGCTTGCGCATAGACTGGAGTGGTGGATGGTGCATTGGCAGGTTGCGCGTGAGTAACTCTGGCAGAAAGTCTTCTGGCCTCAGTCACAGTGGCTTGCACAGCAGGAGCCTTGTTACCAGAGTGTTTGGATTGTACTCTGGTTGCTGGAGTAGTGGATTGCGCAGGAAGACTTGCAACCAAATATGCCAGAGGAATATAAGTCTTATACTTTGACAGAGCAGCATATGAAATGGTTTATGCACTGGCAACAGCAGACTGCGCATGAGTAGTAGAGGCAGATTGTGCAACAGCAGAGACAATAGAATGTGTAACAGTCTTAGCAGCAGAGACTTTAGACTACGCATCAGTCTTGGTGGCAGAATCAACCGACTGCACAGTAGTCTTGGGGACCCACACTGGACGTACTTTGCTCATGGCAGAAGTTGATGCAGTGCAAGGGGTAGTCCTGGAGTTGATCATGGCTTCGTAGGCTGTCTGGTTGACCTTCACAACCAGCGTCTTCTGCGTCTTTTCGATAGACGCAATGTCACATTGAGTTGTCACTTTCTCGTCGGAGGAGAAAGTCGTCCCCAGCAGAGTCGCCATTTTGTTTGTAAAAACAAAAGTTGATCTTTTTTCAACAAACTTTGTAAAGAAGATTACAAAAATTCTGGGAAAGTACAATTATAGGAATCCGATCTGAAGACGATCGCTTTATCCCTTGGACGATGTGAACTTTGAAGACGGTAGCCTCTGAAGATTGCAGCAGCACTTTGGCAAGAACTCCTGATCTCTGGTGATGATCTCTGATCTCTGTATGCGTATGTGATCCCCTCTGTGAAGGAATTGAAACTTTATTTGTAAAGTTCTGGAAATAACTAACTTTTAGTTATTCTGGACTGCATAAACTAGATTACGCTGTATTAGACCGTGCAAACATCAGATTACGCTGGCAGTTACTTGATTGTGGGCAACTATTTTGGACACATGGCATTATTTGAATGAAATATGCATGATCGTGTACAGACGGTTACCACGTAATGAGTCATTGATGGCATGAAGGCCACGTGTACTTTTGTCAGTTGTAGTGATGGAGTGCGCCAACTGAATTGTGCTAGCTTCGGATTGTGCTGGGATGGACCGCGCTGGGATGGACCGCACTGGGATGGACTGCGCTGCAGGCAGATTGCGCTGTATGTACAGCTGTCCTCGAGCGCTGCTTGTACAGCTGTCCTCGAGCGCTGTGCTGCACGATAAACGAACAGTTTTCTCGTTCTCCGTGTTGTCAGCTGTCAGAAGATCTGATTCTCTGTTAGGTAATGATGACGAGGCTACGTCAGCATGCGCACTTGAATGAGTGCGCAGTTCAGCCTGCACAATCAAATTGTTGCGCAATCTGTCTTCTGTGCAGTTCACTTGAAGGATGTATCATTTGATTTTGATGACTTTGTTGATGGGTGCAACTTGATTTTTAGGACCTACAGGTGGTAGGTACAATTCTCGTCAACTCTTTTCCTATATCAGTATTATTTGATTCGGGTGCATCACATTCATTTATATCTGCATGATTTGCAACACGAATAGGACTGGAGCCTGAGTCATTATCAGTAAGGCTCAATATACTTAATGGTAATGGTCTTATGGGAGTAGATAGAGTATTTTTCTCGTGTCGAATCATAGTTAGCGATAGAGAGTTTCCCGTTAGGTTGATAGAATTCCCGATGGCCGATTATGATATGGCCTAGGAATGGATTGGTTAAGGGACCGGTATGCTAGAATAGATTGCCATATCGACAAGATTATTTTTAGTATTCCTGGTGAGCCAGAGTTTTTCTTTCTCCGAAGCGGAGTAGAACCTTCTTCCCTAGCATTGTGGATGGCAGTAGCAGCAACAGTTCAGTTTTCTAGAGTTGTAGAAGAGTTTTCTGACGTATTTTCCGAAGAACTTCCAGGTATGCCTCCAGAGAGAGAGATCGAGTTCACCATTGATTTGATTTTCGGATCAGCACCGGTGTCAGAAAGGGTCTTTAGTATGGTGCCTTTAGAGTTGGAGATCTTGTACAAGATGATTGAAGAACTTAGAACCAAGGGATTCATTCGTGCTAGCAGATTTTCTTGGGGAGCCCAGATGCTTTTTATGAAAAAGAAGGATGGCACGTCAAGATTATGTTTTGATTATCATACCTTGAACTCTGTAACAATCAAGAACAGATACCCTCTACCAAGGATATATGACTTTGATCAGCTCAAAGGAGCGGCTGTATTCTCGAAGATTGATTTGCGGTCAGGGTACCATCAGATCAGAGGCAGAGAGCAGGACATCCCAAAGACATCATTCAGATCGAGGTATAGACATTGGGAGTTCCTTGTTATACCATTTGGAGCGACCAACGCGCTAACCGTATTCATGGACCTCATGAATCATATCTTTATGCCCTATTTGGACTAGTTCGTGATAGTGATTATAGACGACATCTTAGTCTATAGCAAGAGCGAAACGGAGCATGAGCAACATCTCCGTGTAGTTCTTCAGATTATCAGGGAGCACCAGTTGTACGCAAAGTTCAGTAAATGCGAGTTCTGGCTTGATCGTATTTCGTATCTAGGGCATATCATCACCAGAGGAGGAGTAGAAGTGGACCACCAGAAGATTATTGCCATAGAGACATGGCCTGTACCTAGCACCGTCGCGAAAGATTAGAGTTTCTTTGGATTGGCCGGTTATTACTGACGGTTTGTGTCATACTTTGCTCGAATTTCGGTGCCATTGACGCAGTTGACCCGCAAGTATGTGCGGTTGACTTGGACAGCAGAGTATCAGAGATCATTCGAGAAGTTGAAGCAGAAATTGATGACGGCCCCCATTCTCACTCTTCTCGATAGGACGGAAGGATTTTTAGTTTATTGTGACGCATCCGACAAGGGATTAGGACGTGTCTTGATACAGCATGGTAAGGTAGTAGCTTATGCATCACGTCAGCTTCATGATTATGAGAGGAATTACCCAACCCATGACCTGGAGTTAGCAGCAGTAGTATTTGCATTGAAGCTTTGGAGGCATTATTTATATGGAGATCGGGTGGAGATGTTCACCGACCATAAGAGTCTTAAGTATATGTTTACCCAGATGGATCTTAATATCCGTTAGAGGAGATGGCTAGAGTTACTTATGGATTATGACATCAACTTGCTGTATCATCCTGGAAGGGCCAACGTAGTAGCAGATGCATTGAGCATGAGAGCCGGAGTTTATTTTCTAATAGCACAGCCAAAGTTGTTAGTAGATCTTCAGAAGATGGGTATAGAAGTTGTCTTTCCTACCAATGTGGCATTGATGGCCATTATGCAAGTTCAGTCCAGTATAGTTGAGAGGATCAAGTTAGCTCAGTCAGCTGACTCTAAGCTTCAGCGGCTTAGGGCAAAATATATAGCACGGCGAAGACCAGAATTATTTATCCATGAGGATGGTACACTCCGACATGGGAGGCAACTTTGTTTACCCAGTGGAGATATCAGCCAGGAGATCATGACAGAGGCTCACAGTTCTCAGTATTCGATTCACCCCGGCGGTATGAAGATGTATCGTGATATTCGACAGTATTTTTGGTAGAATGGCATGAAGTAGGAGATAGCCCGGTTTGTCTCTCGTTGTTTGGTTTGTCAGCAAGTTAAAACCGAACATCAGAGACTAGCTGTGCTTCTTCAACCTTCACCAATCCCAGAATGGAAATAGGAGCACATTACCATAGATTTTGTAACTGGATTGCCTAAATTCTCAACTGAAAGAGATGCGATCTGGGTTATAGTTGACAGACTTACCAAGGTAGCTTATTTTATCCCTTTCATGATCGGTCAGTCAACGGATCAGCTTGCAAAGATGTACCTCAGGCAGATAGTCAGATTGCATGGAGTACCAGTCAGTATTATGTCCGACAGAGATTCGAGATTCACCTTGTACTTTTGGCAGAGTCTTCAAGAGAGTTTGGGGACTCGTCTCAAGTTCAGTTCAGCCTACCATCCGCAGATAGATGGTCAGTCAGAACGCACGATCCAGACTCTTGAAGATATGTTGCGGTCATGTACACTCGACTTCGATAGTTTGTGGAAAGATCACCTGTATTTCGTGGAGTTCTCCTACAATAACAGTTTCCAAGCCAGTATCCAGATGGCACATTTTGAAGCCTTGTACGGCAGGAAGTGCAGATCTCCCTTAGCTTGGGATGATATCGGTGAGAGGAAAATGCTTGGACCAGAGATGGTAGCGCAGACTGTTGAGGTGGTCAGACAAGTCAGAGATCATCTTCGAGCCGCACAAGATCGCTAACGTCATTGGGCCGATTCCCGTCGACGTCCCCTTGAATTTTCTGTCGGTGACCACATATTCCTTAGAATCTCGCCTACCCATGGCGTCATTAGCTTCGGCGTACGGAAAAAGCTTAGTCCTAGGTATATAGGGCCGTTTGATATTCTAGAGCGAGTAGGTGATGTATCCTATCGTCCCGCTCTTCTGCCGTCGTTACGTGAGGTACATGATGTCTTCCATGTATCCCAATTGCGACGATATATCCCGGATCCGAGTCATGTCCTTGATCATTCAGAATTGGTTGTTGGTACCAACCTTTCGTATGAGGAGAGACCCGTATCCATATTGGACCGAAGAGAGAAGATACTTAAGAATAAGACTATCAAGTTAGCCCGTGTTGCTTGGGATCATAACTCTTTGGTTGAGTCAACGTGGGATCGTGAGGATGATATTCGATCGCGATATCCCGACCTGTTTGACTCATAACGTACAATGTCTTTCTTATGCCTTATGCTTCAATTCCTTGCTTGCATGAGTGATTACTTTATTGATTGCTTAGTTATAACCTGCCTGTGATTAGTATAGCTTGCTCGAGATCTCTAGTCTTTCGATTAAATTCCGAGGACAAAATTCTTTTAAGGTGGGTAGAGTTGTCATCCCCGTTTTTTGCTATACGTATTTCCAGTATACGTATACGGAATCCTGATACGTATTTTATTTCTCCTGTCTTGCTAGCTAATTTTGGTTTAATCTTGTTTAGGTTCATCATGGCATATCTTGGTTTGATTTGGTTTATTTTGGTTGGCTTGGTTTATTTTTCATGGTTCATCATGATAAACCCCTACCTACCACCACCCCCATTTAAAAACCCACCTACTTTTTTCTCTCTTCATTATTCTTCATAACTCCTTCTTCTCCATTAAAACCTCTCCCCTCCATAGGCAAGTGCATCTTGCTTTCACTTGAGAACCCATTTTGATGGTTCCAATGGCTTCTTAGCATGATTCTAAACCACTTTAGAACTTGGAAATTTTCATTTTGGTGCATAAATTTTTGTAGATCTAGAAATTGCTATTTTTGGATTTTTGTAGTTTTGATCTATTTAACTTCTTCATTTGCATGATTTGATGGTTCCATGTCATAGAGAATTTCGTCCTACCCCATTTTGACCTAAGAAAGTCCAAATTTGGACTCGGGACGGAGAAATGACGGAGTTTCGAAGTTTTCGGCCATGGTTTGTTCTTCCCGGACTCGTCGGAAAGACGAACAGTGCACTGCTTGGGCGCATGGACTTGTCATGCGCCCAAAGCAGTATCCCCACTCTAGTGGGTGCATATGCCATCATGTGGGCGTATAGTGTGCCACATGTAGGTGCATAGACTCGTGTTGGTGCATAAGCCTTCACGACTTGTCACTGTTTGCAAAAATAAAAGTTGATCTTTATTTCAACAAACTTTGTAAAGAAGATTACAAGAATTCTGGGAAAGTACAACTATAGGAATCCGATATGAAGACGATCGCTTTATCCCTTGGACGATGTGAACTTTGAAGACGGTAGCCTCTGAAGATTGCAGCAGCACTTTGGCAAGAACTCCTGATCTCTGGTGATGATCTCTTATCTCTGTATACGTGTATGATCCCCTCTAGGAAGGACTTGAAACTCTATTTATAGAGTTCTGGAAATAACTAACTTTTAGTTATTCTGGACTGCGCAAGCTGGATTGCGCTGTATTGGACCGCGCAGACATCAGACTGCGCTGGCAGTTACTTGATCGTGGGCCAACTGTATTGGACACATGGCATTATTTGATTGAAATGTGTATGATCATGTACAGACGGTTACTATGTAATGAGTCATTGATGGCATGAAGGCCACGTGTACTTTTGTCAGTTATATTGATGGAGTGCGCCAACCGAATTGCGCTGGCTTCGAATTGTGCTGGGATAGACCGCGCTGGGATGGACTGCGCTACAGGCAGAATGCGCTGTATGTACAGCTGTCATCGAGCGCTGTGCTGTACGATAAATGAACAGTTTTTTCGTTCTCCGTGCTGTCAGCTGTCAAAAGATCTGATTCTCTGTCAGGTAATGATGACGAGGCCACGTCAGCATGCGCACTTGGATGAGTGCGCAGTTCAGCCTGCGCAATCGAATTGTTGCACAATCTGTCTTCTGTGCAGTTCACTTGAAGGAAGTATAATTTGATTTTGATGACTTTGTTGATGGGTGCAACTTGATTTTTAGGACCTACAAGACCCCCTTCAAAGTTTTCGAAGTTTGAAAATAGTCAAAGCTTCGAAATACTTTGAATTTTGATTTTGAAAATCAAGTTGCGCATATGATGACCTGTCTGCGCAATCGGAGGAATTAGCTCATGTTTATCCGGCGCAATCTGAGGAGTCTGTTCATTCTCGAAAACTATAAATAGTTCTCTTTCTCTTCTCTGTCATTCTTAACATGCTTCTAATCATCTGAAAGAAAGAATTTCCCGAGCTCTCCCAAGCTCTCCTTCTTCTTCTTCATCAACCTTAATGGCTCCAAAGCGCTCCGTCGTCGAAAAAGGCAAGGCCCCCGTCGAGTCTTCGACTCGGGCTGCGTCGTGCCCTTCTCGACATAAAGTTGCACATCCAGCACTGCAACGTAGACATCCGATCGAAAACCCTTTTTAGGGTTCTTCGTCATTGTTGCACCTTCAAACCGATCTCTTTTTAGATATTTGGTTACATTGTGCCGCCCTGTTTAGGGTTTCGGTTGCACAAATCCAATAATCTTTATTTTTATGAAGACTATTTTCTTGCGCAATCGGTCAGAACGTGCTGGCAAAAGTCAGCGCAGTCTGCTGATTTACGCAAGGTTGTCCAACGCAAACTGATGCTTTGCGCAAGTTATTCAGCACAATCTGATGACTTGCGCAAGTGGATGAGTTGGCGCCACTGGATAGTTTGCGCATATAAGCTATTATTGTGCAATCTGATGCTTGTGCAATCTGAAGCTTGCGTAATTTGATGACAAAATCTTTGATTTTACTTGTAGTGAATTCTATTTTTTCTGTTTGATGCAGTTAACATCAGATAGGACCCTGAGTATGAAATATTTGCAGGGTCCCTTGGTGAGCCAAAATTTAAAAAAGATTTGTCCTATGTGCTCTTTCCACAATATGCTCTGCCATCCTCCCGCCAAGCCATCTTGGTGGCTCAGGACAATGAGACTTTGTTAAGTCTGATGAATGGGCAACCCCTGCAGTCTGCTGACGCCATTACCTACAAGAAACCTATGTTCTTATTCGGCGAAGCCATTGACAAGAGTTCCCAGCCAAGACCCCGTGTTGAGCAGAGACTCTTTCAAAGAAAGGAGAAACTGATCCTGTTTCCGGACATTGCTAGATGCCTCCCTCTGGCCCGCTATGCCCATGCAAGCCATCCCAGGAGGATGGACTGGGATATTACTCCCCTCCAACATGTAAGGACAGAAAAGATTTGTGTCAAGAAAGGCCCAAACAATAGAGATATGTTCTATAGTTCATCTGAGCGTCATTGCACTTTGCTTAGAGGGTTGAAGCCAGGCTGTATCCCTTCAGAGAACTCTTCTTTGCTGCTGCTGGTGAGGACACCAATCTTTGCTAATGAGTATGCAAAGGCTAAGGGCAGATACCCGGACCAGGACATCCGGCTGACCGATCTAGTGAACCCGGAGAACAGGAGGTGGAACTGCATAGCCAACTGGATATTGGCTCAGTTTGAAGACAAACTTAAGGAGATCGAGCTTTATCAGGCGGTATATGCTACCGTGTATGGATTCCACCCAAACCCTCATCTATTTTTGGCCTTGGCAGAGAGGTATAATTATAGGACAGGGAGATTCATGACGCCCTGCGGGGAGATTGGATTAGCCCTCTATGAGATGAAGTACATCTCATGCCTACCAACGGGAGACTTCACTTATGAGGAATATGCTCCCATAAACGACGAGTTAGATAGACTACGTCGAGAAAATACAGAAATGGTGGCTGTCTTCGACGAACTATTGTGCCATTACAACATATGCTCCCTGTACTATAAGATGGCTCTTCCGGCACCTGTTATTCATCGAAGTGGTTGCCGTATCTTTTTCTTAATCATATCATTGAGAAAAAGACTAAAGATCATGACACATGCAATCTGACTTTCTTCCAATCCCTCAGCCACAATGAAGTAATAAAACTGATGGAAGAGAATAAGAAAATGGATATCAGAGTTAATGATGAACACCAATACCCTCCGCTCAAGACCGGAGATTTTGTTGAAAGCTTTATAAGAATGGTCTATAGGTCCATGTCAAGAGAAGCCCAGCTGGCGGGTTTCCTGACATACTGGCTCCCTCAATTCGTCGTGTTCGAAGCAAGCGCCATGGACCGCTTCCACCGCGGTGTACTCTTTGCTGCCGTCCGGTTAGTCTTCGGCTACCGGATGGACTTGCTATCAGCGATGACTTGCAGAGTGAATGCAGGTCTTCGTCTGTATGTTGACTCCATGATCAAATGGAAAGGTAAGAAGGGGAACTTCCCTTGACTGGAGTTTCCTTACACCTATTTATTCGGATGGTTGCTTCTGCACCATCCGTCTTTGATGAACCCCGACATGGAAGCAGTCGGCGGTAGCTTTCTGCGAAGATTCTCCTGGAGCAAGTGGGTGTACATTAGTCTGAAGGACTGCAGACGTGCCCTGAACCTTGGGAAAGGATGGAACTTTTACTGCTTTGCCCCTCCAGCCGGTTATGAACACATGTCAGCAAATTTAGTTGACCTTGGGAGGCAACCGCTGGGCCGGGTAGCACTTGACTGGCTAAGGGCGATCAGACCATCGCATTTGGTGTACAGATTTGAAGAGGAGTGCTATCTGGAACCATATCAACCAAGTCGCTTTGCTCGTCAATTTGGTTACGACCAGTTCCATGTGGGCAACGCTATAACTTGCCTACAAAAAAATAGGTATCTGATTGATGGTGCCAGAGCATGGGCCTACTACAACGCTCGAGACACAAGGACAGTGTTCTCGATGCCAAACAAGAATGATCATGGCCCTAGAATGTTATATACATATTCACTGTTTTATACAGCTGCAAATACTTTTGTCGAGAATTTCAATCTGGTGGACAGCTTCGCGACGACGACGCGTTTGAAGAAAGGAGCAACTGCTACACTAGCTCCAGCAAATGATGAGCAATATGAACCAGTGGATGATCCTTTGGAAGCCTCAAGGGAAGTTAACTTCCCTGAGGAGGTTAATGAACCACTGAGAATTTCTTTGAAAGTTGTTAAGTCACTGGCCAGGGAGAGGAAGAGAAGGATCAATAAGCCTTCCTCTCCGGTTGCCAAGAAAAAACTCCTCTTGGACCCATCAGAGAAAGTCACTACTAGGTCGCAGTCTCGGCAACTGGCCGAGTCAGCCCGAGAAGAAGCGACCACACCGACTTCTCTTCCACAGCGGGTTGATGTAGTAGATGTGGAGAGTCCCGACAGACCTCTTCATCGAAAGAAAATGGCTTTTAGGAAAAGAAGAAGGTGATCCTGTCCTCGGTGGTGGCCAGCGCTGTTGCTGGAATTACTATGTCATCTCCTACTCCTGTCTCTGAGCATAGACAGGAGACTCCTAGTCCAGAACGGAGGGACGAGACTGATCAGAGAGAGAAGGCTGCAGAGCCTAGGGAGGATATTGTAGAGAAGGAGCAGGAAGCTTTGCAATCTCCTTCACCAGCGGTAGAAACTACTCAACTTCCTATTACACCAGGAACAATCCGCGAGGAGGAGGATCTTTTAATGATTGAAGCATTAAACGATTGCGACTTCGGTCTACAAGAAGATGCTGATCATACCGCTGCTACTGCCAGCGAAGAAGTACCTGAGGATAGCATGAGCACTGAAGATACATCAATAGAGGTTATTGATGATACTTTGAATCAAGAAGAGGACATTGATGTCCATAAATCTTCTGAAGTTGTTGAAGACACACTAGCTCCTGAAAAGGATGTTGAGGTGGATATGTCTCCTGAAAAGAATATGGGTGAGGATGTAGTGCCGGAGGAAGCTACTACCGCTAATCCCAAAGGTATTAAATGACATTATTAATCTTCTTTTCATAGATTAACAACTGACATCTCTATTTTTGATCCATACAGAAATTGAATCATCTCTGGTTCCTCCTTGCACTGATATAGTACCGATAACAGTAATAGCCAGTGGCAGTCGACATTTGTCGGGTGGTTCTGAAGCCGGAAGTAGCCAGGCAGTAATGTCTGAGGCTACCTCTGCTAGACTGGAATCTTCACCCACAGATGAAAGGCTTGTGGCTGGGACAAGTTATGGTAAGATTGTCTTTAATCCTTTGATCCTTTTTAATTAATTGTTAATGACAACAACAATCAATGATAGGTTCATTTGTCCTTGCAGAAGAACAACCGGAAGGAGCAACCAGTTCTACTTTAGCTTTCTTGTTTAAAGAACCTTATATTCAAGTACAAGAACGTCCATTTGATGCTGCTTCATCATCTACGGGAGTACCTTCTACCCTTGGTGCTTTGGCAACTAATCAATTTATCATTAGTTCTTTCAGCAATCTTTTCTTCAATGCATTGGGACCCCTAGTAGATAGGGTATTAGAGAAAGAAGTTGTTGATTTTACTACTGTTAGAAGCCCAACTTCTCATTTGATCAATGCTATCCGAGGCCAAGGAGATGAAGCTCAAGCTGTTTTTCTTGAGCACATACTGGATGAGCTAGAAGCATTGGTTAAGATCTACAAGGATCTTAATCGAGGGGAAGTAGAATCTTTAGTACAAGCTGAATTTGACAAGATGTTTCAAGAAGTAGCCATTGAGAATGCTAAGTTCTAGTCTTTCATAGACACTTATACTGCCAAGGCTTCAGAATATGATTCTCAGATGGAGATAGCCACCTCTGCTGCTGGAGAGAAGGAGGAGAAAGTTGTTGAGTTGAAAGCAAAATCTGTTCATCTTCAAGAGGAGATTGCTCATCTCCAGGAAGAGTTGAAACTGGTTCAGCATACTCTAGAAGATGAAGTCACACAGCATCAAGCTGCCACTCAGCGACTGGACCTTCTGACTCAAGAACGAAATGAATATGTCACCACTCATCAGGCAGAAATCTCTCGCCGCTTAGTGACCTTACCGACTTTTAATGAAAAGTCCGGAATGGAGAAAGCTAGGAGGCGTGTCATAGACTCCCGTGAGGAGCGACTGAAATCTTTAAAGCAGCAGATGGTTAACTTGATGAAACCACCGACTGAATAGAAAGATTTTCTGTATCTTCTTGTTTTGTAATATGTATCTTTGTAATGTCTTTCATCTTTGATCAATAAAAAGACATTTTTTGTGGCTCGATTATTTATTGCATATCTTATTCAGATATAAATAATAGCGATAAAAAATATATTCAGAGGTACAGGACATTATATATTTCTTGATTTTGGAAAATAATTATATTCAATTATATCTGCTAAGAGGTAATATAGACGTTGCAAATATAATTTATCGAATATCATTATTTTAATAGACAACTTAATCAAAGATGACAAGTTGCTGATATGAACGAAATGAACAAAATGAATCGTCGGGATGCGGATGGACCATCAAATGAATTAAATAAACAGATCAACCGTCAAATGAATGTGATGAACGGGTGAACCGTCGGATAAATGTGATGAACGGGTGAACCGTCAGATGAATGTGATGCATGGATGAACCGTCAGATGAATGATTACGATGAACGGATAAACCGTCAGATGGATTTAATGAACGAACGAACCATCGGATGAATGTGTTGCTTCATTGTCTTACGACTCTCTATCTATAAATAGAACAGAAAATCAGATGAGATGGCCACTTTTACTTTTCAACATAAAGATGTCGTCTGAAGATGCATCCAAGAAGGCCGAGCTTGCCTCGAAGGTAGAAGCGGGTACTGAGGAACATCCAGTCGAACCGGCTCAACCAAAACAGATAGCAGCGGGCGAAGGTTCGTCTGCCCCCAAACCGCCAAAGGACATCTTGGACTTCCTTCTTGAACCAGGGAAGACTGAAGAAGAAGAAGCTATGAGGATGGCTACTTGCAAGTTCCTGGTGGGTTCTAGCAAGAATGTTCTCGACTCTTTTGCTGATCATGTTTTTTATAAGGACGGTGGTGGCCCGCGTCCCAATTTTGAGAATGATGACAGTGACCTTCCTTGATATTATGTACTATCATTCAAGATAAAATAAAATTAAATTTTATTTATGAACTTGTCTGATAATTACAAGCAATGTCTTTTACATTTATACATAATATTTCTTGAGGAACTTGCCATTGATAGGCATCATTGCAACTCGGCCGTCTAGCTCTGTGAGTTGATAGGCTCCATTTGAGAAGACTTTGCTCACGATATATGGCCCTTCCCACTTCGCATTGAACTTGCCTTTGCTCGAGTGAGTCATAGTCATAGGACGTCTGACTGAGAATGAGCTCTCCTTGCTGAAAAGGCTCTGACCTTAACTTTGCGGTTGAAAGTCTTGGAGATGCGGGCTTGGTATAACTCAATATGCTGTTGAGCCATGAACCGCTTCTCATCGAGCGCTTCTAACTCTTGAAGTTGAAGAAGATCATTGTTCTCTATCGTGAGTTTGTTGGCGATAGCAATCCTCAAAGACAGAATTTGAAGTTCCAGAGGTAGAACCGTTTCACAGCCATACACCAAAGAGAAGGGTGTACAGCCTGTTGGGTTGCGGACCGTAGTACGGTAGGCCCAAAGACATTCCCCAAGCTTTTTACTCCAGTTTCGTTTGTTAGTAGATACAAACTTCTTAAGAAGCTTGATGATAGTCTTATTGAAAGCTTCAGCTAAGCCAATAGCAGCAGGATTGTAGGCTGTTGAAGCGATATTGTCAATCCGATGATCATCACAAAAGCTTGTGAACTTTTGGCTGATGAACTGAGGTCCGTTGTCGTAAATAATTCGTCGAGGTACACCAAATCGATAGATGACATGGTGTTTGACAAAGTTGATGACACTGCTGGTCTTGACTTCAGCCAATGGTATAGCTTCGGCCCATTTGGAGAAGTAATCGGTTATTGCCAGTATGAATCGATGTCCTCTAGAAGAAGGAGGATTGATGGGACCAATGATGTCCATGCCCCAAGCTTCAAAAGGTCATGAAGCGGCAGTCGGATGAAGAAATTCTAATGGTTGATGAATGAAATCTGTGTGGATTTGACAAGCTCGACATTTTCTTGCATATTCGATGGCATCAGATGCCATAGAAGGCCAATAATAACCCATGCGTCGGATACGATCCTGTAGCTTAGGACCGGGTTGATGTGCTCTGCAAATACCGTCGTGAGCTTCACGCAATACTTGTTTTGCTTCATCACCAGCAAGACAGCACAAGAGTAGACCGTCCTAAGTCCGCCGGTAGAGGGTTTTGGTGGTCTGATTGTAGTAGAATCGTAGAGACCGTCGACGAATACTCGTAGCCTCCTTAAGATCTTCAGGAAGTATGTCATGAACTACGAAGTCGATGAAGGGAGTTCTCCAATCTTCACTGATAATATTGACTTTAGTAAGATTACTGAACTCAATATTATGATTGTTTTCGATGCAGAATAATTTCCGATTAGAGATGACCACCACATGCTGTCTTTTGATAGGGATGGCTAAGACTGTCGCAAGATTGGCCAAAGCGTCGGCTTCATTATTGTACGCTCGTCGGACATTTTTGATGAAAAAAGCTTTGAATGAAGTAGCCATGTTGATTGCTGCTTCATAGTAAGGCACTAAATCTTGATGACGGACTTCATAAGTCCCTCTAACCTGGTTAACAACCAACTTAGAGTCACCATAGACTTCAAGATACTCGACGTCAAGTTGTTTGGCGAGCTGATGGCCAATGAGTAGAGCATTGTACTCTACCACGTTGTTGGAGCAAGGTTCATCTAAGGAGTAGGCTCTTTGAATAGCAGACCCGTCTGGAGAAATAAGGACAACTCCAATACCTGCGATAATGGCACCATTAGGTCCAATCCTGGATGCACCGTCAAAGAATAGACGCCAAGTAGAAATTCTTGGTGATTGTATTGGACTCCAAATTCTCATCTTGAATTTTATCATAGAGTTTGGATGTCTCTGGAATAGGATGAGCTGCTAAGAAATCCGCCAGTGCTTGACCTTTGACAGATTTTTGAGGAACATATACCATGTCATATTGGACTAGCAGAATGGCCCATGTAGCCAGCCGAGAATTGAGTGTGCTAGGCTTCTTCATCAGTACCCGAAGAGGATTAACTCGGGATATGACATGAATAGTTTGGCCAATGATGTAATGTCGAGTCTTCTGAACAACAAACATAAGAGCTAGGCATTCTTTTTCGACCGGACTATAACGGTGTTCTGTACCAATCATAGTACGACTGAGGTAGTAGATGGCTTGTTCGTGGCCTTCTTTGTTCTTTTGGGCAAGTAAAGCACCCAATGAATGATCCATAGCACGGACATATATTAAGAATGGTATGCCAGAGATTGGTGGCACCAAGACTGGTGGATTCATGAGATACCGCTTTATGTCGTCAAATACTCGTTGACATTCTTCGGTCCAAATGAAAGATACACCCTTCTTCATTAATTGAGTAAATGGTCTGCAGCGTCCAGACAGATTCGAAATGAATCTCCTGATGTACGCAAGTCGACCTTGGAATCCTCGTAGCTCTTTTAGGTTGCATGGAGGACGCATCTATTGAATGGCTTTGATCTTCTCAGGATCCACGTGTATACCCTTAGAGGTAATGACGAAGCCGAGAAATTTGCCAGTAGAGACACCCAAGAATGACTTGGTGGGATTCATTTTGAGTTGGTGTTGGTGCATGAGGTTGAAGATAGTTCTCAAGTCTTCCTTCAAACGACTTGACAGCAATATCGTCGACATAGCATTCGACAGTCTTGCGAAGATGATCTCTAAAGATGGTACTTATGGCTCATTGGTATGTTGCACCAGCGTTCTTGAGACCAAATGGCATGACAGTATAGCAGTAGACTCCGCGAGGAGTGCGGAAAGAATTATGCTTTTCGTCTTCAGGATTCATCCGAATTTGATTGTATCCAGAGAATCCGTCCATGAAAGATATTCTTTCGAATCCACAGGTGTTGTCGATCATAACATCCGTGATAGGAAGAGGAAATTCATCTTTTGGACATGCTTCATTAAGATCCTAAAAGTCGATGCAGACTCAAACTTTTTTGGTTTTCTTCAGAACTGGGACAACATTGGCTACCCAATCAGGATGTTGCTCTTCTCGGATAAAGCCACAAGCGATGAGCTTCTTGATTTCATCGTCGATTACGTCCATCATTTCTGGCTTAAAGCGCCGTTGTTGCTGTTTGACCGATTTTGCATTTGGCAGAATGTTTAATTTGTGAGTAGCAACTTTGGGATCTAGACCTGGCATGTCTTCATAACTCCAGACAAAGACGTTAATGTATTCTTGAATAAGAAGAATTAATTCTTGCTTATCTGCCTCTGGGAGGTTCTTGCTGATGAATATTGGACGAGGTGACCCGCTCTCTCCTACATCAATTTGAACCAAATGATCTTCAGTAGGAGGTTTCCTTTGTTCGAATCGGAGTTCCCATTGGGTATCCATCCGTTGAGCCCAAGGATCTGTTTCAGAACTTTCTTCAATATCCTCATCATAGCCTTCTGGAAGTTCGATGGAGACCATGTTAGAAGATACAGTCAATCAATGAACTTTACCGATGCTGGTGTCAGAATCCTATGATCTGGAATCAGAAGAGTTAGAGCGCTCTTCGCTATCGGATTCAGAGGCTGCTGGGGATAATACTGGGGGTGAAGCATATCTGAGACCTCTTTTGTTCTTGCTGTAATACATCTTTGATTTTCCTTTCGGTATAGCCGTACGGATAGGAGTTCTTCTTCCTTTACCATAGTTGAGGCCATTCTTGAAGTCATAATCCATCTTTCGGATGATGTCTTTTGATTGCTGTCTATAACGACGGAGTTGAAGATGCCCCGTATCGTTACTTTTGCTATCATCCGTGTAGCTGAATTGTTGTTCCGGTCCTTTACTAAAAAGTATTGGACTTTCGCCTTTCTTACGAGCTTGAACAATATGATATGAATCCTTTGAGTGTTCGAGTGAGACTTCTGTTTGAAAAGATTGCACAACTCCCATCGTAAATGACTGGTAGCTATCTAACATATCCAAATAGCACTTAGCATGATAAATAACATCAGTATACTGGAAAGTAGATGCTTTTTCATTAATTTGTTCATCTGTATTTACAGCAGGACCTTTAGCCTTAGTAGGCTTGGTCAGATTGATTACAAGAGAGGGAGAAGAAGAACGTGGATGAAGATTGGCCTTGTTATGACGGAGGTCGATAACAAGCAGCTCAGAGGAGGTGAGCTCCCTTTTTTCCTTGTTATGAGATAAATCAATAACAAGTGGCTCAGAAGAGGTGAGCTGCCTTTTTTCCTTGTTACGACGTAAGACAATAACAAATGGCTCAGAAGAGGTGAGCTCCCTTTGATCTTGATCATCCTCAGTTGGTTACTTTTAGACTGGCAAATGAATAGCCAGTGGCTTGGAAGACTGAGGACGAGAAACACGCCCTTTGACAGGAATAATGAGGGTGTCATTAGGCACTGCTTCTTGCTCTTCTTCAGTGTCCAGAGACATGACAACCTTCATGAACTCATCCTTGTACATACGAGCATCGTTGCAATATGCTTCGACACCTTTGAAAGGATAGAGATCAGCAACCTCCTTTTGCACCTCTCTATTGTCATCAACATATTTGAAACATTGATGGAGAGTCGAAGGGACAATGTTATGTTCGTACAGGAATGGTCTTCCCAACAAAGCATTGTAAGAACAACCATGATTGTCAATGATGTAGAAGGTCGCCTTTGTGCGAAGATTGTCTATTTGGAGTTTTAGGCGAATCTTGTCCAGAGGTTCACTCCTTCCCTGATTGAACCCAAGGATGGTGGTGATTGTATTGGAGAGACTATGCACTGGGATCTTCAATGCATCCAACATTATCTTTGGCATGATGCTGAGAGTAGACCATGGATCTATCAGAATACGATCGACTTTCATCGAGTCGACATATCCTGTATAGTAAAGAGGACGGTCGTGCCTGTTGTCTTCCATTAGCATGTCATCCTGTGTGAAAGTTATGTTTGGTATTAACTCCAACACACTATGACAATGAAGGCAAGAGACTGGCTCTGCTTTTGGCTTTTTCAAAAGAGCTAGACAAGTTTCAGCTTGCATGAGAGCCTCGTTCAGCGTTTCCCGAGTCTCTTTGGAAAGACGCAAAAGCTCGAAGATGGACAGCCGGGCCGGTGTATTGGCTAACTGAGCCAAGATATCAAAATTGTAAGGCTTCTCAAGTTCGAAAGGAGATGACTTCTTCAAAGGTTTGTCGAAGCGGACTTGTTGTTTGCCTTTGTAAGCGACCATCGGCTTGGGAGGAGTAGACTCTACAACCAGTGAGGATACAATAGGAATATCCTCAATAGAAGCAGGCTGTACTGGAGAAGGCTCAGAAGAAGAAACAGGATTCTCTTGAGCTTCGGGGTAATCTTTTAGATGAGCTTTCCCTGATCTGGTGCCCAGCAAGATTTCCTCATCAATTATGGGGTCAAAAGACACCATATTGAAAATCTTTGTCTTGCCCTTGGAGCGGTCTTTCTTCTTGGAGGAAGAGGGAAGTTCGAACTCTGAAGCAAGATCAGGATGGATCCACATAATCTCGCCATTGTCAAGAGACAAGGGGACGAGACCTTCACTTCGTAGAGGAGGAAGATTCTCTATCTCAAGAGTAGCTTTAGGGATAGGAATGACACCATGCTGTATCATCTGGGGCGGGAAATCACCGAATTGAACTGAGACCATGTTTGCGGTAACAGTCTTCTCATCTTGCTGCAAAGTGACAACATCAACGTTGACCAGCTCTTGGATTTTGCCTTTGAGCACATAACATGCTCGAGTGGGATGCCCAATGAACCTGTGATAAACACAGTACTTAGGATGATCAGTCTTACCGACTTCATCAGGCTTCTTGGGATCTGGGAGCTGGAGCTTATTGCTTTTGATCAAGCAATCAAAGATGCTCACTGTGTCATTCTCGTCAAAAGAGTACTCTACTTTCGGACGAGGTTCTCTTGGTGGAGGTGCTGAATGAGTAGAAATGGACGTAGGAGGAGCTACATTGACCTCCAGAGAGTCTTTCTTCTTATTCGTCAAGTTGATATTCAAAGTTTCTTTTCCCTTGCGGTTGTTCTGGCGATTGCCACCAACCGATGTTTGATGTTCATCCCGGTCGGCGTTAGACATTTGTACCCCTAGCTGTTTGAATTTATCAGCGCTAACTTCAGCTGCTTTAACGTTGACAATGAAGGATGGCCAATCTTGGAACTGAGTAGACCCCGTCCACATGCTGATAATAGGCAACAAATTTGCCTTACAAGTGTCTATGGTCACAGCGGCTGGAGTTCCAGGGGCATTTTCAAAGCTTCCCGGCAGAACCTTTCAATGAAACTTTCAGCAGTTTTATTGTGTCTTTGTTTGATTTTATTGAGGGCTGACATAGTCATGTCGTTGATCCCCTCATAAAATCGTTCCAAGAAGATTTGTTTTAGGCCAGAGAAGGAAGTGATACAACCATCGGGCAAACTTCTGTACCAATCGTATGCTACTTCGGCTAAACAGCCGACGAATACTCTAGTAAGAAGAGCATCATTTGGCTGAAGTTGGACAGTCATTACCTCAAAGTGGTTAATGAACTGACTGGGAGAAGTGCTGCCATCAAACAGCGAGATTGTTGGGATCTTGTACTTAGGAGAAAATGGGACTTCCTTCCATTCAACTGGGTAGGGTTGCTTAATCCCCAACCTTTGCAAGTTGTCCTACTCTTTGAAAGCTTCGAATTGAGTGCGCAGGAGTTTGACAATTTTATTGGCATCTTCCACTGACGTAGAAGAAGCTGGCTGAGTCACAATGTTAGGAGAAGGAATAACGTGATAAGCACTACCCCCAGCACCTGATTGACTGGGTGTAGGTTGGACCTGTACAGGAGGTACTTGAAGAGATGCTACCCCCAGTCCTACATTGACAGGTACCGACGATGCTATAATTTCAGGATTTATAGGAGGTACGGTCGGTGGTACTGTATGCTGAGCCACAATGATAGAATGCATGCTTGCGACCATCTCGGCCATGGTCTTCAGTTTGTCTTCTAGCGCAGCTATTCTTTGTTCTTGACTAGCTAAACTGGAAGCATCGGGATCTTCAGTGACAACATAAGCTGTCACTTCTCTAGGTACAGTAGAGGATGCTGTCTGTTCCGAACTTTCGCTGTATGTATCATAATCGGAGAAAGAATCATCTCCTGAGTGAGAAAGAGGAAGATGACCGTAAGGATCTTGAAGATTTCTTTGACCGATTGTGTCTCGGCTTCGGGATCGGGTATGTTGGAATACTCCTTCAGAAGATTCTTGGAGTAGATCCAAATACCGTTGGCTTGGCTTGCGAGGCTTGTCGTGCTTGGAGCACTTCCTTCCCCCAGTGTCTCTGGAAGTCATGTAGACAGAAGCGTACAAAACTTCGTCTTCATCTTCCGACATAGGTTCAGAGTTTGAAAAGTTCAGACGATCGAAGACAGATCGTCTGGTTGTCTGACAACAACACTTGATGACCACTTTGTGATTACAATGGTGTCCAAGTGGTTGCACCGGGGATGTTGAGATGTTGTCCCATTTTTGCTTGAGGTATTCTCGGAGATCGGGAACAACAACGGAACGAGAGAAAGTCTGAGGGACATGTTCTTTGATAATATTCGGAACATGGTTCCGGTTCTTCAAATGTTTTGTCCCTTGAGTGTACAGGGAAGTGCTCATTTCATTGGCATAGGTATCCGAATTTTTTATCCTAGAAGTTTGCTTCTGATACTGGTTGGCCTTCGACATTGGTTGTTTTCGTTTCACCGAAGTTGGTCGATTGAGATAAGTTCTTAGATCAGCAAACTCACCCCCAGGGGTTTCTGTCTGAGACACCAACAATTTTCCCTGTCTTGAATGGGATATCTAAGAGTTGGGAGATCTTGGAATTCTGCTATCGGAGTAGGCAGAATACCCCTCTGAACAGTACACTTCCCTTTAGCAAGGAGAGAAGAAGAATCCTTGTTGGAGAGAGTCCTTGTACTGACTGGTGCCGGAGCACGTTCAGATTGATCTTCCACGGTAAAAATCGAGGAAGACTGAGAAAAGACCAAAGGGCATTTTCCTTTGTTTTGGAAAGATGGGTTAGCTAAAGAGCGTTTCCCTCTGTTGTCTTCCAAGTCATGGGACGAAGAAGTTTGAGAAAAGACCAAAGGGCCTTTTCTTTTGTTCTGGGAAGGAGAAGGAATAGCCAAAAGACTACCCCGTGTGGATTACGCAGGAGCAACAGGATGCTTGAGAAGAGGAGCAGAGCTTTTCCTCTTATTGTGAGAAGAGGAGAGATTAGGCAAAGGGCTGTCTCTCTTGGATTGCACAGACACAGCTTACGCATGGGTTGATGGCGCACTGGCTAATTGTGCGAAAGAATCTTTGACAGGAGTTCTGACCACAGTATGTTTGGGCTGTACTCTGGTTGCTGGAGTAGTGAAGTGCGCAGGCAAAGTGGCAGCCAACTGTACTAGAGGAATAGGAGTCTTGTACTTTGACAGAGCAGCATAGAAAGTATGTTGTGCACTGGCAACAGCAGACTACGCATGAGTAGTAGAGGCAGATTATGCAACAGCAGAGACAACAAACTGTGCAACAGTCTTCGTAGCAGAGACATTAGACTGCGCAGCAGTCTTGGTGGCAGAATCAACAGACTGCGCAGCAGTCTTGGGGACCCACACTGGGTGCACTTTGCTCGTGGCAAAAGTTGTTGCAGTACGAGGGGTTGTCCTGTAGTTGATCATGGCTTCATAGGCCGTCTGGTTGACCTTCACAACCAGCGTCTACTGCGTCTTTCCGATAGACGCAACGTCACATTGAGTTGTCACTTCCTCGTCGAAGGAAAAAGTCGTCCCCAGCAGAGTCGCCATTTTGTTTGCAAAAACAAAAGTTGATCTTTATTTCAACAAACTTTATAAAGAAGATTACAAGAATTCTGGGAAAGTATAACTATAGGAATCCGATCTGAAGACGATCGCTTTATCCCTTGGACGATGTGAACTTTGAAGACGGTAGCCTCTGAAGATTACAGAGCAGCACTTTGGCAAGAACTCCTGATCTCTGGTGATGATCTCTAATCTCTGTATGCGTGTATGATCCCCTCTAGAAAGGACTTGAAACTCTATTTATAGAGTTTTAGAAATAACTAACTTTTAGTTATTCTGGACTGCGCAAGCTGGATTGCGCTGCATTGGACAGCGCAGACATCAGACTGCGCTGGCAGTTACTTGATCGTGGGCTAACTATATTGGACACATGGCATTATTTGATTAAAATGTGCATGATTGTGTACATACGGTTACCACGTAATGAGTCATTGATGGCATGAAGGCCACATGTACTTTTGTCAGTTGTATTGATGGAGTGTGCCAACTGAATTACGTTGGCTTCGGATTGCGCTGGAATGGACCGTGCTGGGATGGACTGTGCTGCAGGCAGATTGTGTTGTATATATAGCTGTCCTCGAGCGCTGTGCTGAACGATAAACGAACAGTTTCCTCGTTCTCCGTGCTGTCAGTTGTCAGAAGATCTGATTCGCTGTCAGGTAATGATGACGAGGCCACGTCAGCATGCGCACTTGGATGAGTGCGCAGTTCAGCCTGCACAATCGAATTTTTGCACAATCTGTCTTCTGCGCAGTTCACTTGAAGGATGTATAATTTGATTTTGATGACTTTGTTGATAGGTGCAACTTGATTTTTAGGACCTACAGTCACCTTGCATCATTCACCCTTAGCCTTTAGCCACAAGGGGTTCAGCCCATGCTCGGGTGCATAAGGAATACCACTTTGGGCGTATAGAGTGTGCCCCATTCCTAGTAGGCGCATACCTGTAGCCAGTGTGGGTGTATGACTTGTGTATGGCACATGGCCTTCACACGTAATGCACAAACACTTTTTCCATTCCTTGGAACTTGGCCATGCAAGTGCCTTGGCCATGTTGGCACTCATGCTTGGGCGCATAGCTTGCCCATGTGGGCGCATGGGGGTTGTCTCCCTTGGGCGCATAAGCCCCCTTCACTTGGGCACATGAATGCCCATGACCCTCATGCTTTGGCTTTTGCATGTTTTGGTTTATTACATCTTTTGAGACTTGTGATTTTATGCACTTTTTTTGCGATTGATCTTCATGACACAACACAACTCGTACGTGCCACGGCTAGGCATGGCACGACTCAACACGGTACGACTTGTGCAAGTCGCAGTACGACTTGGCACGATTAGCACAATTTTGTTTGATCATGGCACGGCTTTCTATGTTTTTGCTAATATAGAAACACGACACGACTTGTGCAAGCCGTGGCACGGCTTAGCACGATTTGGCATATATGTGGCCTTCATTTAGGCGCATAGAACCCCGTGGACGCATATCCATGGGGCACACAATGATTTGGCATTTTTCCCTTTTTGCCATAATATGTACTTTCTTCTATATGTTTCCATGTCCTTTGGCTTTATTACATTTCATGCCCTAAGCTATGTTGTCTTCCTTACATCAGTAGCCCGTTAGGATGCACTCACGATATGTCTCTTCTTCTTACATGATGATATGCTATATAATCATAACCATGATATGTAAACACGGTATGTTAACAAGTCAACCATAACGGTGGTCCGTAGTGGCGCACTCACTATAAGCTTGATAAGAATAAGTAACCTGACATGATAGTGACCCGTTATGGTGCACTCCAGATAATAACATGACATGAACCATGAATTCTGTTACGACGACTTTATTGGCTTACAAGTAATGAATGATTTGGACACTGTGGGTATTTCTCTTAAGTGTGTTTGTACAAGCTACATGTTCTGAATTGGATCATGTCTAGGACATAAATTCCTGATTTCCCACGGTCAGGGACTCATAGTGAATCTGGCTAGGATTAATGACTAGATTCATCAAGTAGTTCATATAGACAGGTATTCCGGCTACAAGCAATCTCGTTATCTGCGCGCCTTCCCTGATGGACTTGTAGCCTGCCGACGAGTAGGGCACATTTCCAGCTCACTGTTATGTGGGGCACTTCATGAAACGATTACTAAGTACACTGACATGTGTTGCACTCAAGTCACTTAACAAGTCATGATAACTCTTAACATGAACCTTGCATCTAGATAATTTGGATAGTCTGCAGGGCTTGTGGCCGTAGGGAATCCTCATTGCATCTTGCTAGTAACTTGGCTTGTGATAACCCTAGTAAGTTAAATATCAAGCCGTACTCTTGCTTGGCCGTGAATGATTGGATGGAGTCCCATTTTGTCTAGGCTCGCCTAGACCCAGTACATGGTTATCTCAAGACATGCTTGTGTATGCTTTACTTTATCGATAATTGGTTAGAGACTAAGTTCCGTTCAGGTGAAAGGTTACAACCCTGGTCATTGTTTGGTTTACGGGTTGTAACTTGGTTACCGGAATAGTCCTTTAGCTCTCTTATCGTTTATCACCCTGTTTTATCTAACTCATGTCTTTTGTTATTTCATCTATGACATTATGTGCTAATATGCTGGTTTTAGTTCTTAAGTGAAGCCTTCTTTGTAGCACTTGCTCTTTCTGGGGTCTGACTCAGCTGGTTTTGTATGGCCAGATTTTGGAGCCGCTTCTGAGGATCTCCCAGCCTTCATGCCAGATGGTGACCACTAAAAGGAATTCTGGCAACGAGTGGGTTCTTATTTTGCTCTCCCACTCCCTTGTAAAAATATTCTTTTGAGGCGTTTAGCCGCCGAGCAAGTGTTAGCTCGTTTTCAACTTTACTTACTGTCTGGCTACGGGCTGTAACATGATTGACAAATCCTAGGGTTGATCATGTATGACTTAAACTCTTACTAGTCTTCACATTTTGTATGACTAGCTTCATAATCATCTGAATATGTAATGTATGGGACGCCTTACTTTGTATGTCTGATGATCTACCATCTTATCATTTTTACTGCTTTCTTGAGATTGAGACACTAGGCTTGTTCTTGATCTTAAGAGACTAATGGCTTGTAGTAAACCCTCATGCATCTAAACAGTCGTGACCGTATTGCGAGGTGGGATTCACTTCCATGTACGTAGCTGGCTGTGTCTGTCCCCCGCTCTCCAATATTCTGGTTCTGGGGCGTGACAATTGTAGGATTTCTATCTGAATCCACTTTTGTGCTGAGAGGTGCAAAGGCACAACCAGTAGTACTTTCCACCCATTCAGCGATTCGAGCAGAATGAGGAAAAGCCAAATAGCGTTTTCCTTGATTTAGTGATTTCTCAATAAGTTTCTGACTTGATGACGAAGAGGGAACCACTAAACAATGTTTCCTTTTACGTTGCGCTAATGCAGAATATGCGCATGTTGTGCCAGGGAAGAAGCAGGCACAAGTTGTGCCAGGGAAGAAATGGCCAAAGGGTGCTGTGAGGACCCTGATTTTTGGGAATTATTTTTTAGTATTTCTAATTATTAGGTTATATTGTATATTTAATTATGATTATATATGTACTCTTCCGTGTCTTTGATTTTTGGAGCACAAGACATGCCCATCTCTTGAAACGTTCTTCATGAGTCTTGTAGTAGACAGGATGACCTTCAACTTGAAATATTATGTCCCATCCAAACTTGTTCCCTAGCATTCTTTTGACTTTGTGCAACTTTAGGTCAAATTTAGGCAATTAGATTATTTAACATAATTCCAGACCTAAATTCCCCCGTGAGTTCGGGACTCGACATAAATCAAAACTATTCGACCCAATTATGGTTTTGACTCATTTTGAGTCTACGACGTACATGCTAAGAGTGTGCCACTCAATCGAGTCTCCATGTGCTATTTAATTGTGAATGGCACAAAACTTATTGGTTGACTCATAGAGTTCGATTAAATTAGAAAATATATTTGGACCCTAACCTAGCCAATCCCACCTGGTAGGAAGCCATGTTAGGTTTTCACGATAGTATAATTATTATGGATTTATTTTGGAGGTTATACAGTCAATTTGATTTAAATACAATTTTGTGTATATGATTATATTTATAATAGTCTAATATTATATATATATATATATGGCCTTAGTTATGGTTAAGTTTGAGATACATATCGACTAGGAATTTTAGCACGGATAGTGTAGTCGTGTACTTTGAGTAGTCTATTACCCATGGTAGGGAAAGCCGAGCCATATGTGTGTTCTAACTAGAAAAATCAGGCCAAGTTACGACTTAACCTCCACCGATGATTTATTTATTTAATTATTAGATTATTGACCTTCTAGGAGACCCGGTTGTACCAATTTAGCCCCGACTTGACCCGAACCAAATCACAATCTAAATAGACATGTAGTACTCTCAAATACCTTCATGTTGATATATATTTTATTAATATTAATTTGTTTTCAATTTTGGGAAGTTTTTATTTATAGAAAGTGTCTACGTGTAATCCTAGTGTAACCCTAGTTGGCATTAGTTTATATTTGACCCAAAGTCCAACCCAAACCTATGTAGGTATGTTGGGCATTAATATATATTAATAAATATATATATTGTATATTTAATTCAGATTTAGATTGCATTTATATATAGAAATCTAAGTAGCTAGTTCCATATTAGGAAACCTTTTATTTAAATCCTTAATCAATCAATTAGCCAACTCATCAAATAACCAAACCAATCCATGTGCACCCCACATATGACCAACCAAAGATTATTTTCGTGTAATTTTCGTCCAAAAATAAATCCCTACATTGGCGGGCCATGGCATGCATGGAAACACCCTCCTACATATATAAACTCAACCCATAGGCGCATATATATATCAACCCTTATCAAAACCCTAACCCTAACACCAAAAACTCTTATTTATCACCCAAGAGCAGATCTTTTACCATTAATTTGGAAAATTGGATCCCCTCCCCTCTACTAAATCATCGCCTCCATCACATAACTCATCCTCCTCCATAACTTCTTTCATCCTTCTTCCATCCAAACTCCACCAAACCAACCCTAAAAACTCTATCTTCTCCATCCAACCATCTAGAACCATTGCCAACCCCTCCAAACTCATTAAGAGAGGATTAGTAAGCAAGTATAGCAATAAAGGTGGGAGCTTTAGCAAGGAGAAGCCTCCACAACCCAACTAGCAATGACTTTTGGTAAGAAATCCTAATTTTTCCATCTCAAACCTATGCTATAAATCTGTAGAAATTATGGTATTAATTCTATAGAAATAGTGTTTTTAAGTCTATTGGGTAGTATTTTCACCAATAAAAGTTTTATGAATTATGATAGCTATTTTCATGTTTCGGTAGAGCCAAAACTTACCACGTTGTGAAGGAACTATAGGTTTCTGTAGGAATTTTTTAAAACTGAATTTTATGTAGGTTAATATATTTAAATTAGTATTTTTAAGCATTTTTCCCCAAATTTATCAATTCAATTCTGGTCGGAAAAATTATAGGTCAAAACTAGTCATTTTTGGGTGACTTGTTGACCTAGAAGATTCTAAACCATTAGTACCATGAAACCCTTTAATCAAAATTTCATATTTCAATATTTTGGGAATTTTAATTCTGTTTAAATTATATTTTTGAGGATTTTTATAATTTTAGATAATTAATGAAGTTCTAGACAAATTTTGGGTTGACTAGTCGACCCGATAGACAACTAGTTGTATAATTCTTTAGAAATATAAATTCTGAAAATTATGAGATAAATCTATAGAAAATTAGTTTAAATAATATTCTTATTATTTTTATATGATTTTTAAGTATATGATTGAAGTAGCAACATAACTGACTAATTGGGAGTTGGAAACCCAAAAAATGTGTTCGGTGTCTCGTGGAACCTGTGTGTGATTGTATGGGACTAAAGGGTTCCACTAGAAATTGAATATAATCTTAAAATATTATCTTGACTAATTAATTCATATTGTAAGTTCATGAGTAGTGGGTTAATTTATTTAATTAATTATCTAGGAGCATCGTGTTCCGACGGTGTTGACGCGGGAGCGACATTTCAGATTCACAGCGCGACACCAGGCAAGTACACCTTGCCAAACTTTACAGTACTTACATGCTTTTCTATTTCTATTCCTTCTTGCTTGGTTACATATTCCTCTTGTTTCATGTTTTGGTTACTTTCTAGTTACATGTGCACGTAGATTTTTACTTTCTTTCTATACTACTTATTCTATCTCTCCTATCTTGTTCATGTCTAGTGATAATATTGATATGCCTGTGCCATGTTTTCCCTGACCTGTTTGACCTGTACTTAACTTGGACATGACTAGATAGGCTTGACTTCCTAGTACCTTAGGAGAGAATGTTTTATTAGTTGTGGCTATCCTCTATTGTTAGTGCCTCCCCGGGCTACGGTAGAGAACCTGTTATAGGGCTGTTATTGCCTCCCCGGGCTATGGTTTTAGCCATGATTAATATTATATTCTCATGATATGTCACCATCTGTAGAGTTCCCTTACGTGTCATCTTTTCCTCTACTTGTTATTCTTATTTTCTTGCATGTTAATTACTGTACAGCAGGCATGTATATTATGTGTCTTGCTAGTCCTCTGAGGACCTGGTGATCTCTTCAGGTATTAAATGAAGGTATGGTACACTGATGGAGGATGATTTCTACACCACGACTGCAGGTATATTTAGTTAATGTTTTATCGTTCTCTTCCGTAATTAGATTTTGTCCTATATTATATTATTTTGATATTACTGCTGTATAGCCTAGTTTTACAAGCTTTGTCTTTCATTAGAAGCTTGTTCAAGATAATTACATTAGAGTCTCGTCCACTTTATTGTATATTATCTTTTCTTGTTACTTGTAATAACCGGTTTGCTAATGTCTGACCAGCATTAGTTTACTTGGTTTATACAAGAGTTTATCTTCAGTGGATTGAGATATTTGTAGATTGCTTTAGAAAACCAGACAGCTTATACGTATTCGAGCTGGGCTAGAGTCCTCTCGATGCGTAGCTGGCATGTATACGTATCCTAGTCCTACATATTTTTGGGACTGGGGTGTTACATGTTTTTTTGGTGGCCCATGCAGGTCGAGTTAGTCATTTCGGTTACGTCACTGTACCGAGCGGGCCTGCGAACATGACTAAACCCTTAGGAATCTCAATCCACAATTGCCTTGACAATTCTTTTTAAAATTTTCTACCGCCCTTGAACTTCGTATTTACTCTCGATTACTGTTCCCTTGCTTTCTCGTATCATTGCTTCTCGTCCCTTCCAATTTTAGAGTGACGAATAATCGTGCTATATAGGATTTAGCAAAAATTCTTAAGTTATAGTGTAAGTTAGTTTGCTTATTGTATTATGATTGTTTGATAGATAAGCAGGATTAGAGATGCCATAGGGTATCATGTGTTTGATGAGGTAGCTTGACCAAAGGTGGGTAGACGTCCTCATTATAGGCATACATATGTGATCATACTGGGTTACGCCCTTATGGTGGCCACTTGATTAAGAATAGAGTGGTAGTTTTAGTATAGAGATCGACCCTCTAAGAGATGAAACTAAACATAGCCTAACCCAACCCATTTACTATTATATCATGTCAATTATAAAATTAGGATTTGACAGATTGATAGGTATCACTTAACTTGGTTAGGTGAAGGGAGACTTATATAATTGTCTTGATGAAATGGTTAGGAGGACAAGCCTTCAACATGGTCATTGCAAGACCGTTAGTATCAAAAAGAGCGACTAGAGATAACCATATATAGCTTTACGAATGTTGCAAATCAAAATTGTTTAGGCTTGATTATTACTTGACTTATTAGGAGACACTGTAATGACATAGCATATCCCTTAAACTATTCCTAGTTACTCTAGCACGGTTCTTTGTTAGTGAGCCTTATTTTAATTTAGAGGACGAAATTCTTTTAAGGTGGGTAGATTGTGAGGACCCTGATTTTTGGGAATTATTTTTAGTATTTCTAATTATTAGGTTATATTGTATATTTAATTATGATTATATATGTACTATTCCGTGTCTTTGATTTTTGGAGCACAAGACATGCCCATCTCTTGAAACGTCCTTCATGAGTTTTGTAGTAGACAGGATGACCTTCAACTTGAAATATTATGTCCCATCCAAACTTGTTCCCTAGCATTCTTTTGACTTTGCGCAACTTCGGGTCAAATTTAGGCAATTAGATTATTTAACATAATTCCAGATCTAACTTTCCACGTGAGTTCGGGACTCGACATAAATCAAAACTATTCGACCCAATTATGGTTTTGACTCATTTTGAGCCTACGACGCACATGCTAAGAGTGTGCCACTCAATCGAGTCTCCATATGCTATTTAATTGTGAATGGCACAAGACTTATTGGTTGACTCTTAGAGTTCGATTAAATTAGAAAATATATTTAGACCCTAACCTAGCCAACCCCACCTGGTAGGAAGCCATGTTAGGTTTTCACGACAGTATAATTATTATGGATTTATTTTGGAGGTTATACTGTTAATTAGATTTAAATACAATTTTTTGTATATGATTATATTTATAATAGTCTAATATTATATACTGGAAATTGCTGAGAAACCGAATTTCGGGGTGGGCTTTTATGAAATGCCCACCCGCTGGACGAGTTTTATGAAATACCAAGAATTAAGTATTTTCACGTTAAATATTCCAAGATTCCCTTTTAGATGCCACCCGTTGGAAACTGCTATTTTTATAATACCAAAACTACCCCTCCGCGCGAATTGGTCATCTATATGTATTTGAATTCAAAAAACTCAGATCTGGATTGCGATTTTCGTCTTCTTCTTCTTTACGAGAAATCTGAATTCTATTGCTCTCATCTTCAGCAGAGATCACAAAGATCGTTCGTAGTTCGGTGTGCTTTTCTTCAGTCGAACTCAGATCATCGCTCGTCATCATCATCACCATCATCATCATCTTCATCGTGGAGACATTTGAAGTTTTTCGACGATTAGGTCAATTATGGAGAGAAGATCTTTTTTCTTTTTTTCCATAAGAATTATCATCGTTTTGAAAGAAGAATGAAACTCTTTATTCCTGACAAAATTTTTCTAAAAAAAATATTCTTCGTGTTAAAACCACGGAGAATGACCATTCTCCACCACGGAGAATGACCATTCTCCACCACGGAGAATGACCATTCTCCGTACTAAAATGATGGAGAATGACTATTCTCCATTTTAAAAACCACGGAGAATTGCATTCTCCGTATTAAAAACCACGGAGATTGACAATTTTCTATGGGTTTTAACACGGAGAATGCCATTCTCCGTGGTAAAGTGACGGAGAATGGCCATTCTCCGTCATTTTAGTACGGAGAATATCTATTCTCCGTGGTTTTAACACGGAGAATGGTCATTCTCCGTCTTTTTCAATACGGAGAATGACCATTCTCCTCCATGTTAACACGAGATTGGTCATTCTCCGTGTTAATATCACAGAGAATGACCATTCTTCTTGTCGAAAAAGATGGAGAATGACCATTCTCTGTTGTAAAAAATGACGGAGGATGTCCATTCTCCGTGTAAAGATCACGGAGAATGATTATTATCCGTGTTAATATCACGGAGAATGACCATTCTTCGTGGTAAAGTGACGGAGAATGGCCATTCTCCATCATTTTAGTACGGAGAATAGCTATTCTCCGTGGTTTTAACACGGAGAATGGTCATTCTCCGTCTTTTTCAATACGGAGAATGATCATTCTCCTCCATGTTAACACGAGATTGGTCATTCTCCGTGTTAATATCACGGAGAATGATCATTCTCCGTGTCGAAAAAGATGGAGAATGACCATTCTCCGTTGTAAAACATGGCGGTGAATGTCCATTCTCCGTGTAAAGATCACGGAGAATGATTATTATCTGTGTTAATATCATGGAGAATGACCATTCTCCATGATTTTACCACGGAGAATGACAATTCTCCGTTGTTTTGACACGGATAATGACCATTCTCCGTCATTTAGTACGGAGAATGGCTATTTTCCGTCATTTAGTACAGAGAATGACTATTCTCCTGTGTTTTAACACTAGAAATGGCCATTCTCCGTGATTTTACCACGGAGAATGGCGAGTTAAAAGTTTGGAAAGCCATAACTTTTGACTGGGAGATCGAAACGAGATCCGATTTGTCGCAAAACGAGCGTATTTTCGTGGAGCCTGAAAGTAACCGATTTTTCGTTAGACGGACTTTCAAAATTTCAGAATCGCAAAAAAAATGATGTTTTGACCTCCGTTTTGATATGGAAAGATTTTGGAGAAGAAAATCTAGATTCGAAAGTGAGCAGCGTATCGAAGCAGAGGAAGAATCGAATGTGAGCAGCATAACGAAGAAGATGAAGAATCAAAATCTTTTTTTTTGAAGAGTATGTTTCGCAGGTGCTTTGAATAAATTAGAAGGGTAAAAGGGTCATTTGGAACCCGCTTTTGATAAGTTTCTCTAATTCTGGGCACGCGATGAAAGTTTTTTTAGCGGTAGGTTTTTCATAAAACTTTTTTAGTTTTTGGGCATTTCATAAATTTCCCCTATTATATATATATATATATATATATATATATATATATATATATATATATATATATATATATATATATATATATATATGGCCTTAGTTATGGTTAAGTTTGAGATACATATCGACTAGGAATTTTAGCACGGATAGTGTAGTCGTGTACTTTGAGTGGTCTATTACCCATGGTAGGGAAGGCCGAGCCATATATGTGTTATAACTAGGAAAATTAGGCCATGTTGCAACTTAACCTCCACCGATAATTTATTTATTTAATTATTATATTATTGACCTTCTAGGAGACCCGGTTGTACCAATTTAGCCCCGACTTGACCCGAACCAAATTCCAATCTAAATAGACATGTAGTCTCTCAAATACCTTCATGTTGATATATATTTTGTATATATATTTTATTAATATTAATATGTTTTCAATTTTGGAAAGTTTCTATTTATAGAAAGTGTCTACGTGTAATCCTAGTGTAACCCTAGTTGGCATTAGTTTATATTTGACCCAAAGTCCAACCAAACCTATGTAGGTATGTTGGACATTAATATATATTAATAAATATATATATTGTATATTTAATTCAGATTTAGATTGTATTTATATTTAGAAATATAAGTAGTTCCATATTAGGAAACCTTTTATTTAAATCCTCAATCAATCAATTAGCCAACTCATCAAATAACCAAACCAATCCATGTGGACCCCACATATGACCAACCAAAGATTATTTTCATGTAATTTTTGTCCAAAAATAAACCCCTACATTGGCAGGCCATGGCAAGCATGGAAACACCCTCATGCATATATAAACTCAACCCATAGGCCCATATATATATCAACCCTTATCAAAACCCTAACCCTAATACCAAAAACTCTTATTTATCACCCAAGAGCATATCCTTTACCATTAATTTCGAAAATATCATTCCCTCGCCGCTACTAAATCATTCCCTCCATCACATAACTCATCCTCCTCCATAACTTCTTTCATCCTTCTTCCATCCAAACTCTACCAAACCAACCCTAAAAACTCTATCTTCTCCATCCAACCATCTAGAACCATTGCCAACCCCTCCAAACTCATCAATAGAGGATTAGCAAGCAAGGATAGCAATAAAGGTAGGAGCTTTAGCAAGAAGAAGCCTCCACAACCCAACTAGCAATGACTTTTGGTAAGAAACCCTAATTTTTCCATCTCAAACCTATGCTATAAATCTGTAGTGCATACCCTTACATCAGTGAGCAGATTTTAGTAGTGCATACCCTTACATCAGATAACACCTTCACATTATTTCCAATGAGCAAGATGTCATCCACATAAAGTACTAGGAACACCACCGCGTTTCCGTCACACTTTCTGTATACACATGATTCATCCTGACTTTGATCAAATCCATAAGATTTTATCACCTGATCAAAACATATATTCTAAGATCTTGAAGCTTGCTTAAGTCCATAAATGGACTTCTTGAGCTTACAAACAAATACTCTTGGCCCTTTTCAATGAACCCGTCTGGTTGCTTTATATAGATGTCTTCCTCAAGACTTCCATTAAGGAAAGATGTCTTGACATCCATTTACCAAATCTCATAATCGAGATGAGCTACAATAGATAAAAGAATCCGGATAGACTTAAGCATGGCTACTGGAGAAAAGATTTCCTCATAATCGATACCCTCTCTTTGAGTAAAACCTTTTGCTACAAGCCGAGCTTTAAAGGTTTCAACCTTACTGTCTGATCCTCTTTTTCTCTTATAGATCCACTTGCATCTAATGGCTTTTACACCAACGGATGGTTCTACAAGCTCCCAGACCTGATTAGAATCCATAGATTCTGTTTCAGATATTATTGCTTTTTGCCAAGACTCTGTATCTTTATCTTGGATTGCTTCATTGTAGGCACAGGGATCATAATCTTGTTCCTCAGGGACGAAGACTGACGACTCTCCCAAGAACATATGTCTATCGGGTTGTATCACAACCCTCCCACTACGATGAGGCACTATCGATTGTGGTGTAACATTTATGACACGTTGTGCAGTTATTTGTGGTTCATCCTCTTTTACTGTTGGTACTGAAGTACTTGGTGTCTCACCTCTCAGTTCTTCTAGAACAACTCTACTTGTGGGTTTATGGTTTATCACATAGTTTTTCTCTAAGAATTGGGTATTCGTGCTAACAACGACCTTCTAATCCTTAGGACTATAAAATAAATCTCCTTTCGTTCCTCTTGGATAGCCTACAAACTAGCGTACTTCTGTACGAGATTCTAACTTATCTGCTTTGTCATTCAGCATATGTGCTGGACTATCCCAAATGCGAACATGTTTCAGACTAGGCTTACGTCCAATCAACAGCTCTGTGGGAGTAAAAGGTACTGACTTAGAAGGAACCAAGTTCAAAATATAAGCTGCAGTCTCTAAGACATATTCCCAAAACAAATCTAGTAAATCCGAATAACCCATCATTGATCTAACCATATCCATAAGAGTTCTATTCCTTCTTTTAGCTACACCATTCTGCTGGGGCGTTCCAGGTGCAGTCAGTTGGGATGTAATCCCAGCCTCTAATAATAATCCCTAAACTATCCAAAGAGGTACTCGCCACCACAATCTGATCGTAATGACTTGATATATTTTTCATGACGTTTCTCTATTTCAGCCTTGTACAATTTGAATTTCTCAGAGCACTCAGACTTACGGCGCATCAAATAAATGTATCCATACCTTGAATAATCGTTAATAAATATGACAAAATATTCAAAGCCACATCTAGCTTGGATAGTCATGGGTCCATACAAATCAGAATGAACCAATTCTAACACATCTTTGGCCCTATACTCCTTTACCGTAAAAGGCCTTTTGGTCATTTTACCTTCCAAGCAGGATTCACAGACTGGAAGTGCCTCCACTTCCAATGAACTCAAAGGTCCATCTTCAACTAGTCTTTGAATCCTTCTTAGGTTAATATGCCCCAATCACAAGTGCCAAATATATATTTGGTTTATACAAGAAGGTTCTTTTCTCTTATTTAAGTTAGATGACATATTATTCATTTCTATAAGTTGCATTGTTGGTAAAATAGGATTAATGACATACAGATTATCAACCAATGCACTAGAACAGATAAAATATTTATTCTTTCTAATAACAATATTGTCATTAAAATAAACTGAATATCTATCCTTAACTAAAATAGAAACATAAACTAAATTCCTTCTAAGTGAAGGTGCATAAAGAAAATCTCTCAATGTCAAAGACTTATTTCTACCAAAAGATAAAGTAACATCTCCTAATGCAACGACCGCTACTTTTGTAGCATCATCCATGAACAAGCATATCTCTCCACCATTGAGCCGTCTGGTTTCCTGGAACCCCTGTAATATATTACAGACATGATTAGTGGCTCCTGTATCTATACATTAGGTGCCGATAGATAACACCGCTAAACATGTTTCAACTAATAGTAAATGAGATATACCTTGTTTGTTCCCTTGTTTGAGAAGTGAAAAATCAGTCTTCCAATGTCCTGACCCATTGCACTTGAAATATTTGCCTTTCGACTTTTTTACCGCACCTTGAGGTCCCATGCACTTCTTTGCTGAGTTTGCCTGTTTCTGAATGTTATTCTTCTTCTTACCGCCTTTTGGCTTAGAAGTAGAAGCATTTTCAGAAACAAAAATGTGACCACTCTACCTAAAAAGAGATTCTGCATCCTGTAGCTCTTTTGCAAGTTTTGCCAAACTATACAACCTTTTGTCCATGTTGTAATTAAGGCAGAAATTGTCAAAACTTTTAGGCTGAGTCTCGAGAATGATATCGACCTGGGATTCCCCATCGATTTTAGCTCCAAGGATCTCCATCACATTCAGATGACCCATCATCTTGAGAACATGATCCCTTGCTGGTGTACCCTCAGCCATTTTTTTATTCATCAAACACTTCATAGCAAACTGCCTAGCTGCTCTACTATGATGTCCGAAGAGTTCCTTGAGGTTATATATCATGTCATAAGCCGTGACCATGGCCTGATGCTGATGTTGCAGTACATTTGACATAGATGCCAGAATGTAACACCGCGCCATCTTATCTGCCTTTTTTCACTTCTTATAAGCCTCTTTGACCTCTTCATCAGAGTTAGCATCAGGCTTAGGTGGGCATTCCTCAACACATATTTATACTCCTCAGCAGTCAAGACAATGTCTAGATTATGTTTCTAGTCAATATAATTAGGTCCAGTAAGTTTGTTTTCTTTAAGAATTACCATAAGTGGACTAAAATAATCTATTTTTGAAATCCTGAGAATCACATAAATAAAAATTATGTAGGACAAAAACTTTTTGAATTAATTAAATAGAAATTTACCAACACCTTGAACATCATGAATTTAGCATGCCACGATAGTGTGGACGTATACAAATTCAACTTTGTTCAAGTAGGTACTACCTATTAATTTTACTATCATGTCAACATAACTTTATGACAAATAAAATTAATATGTTGGTCTTCCTCTGGTCATACAAATAATAGCAGTGACTCCGATGGAGAGGATATCATTATTTGTATCTAAGTGTATACCATTCCTTAATACTAAGTCCATTACCTTGTATTGAGTTCCTTCAGATGGAGAAGTGAACACATACTAGGTAACTTTCTACAATTATCTCTAAGGAAGTTTGTACTGGTGATCCATAATTATACTCATCCTATATGGAAGAAGATACTAAAGCTAATGCGTAAGTATAATTACATCACCTACAAACCAGTAATGGAGACCATAGGATTTATACTAAATAAATATCCTCTCCCACTTAGTTATTTAAAAATGAGGGTTTTTCTACTAGTTGATATTATGTCCATGTTGTCCATTATTAATGTAGGCATAGTTTTTCAAAAAAAATATCCACACAATAATAAACATGCGTAATCAGAAAAAGCAAAATGACAACAAATAAGAGAAAAATATCCAACTATTATGGTCATCTTTCCTGCTCCGTCCTCAACTATCCGAATCTAAAATCTAGTGCTACACAGATCTATTCGGGGTTCGACCTCTGGACTGCTTAACCAGAAAAGTGAAATGATTGCTTAAAACCATCTGTCTGCCTCTGGATTGCTTAAAACTAGCATCTCGTCTGGCATCAAAAACAGCCACCACCGCCATCACGATTGATCAAAAATAATTAAGATTACGTCAATCCTATGCCTCTCAAAGGAGTTCACACATAATCTAGATTGAAAAATAAAATTATAAGCACGATCAACCCTCGTGATTTTAATTACATCCACAGCAACAACAACATCCACGACATGTCTGTGGTTTAAAACAATCACAAAAAAATATACATTAGACCATAATAGTTGGCAGATTTGTAATTACTTCATATTTGATTGGTTATCTAGGAAATCCATTATAGAATGTGTAGTCACCTAGACTTAGTGGAAACATTATGGAATTATTAGACTAATCAGGATTAGTCTGGAATATTCTAGGAATATTTTCTCAACTCATGTGCCTAGACATTCTAGGACTTTCCTAATAGGGAGATAAATAGCCATCATTATTGCTTGATTTATTATTCTAATCATTACTCCTATGGCCTTAATGACCGTGTCCTACCGAGTCCACATCTATTTCATTAATTCAGTTTTACATTTACATTGTGTCCACCCTTGACATGGACATTTATCGTGTCTACCACCACTGCCGTGTTCCCTGACACAGAATCCCCAACCCCTATGTCTCGTACCCTGTCACTACCCACACCCGAATATTCAGGCACGAGTACATAGGCACGTCCAGTCTATGCCACAGTACCGGCAGTAGAACGCTGTCAAGTACCCAACAACTATCTACAACATCTAGATGATCTATAACGACAATATGTACTCCAATCACAAGCATCTAAGAAGAGATAACAGTATCACTAAAACAACTAGAATCTGATGGAGCTGGGGATTTCCAAGACCCTTATTGCGGTGTGCATATTGATCGATAGAAAGTTAAATACGTATTCTAACCCTTCATAGGCGAAAACTAGGGTTCACGAATTAAACAGATTTAATACGTATTCTAACCCTAAGATCTTCTGCACGTATCCCTTTCTCGAGTTGGACGTCGTGTGGGCGACGATCTTTCAACCTTTTCTTCTCCTTGGTAGCCCTTTCTTTATCTCCTTACATGAATCACAAATTTAGAGAAAGCTTCAGATTTTTTATCAGTAATTTGTCGGCCAGAGAATAGAGGATATATATAGGCTACGGCATGGACCATGAGGAGAAATTAGGATTAGGCCTCCTAACGGATCTGGATATCCCGTGTTCAGTCCGAACACACAATCCAAGCCCATTAACAATAGCTCGGTCCACTAATGAGCTATTATTGCACTACCTCCCTAATCCCAAATTATGTTTGTGGGCTCCTTTTATTATATGCTCGTTTGGCTCCCCATGTTAAGATATCGAATGTCCGTCGATCCAATTAAGTTACTGACAACTATATTGATTCGACGTCTTTTATCCTTAAGTAGTAGTGCTCAACTTTATTTGTCATGTCGGATATAATCCACCTACAGGATTTATATGACAATACTCATGAGCTCCTTAAGGGGACATCATAAACCTGATGTATTGGGACATGGATTCCATTTATAATTAACAACCCATCATACATACAATGTTATTAACCAATTTATAGAGGTTGTTGATCCATAATGAATCTCACTCTTTCATGAGTCAAAGTAATACACACTGTATATACATGTCTGTTATTATATCTCGATTAAGAGCACAAGCATCCATAATAACAGAGATGTTTGTTCACTTATGTAGTCAGTACGAAGAGAACAACCTCAAGTGGTCAAGTTCAATACACACAAAGTGAACTAGTATAAACCTATAGTCAAGATAGACTAATACCAGATTATACTACAACCTTTCCAATAGTTTGTCCAAGTCCATCTAGGTTGTGAACTATTTATATACTCCATAGGGAACTGATAATAAGATCTTCTGTGTGACACCACACATCATATTATCTACAATATAGAATATCAGACATTAACACTTGCAACAAATACAATATGCAAACATTTGCCCATATGATTCTCATTCAAAATTTAAGGAAATAAGGTTACTACAAAAGTGATGCTTTTAGTATATAACCCAAACAGAATCTACAAAAGATCATATGAGATAAGAATGTATCGAAGACATACAATAATAAAATTAAAACAACTACTAGGCATAGAACTCCTGGAAGATAACTCACGGTGAAAGAATAACGAGATCCGCCTCAGCTAGCATCATCCTATAGTGCAATAATGTGGGGCATAACAATTCCTAAAATTTTGTCAACGTATCCAGTCAGGTGTTTCACTTAACAAAATGCCTAAAATTGACCTTTGAAAATAAAATGAGAAAAAGTACAAAAAGTACAAATTATTCTGGGAAGTATTGCTATGGAAGTCTGATCTGAAGACGATCACTTTGTTCCTTGGACTATACGATGATGATGAAGATCACTGCTAGAAGATTAACAGCCGGAAGAACTAAGTCACCAGAAAGGTATCGACGCACTTGGGCACTGATGGCGAGGTCGAATGCTTTCCTGTTTTGCTTCACTCTGTTCTGGAAGAAAAAGTTGAAGAAGAATGCTCCCGAAAATCAAAGTCTCTGGGCTCTAATTTTTTTATTCTCTGCTGCCTCTCCGATTCCCTCCCCCCCCCCCGATCTAAAAAATAAGTCTATTTATAGACTTGACCCATTGTGTGTAAAAAGCAACAAAATTGGATTTTTACGCTGGTAACTGTCACCCACGATGGAAATCACCCTCTACGTATGTTGACACGTGTCCCATTATTTCAACAAAAATAGGGAGCACGTACACACGTTCCTCAATAAATATGGCACGAAAGCCACGTGGATAAACCACGTTTCAAAGTAGTCAGGAAGGATCGGGCGTTAAAATGACCCAAAATATACTCCGAGCGTAAAGTAGCAAACTGGCATAAAAACAACCCAAATAAAACTTCCCAGCGTAAATTGGCTAAAATAGCCTTGCGTGTAAAACTTAGCCCAAATAGACTTTACACTCACAATAGCCTTAAGCGTAAAAGCTCACATAACTATCGTGCGTAAAAAAAAGAAGTGATTTTATTGAGCGTAAAATAGCCTTCTCTGCACACCATACGATGAGTATCGGGTTTGGTGACAATCCGATCTTCTCGACTTCTATGTTGCATGCTGTCAGCATAATCATTTTGTCAAATCAAATCTTCTGCATTAAATGCGGTCTGACATCTCTAGGCGTAAAACTCAATGAACTGTCTTAGCGTAAAGTAGCTCGCGTAAAGTCCAGTGCAAATGGCCTTGGCGTAAAGTAGCTCATAAAGAGCTACTTGGGTAAAGTCTTCAATTCCTTTGATTTAGTCAAAATAAAGCACCTTTTACGCTCCTACAAGACCCCCTTCAAAGTTTTCGGAATTTGAAAAGACTTCAAAAATTTTGAAATACTTTGAATATGAAAAGTCAAGAAATGGCACCGGTCAATACTCAACCGTCATAATAAATTTTCTCTCGAACATTTGAACTCCTCTTCGTCTCCCCGAGTTGCATTGATAATGTTCAGTTTCCCATAGAGAATATGAAGGGTTGATTGATTGTATATATAAAGAAAAGTTTTCATTCTCACTTCTCACCCTCATATTGTCATGGCACCGAAGAAAGAGATAGAGGCTGACAAGGAAAAGGTTCAAGGCTCAAGGCTTGACATAGAGACGGAGGCCGATCAATCGCTGCGATCACGCAACTTCATGGAGTGCTTTGGACTGACTCCAGCGATCTTCGATCGTATAAATGGTGGTCCTTCAACTGTCTACAAAGGACCCGGTGATGCAGAAGCATTCCTCGATCTGATGTGTCGTTCAGGGATCTACAATATACGCGAGTTAGGTGCCTCCCTTAGTCAACCCAATGAAGGAGAGAAGAAGAAATAATGCTTTGTGTAGGGGTGTCATCTATCTTTTGTGACACTCAACTTATCTGTAGGGGCCCACTCTCTTTTCTATGAAATAAAATCCTGGTATTGTTTTCACCTTTATTCGTATGGTGCATTGATATAGGATCATTCTATACCTCTTTTGACTGTTTCCATGTTTGCTCATTCCCAAGAGAAACAAAACAACACGTGGCAGCTATTCTGTGGTTATGAGCGCCTTTTATTAGGATCTTTCCCGATATAGGTATTTGATTTACATAAAAGGGCCAGAGTGTGCTCTTCTTTGATTAAATAGGGTGCGCAATCGGCTGCCTTTGAGCTTTTGTTGAAAACAAGCGCCTATCTTTGATAGATAAGGTGCGCCTGCTGAAAACGAGCGCAAATCCTTGATATATAAGGTGTGCCTGTTGAAAACGAGCGTAAATCCTCGATAGATACGGTGCACCTGTTGAAGACATGCATTTGTCTTTGACTAAACAAGGTGTGCGAGCATCTGTCTTTGACTGAATAGGGTATGCCCGTCTTTGATGGGCCAGTTTGTGCCTGATGATGATGACACTTTTATTGATTATTTTCTTTTTCTGTGCTATTTTCTGCAGAAGCTTGGTTAAAGAACTTTTCCAGAACTGGCATTGGCGATATGGATGCTGTGGGGAGCATTCTTCTGACACACACATCAGGGAGCTCATGCGCTTTTGACGCGCAAATCAGACAACCCAGAACTCTTCGTGGGATAGAAGGGTCTTCCTCAGATGGTAGGAAGAGCCTTTATACACGGAAAGTTGGATGGTGGAGTCAACTCTAACCCGAGAAGTTGGGTAGTAGAGTTCCTTTCACGGCAGAACTAGGAATCTTATCCCAATGCTGGATACATTACTATCTCTTCTGAAGGGCCGTCATTTATCCACCAATTGTATTGGCAGCAACACGTCTTCGGGCTGCCATACTCTGAGGTTCTCCTCTCGTTTGAGAGAGAAGACCATAGTTAATTCCTACTGCTCTTGTTGCCATTGAGGCTCAGACAACAAGGAATTGCCACCAACAATGAATCCGATGAAGAAGATCCAAAGAAGTAATAGATCTCCATTAGGTCATCGTTGTCGTATGGAATGAAAATCCAAAATGCAATAGATTTCCATTATGATTTGTAAGAAAGTCTAAGAAACGTAATAGACTTTTATGATGATAAAGTGAGAATGGAAATGACAATTCTGTGGGAAATACTCCTTTGAAACTTTTTTCGATGCTCATGATATTGTTTGTTTTAATATATTTGTCAGAGGTAATATGAACGTGACAAGTCTTATACACTTAATAACTTGTATCAATCCAGAGGTAATATGGACATGATAGATAATAAAATCTTGTTTTCTGTTTTAGAGTATACAATACTATCAGAGGTAATATAGACGTGACAGATTGTAACGACTCAAAGAAAAATAGATTAATATCTATTCAGAGGTCAAATGTACATGATAGATAGGAAAAATAAGCAAATTTATTATTTATGCAGAGGTCGAATGGACATGATAGATAATAAATCCAACTTTTTATACCAACTGGTAAGATAAAAGATTAATATTTCTCTCTGAGGAGACAAGTAATCAGCTTAACCAAACATTGGTAGCTGGGAAAATAAGAAGACAGACATCATTGAGGATATATACCAATATCGATGAAAGAATGAATGAACCAACGTTTCTTTTGGGAAAAGAAAGATCATTTCAATTCCACAATTAAATGGATGAATCTGATGTAATGAATGGATAGGTCTTTTCAGGAATGAAAAGTTGTTTCAATTTCCAAGACCGGTTCATTAATAGCTCTCTCCTATAAATAGATGAGAACTCTTTGTAACATTTCATCCTTGTTTCCATTCTTCTATTGGAAATGTCTTCCGAGGACGTGCTACAAAAGACTGAAGTCACTACGAAAGTTGAGGACGTCATCGAGACACGCCCCGTTGAGCCAATTGTGTCAGGCCCAACCGGAATAGGCGAAGGCACTTCTACGCCCAAGCCACCCCAAGACATTCTCGCTTTCTTAATAGAGTCAGAAAAAACTCCTAAAGAAGTGGCGCTGAGGATGGCTGCCTACAAGTTTTTTATGAACTCAGGCGATGATGTCTTCAATGCATTGGCTGACTATGTATTCAATAAGGAAGGCATTGGTCCTCGTCCTTAATCCTTTGTTCTGAACAAAAATAAAAAAAATTATTTTCATTCTTTTTTTCTTTATACATAGTACTTCTTAAGAAATTTTCCATTGATCGGCATCATGAATAAATCTCCATTGGGCTTAGATAACTGATAGGCACCGTTGGAAAAAACTGTCTCGATGACATAAGGGCCTTCCCATTTCGCTTGGAATTTTCCTTTGCTCTTATGAGTCATCACCATCGGTCTTCGAAAAGCTAGTACTAGCTCACCAACCTTAAATACCCTCTCTTTAACTTTACGATTGAAAGTTCGAGATATACGGGCTTGATATAGTTCAATATGCTGTTGAGCTTGAAGACGCTTCTCGTCCAATCCTTCAAGTTCTTGGATTCGTAAGCGATCATTGTTCTCTATAGTTAGCTCATTAGCAATGGATATTCGAAGAGATGGAATCTGAATTTTCAATGCAAGGACAGCCTCACATCCGTAGACCAATGAAAATGGTGTAAAATCGGTAGGAGTTCGGACTGTCGTTCGATAAGCCCATAAATATTCTCCAAGTTTCTCATTCCAATCACGTTTATTAGAAGAGACGAACTTTTTGAGAAGTTTGATGATCGTCTTGTTGAAAGCTTCGGCTAAACCATTAGCAGCTGGATTATAAGCCGTATACGCCAAGTCTTGGATTCGATTCTTATCACAGAACCGATAAAATGTCTGACTGGCAAATTGTGGTCCATTATCATGTATTATCCGTCGAGGAATCCCGAAGCGATAAATAACATGATGTTTGATAAAGCTAATCATATTAGATGTTTTCACTTCAGCAAGAGGAACCGCTTCCGCCCATTTAGAAAAATAATCGGTTATAGCCAATATAAACCGATGTCCTTTAATAGAAGGAGGGTTAATCGGACCAATAATGTCCATGCCCCAGGCTTCGAAGGGCCAAGAAGCTGCCGTAGGATGGAGGAATTCAGATGGTTGATGAATAAAATCAGCATGAATCTGACATGATTTACACCGTCTAGCATAATCTACAGCATCTGCTATCATAGATGGCCAATAATACCCCATCCTTCGAATACGGTCTTGTAATTTTGGACCACGTTGATGAGCACCACAAACACCATCATGAGCTTCATGAAGTGTTTGCTTAGCTTCACTCTCTGAGAGACAGCGTAGCAAAAGTCCATCATATGAACGACGATATAACATATATAAAGACGAATCATAATAAAATCGAAATGATCGTCTCCTAATTGATACAGTTATTTTGGATCTTCAGGCAAAATCCCATGAATCGCATAATCAATAAATGGACTTCTCCAATCCCTCTGTTGGGAATTTGATTCTGTAATATAACTTTGTTCAATATTCAGATTATCCTTTACATAGAATAAGCCTCGGTCCAACAAAGTAATGGTGTTTTATCTTCGAATTGAAACAGCTAAATCTGCAGCTAAGCTTGCAAGAGCATCAGCTTCCAGATTCTGAGAACGTGGTACGAATTCGATGAAGAATCCTTTGAATGAAAGGACCTGTCAAGACCCGCACCCGCTTTTCGAATACGAGACGTGTCCAAGCCAGCCTACGCCGCAGAGTCGGCAGTAGAACGCTGTCAAGCCCGCAGGAAATAAATGCTCAAAATATCACAATTTCTCATTCACATTTCTAGATTTATTGCAACACTTATAATTAAAGAAAATACAAGATTTTATAATTAATGAAATAGATACAATTACTTTCTATTTCTAGGTTGTCTTCAGCATACCCAAGTCTTCCCCAGTGCTAAGAGTGATAGCGGCTAAACCTGAAAAATATTGGTTTCCAGTCAGGAATAGAACAAGTACACAAACCGATGGCAATGCAAAACACAATAGAATTAACAAGACATGAAAATAGCATATGGAATATGAAAGCTAGTAAGAAACTGATGACATAGCACGATAGAGAAGTAAACAAGGAAAAAACTAATAAAAGACATCTATCTAGGTGGTGTGAAATATCTGTTTCAACATGTGAATGGCTATGGGTAAATACGGCTCACTGCACGTGTCGTGTGCAGCTGCTATCGTTCAAGAATAGACTCATGGGATAGTTCTGGGTAGTTCACATGTTTACTAAGATATTTCCCCTCCCGACTACTCCGTGTGACGAGCGTGTCAACAAGCAGCAAGATATATGTATAGACATGAAATGAAAAGACTACTATGAATCGGAAAGCAATCAGAAAGTACACTTGCCTGAGGTCCTTAGCTGGAGAAACAATAATACCATACCACTCAATGAGCCACAATCAGTCAACACATGTAGAAGTGTCCGGATGCTGAAATAAATAGTACTAATGTTCTCAGAATAGTCAAATTAGTTAGGATTGCCTGTCCTTAAGTCCAATTCTGGACACAGGGGCAAAACAGTAATTTCGGACAAAAACGATGTCCGCCGTTGGACCCGCTTTGTACCGAAAAGCATACCAGAGTCAATGGTATCTAAAGTCATCAAACTACATGTCTACGGATCCAGTTTACCGATACGAACCCAACCGTATGTCCAAAGTTGGATTCCGACGGGCCGTGTACAAAATCGCCCGTTGAGTGGGACCGTGGTGCCCGCAAAACGGTAATTTTATCAACAGTCTCAGAATCGGACCAAACTTGGCATGCAGGACCAGAAAAACGATACGGTCCTATTGGCGCAAGTTTCGTCTCGATCCGATGAGCGTGCACAAAGTAATTAGAAAATTTACAAAGTGCACGATACGGTAAATTTTGACGGATACGCATTAAATTCGTCGCGCACACGCGACCAATTTGAATTTCGTCAAAGCCCACACGACCACGAAGCCGTTACGCAGCTTTCGATGCTTTCGGTTCGTGACCACGTCGTCCCGATTGGCGTAACGCACGTCGTGTGGAACAATTTCAATATTTTTAAAACAGGTTTTTGGAAAACTTTGGGATTCGATTTCTCGACGCATAGTCGATGATTTCTGAATCCACAAAAAGGGTGATGAAGACCTATATGTTGTCTAAAAGTCTCTTCAAAAGGATTTCGAAATCGATCACTGTTTTGCAAGAAATCGGGACTCAAACTGGGGACTTTGGTACAGTCTCTATATTCAGAATTTTGAGATTTTTTTGGATCTTTGGATCGAAATTCCGAAGAATCTAGCGCATGACGATAGAATCTATTTGAAGGAAAAAATAGAGGGCAAGGTTAAGTATTTACTTAAGAAATTCGTTCGCGAAACAAACGAACGAGATGGAAGAAATATCGACACGAAGTTGGCACGATTGCTGTTGTTTACTGCTGTTGCTGCGGTTTGCTTGAGCGTGCGTGGCCGACTCCGGCCGGCCTGGCGGCGCGCTACGTCGCCGAGGATGCGCGCGGGGGTCGCCCAGGGGTGGCATGTGGTTTCGTCAGGGTTTGGAGTTCGCAACTTCTCTCTCTCTCTCTCTCTCTCTCTCTCTCTCTCTCTCTCTCTCTCTCTCTCGATGATTTAGACTCGGCTGACAGAAGGCTCGGGTTCAGCGGGTTATTGGCTACTGTTCGGTTGAGAAACAAAGAGGGGGGGTCGGTGCCTGTGGGCCTGCTAGGCCGGGACTGGGTTGCTACTGTATGTGTAGCTAATAACATATACATTTAATCCATATATATACCTATGTATATATATCTATCTAACTTTAAATACTCATATACATATATACCCTATTATACACGTATACGTATATACAATATTATACACAACATATTTTATATATATATATATATATATATATATTTTATTATATATATATATATATATATACACGCACACGTATTTATATATACACATATCTCTCTTTGCTAAAAAATGGTAATTCTAATAATAGTAAATAATTTATATTTTAATAACCACCATAAAAATATTAATATTATCTAACCTCAATAAAACAATAATAATGATTAGTCACGAAATTCAATAAACCAATACTGGTATATATGTCTTTATGCACAGTCTAATACTCTCAAAATGTACAAGGACATGTTCATACCAATATCATTGAATACAAATTAATACTACGTTTAATTTATAATATTCAAAATTATGAATATTTAGAAATAGTCATTAAATCTTTAAAACGGAATATAACACACTCGTACCAAATTCCATCAACACGAATGTCATTGGACGTGCCGCATGACCTACATGGGCTTGGGCTCAGTTCGGGTCCAGTTTGACTAGTTTGGTGCGACTGGGACACCTAGATGTCAAATAATATTAATAATGAATAATTTAAACTATTTATAATGGTCATGTCATAACTTGGCCTGGTTTTTCTAGTTAGGACATCACTATGGCTCGACCTTCCTTGGCATGGCTAATACACTAGTCTAGGCACGCCACTGCACTATCAGTGCTACGATTTCTAGTCACCTTGTACTACAAATTTAATCATGATTAAAAATCATCTACCGTAATAATTAACTAAATAATTATTTACAAAATTATAAAACTACAATTTAAAATCACATAAATAAATAAAAAATATTTCAAAATTCCGGAAAGGGGAGCTACAAATCTACCCACCTTAAAAATAATTTCGTCCTTGAAATTCTAACTCATAACCATGCCTAAAATTTTAAAAATAAAAGTCAAGGAATAAATCCACTATCACCACAATCTTCTCAAGTTTTTTTTTCCTCAAAAATAGTTTATATTCTTCTCCTAGCCAAATAGCCTCCAGGACTTCTGCCCACCTTTGGTCACACTACTCCTCACAATAAAATCTTAAAATATTCTAACTGGTGCTAACAATCCTACCAACAAATATCCAGGCAAATGGCATCTAGAATCCTCTCCTATCTATCGGTAAACCAAAATTTAACAGGCAACTAATCTACACAAGTAGCTAAAAGATATTGATAAACTCCAGTAAGCATGACTAGTCTTCTCTCCGAAGTAGGGAGGACAGGAAGGTAAGGCAGAATAATCGGGAGCAACTATGAAGTTTAAAGAGCGGTAGAGCATATACAATAATACAAATAGAAAGGGTATGTGAACTTATAGTCTTATTCGCTAGATTGGGCTACTCTAGTCTAGTCACTTGCTACATCGAAGAGCCCTTTGTTACTTAGAGTGGCCTGCGATCCGTGCGATACAGAAGTCTCGTTCTCAAAATTCTAATTCAAACAAGATTCCATAATGAAACAGAATTTGAAAAATCAAGATTGTGGTCTCACTGGGTTCTCTATTTGGTCATCAGTTGTTGGTTGAATGATTATTGGGTTTCAATCTATATGGACTAGACAAGATTTCAAATGATAAAACTATTTCTATTAGATTAGGGTATCCTAGAATAGGTTTCTACCCAAGGAATTGAGTTAGTTGTTAGTCAAGTTGGTTAGCTCGGTCCCTAAAGTTCGAAATGTGCCTTCAGTGACTTTTGTGTTTAAGTAGCACATGAGGCCCCAATTGGGAGGTAACTTAGTGGCAGGCGTGTAGTGGGCTTCGAGTAGATCACAACCATCTATTGGGTCGATGGGAATGGGGTCATGGTCAAGGCTCTAATGGAGGTTGGAAAGTATATCGGTACTATGGTAAAAGTTATAACTAGTCCTTTTAACCTGAAAGTCGTACCCCAAAAATAGAGTACAAGGGGACGTATTTGAGTGGGAAGTGATATACCTAGATGAAGGTGGACTCGTCTAGATCTTGCATATGAAATTTGTCGAAAGATAATAGCTGGTCTCGTGCTCTGAATATTAATGGCACGGCCGGGGACACAAAATGATCTAAATAGAAAGTGGGAGTCCATGGGGCTCTAATTATCATGCTAGTGGAAAATTATTTTAATTAATCGGTAATTCTCGTATATACCAATTTTTAGAAGGCTTACAGTCTACCCACCTTAGAGGCCAGGATATGGTAGCAAGGTTCCTGTCGTTGGGCTGGCCGATGGTAGCTACACTTGCCTATACAACTATCATGGCCATGGGAATACTCTGTATCTATCTATCAATTATGAGTTTTCGTCTTTCCAATCAGCGAAAGACAAAAGTAATAAAGAGTTCAAGAGATGTCGTTGAATACAATTACGTGATTCAAAGGCGAACATATAATTCAAGAGGAATTGTCAAGCAATCGCGGATGAGATCCTAGAGACATCTATATCTCAATCCACGTAGGGTAATTAGATGAAGAGCGAACCAAAAGCATCATGGTTGATCAGACCGTAATACAATGATTCAGATTAGACAATATGTTAGCGGGCGTCCCCAATAAACATACGTCTCGAATCAAGCTTGATAAAAGGTTAAGCTTGCAAAAACTAAGCTATAATAGCAGCGTTGGTCAAGATAGTCGAAATACAAGTACGCAAGATTTTTGGAAGGAGGAGATAAGTAGTTTGAGTCTTGAGAAAATCAATTCCTTACCTGGTGTTCTTGCCTATACTGTCAACTTATTATCCTCTATCCATAAGGCTTTGGTCGATTAATGGGTTATGACCTTCCAATTTCTATATTCTATGCAAACCTGCTAGTGTCAGTCAATTACCCTGTCAATAGATCACATTAACCACCTAACGCTAGGTCAGAAGGCATGCTACTCAACTTACATAACTTACACTAGTATTGACTTTGGATCTTAGGGTCATACAGGGCAGTCCCTATCCTTTATAGTATCCTAAACTTGTAGTCACGTCTGAAATTGTTTTACCAAGAATTATACCTCGCCTGTGCACTCTGGCTGTGGTAACCCTTGGTTCCATGATTCAGATGTGATAGGCTATCCGGTACTCTACTCTATATTGACACAACGGTATCTAAGATCTAAAGAGGTCAACGAGGACATAGTTTTAGCAATGCTCCACGACCTACGATTCCTAGAAATAATTTTACTTCTATGGGTTGTGCCTAGCCAGTGCGCTGCTGGCTGCAGTGAACCCACATTCTCCACTCTCAAATAATTGACGACAGTGCGCTGCTGTCTAAACTTTATGGGTTAGCTAATATTTCTCTAACTATAACCGTAAAATTTATGGGCTTCTGGAGATTCAAACAAGTTGACTAAAATAGAGCATAGGTGTTTGTTCTATTCAGTCACAACACTTAAATTAAAAGATTTAACATGAAGGAAATAAATAAATACGGAAGAAACACAAACACTCTAGTATCTATTTCATATGCATTTCAATGGTTGAGAGAAATATCGAATCAATCTACCTCAAAATTCGTATATAAATAGCATAATCAAAATTATAAACCAGTTACTTACAGCAAAATAGAATTTAAAACAGGCAATTCTAACTGATGATAAAAAAATTATATCTACAAAGAGCAAAAAGAAAACTGAACAGGTTATCAAGATTATAGCCTTAATTATAGGGAAAGCCTAACTAGCCAAGTGAGTAGTGTATCCACATGGAATTATATCGTCATATCAAAAGTAAGAGTGTACCTATATGGATCAAGCAAGCTATCTAAATTAAATAATTCTAAATTGTATGGCCTATCTAACAACCTTAACTACCCAACGGTCAATTTAAACAAAGGACTCCTAGTCATAGTCATTCTCTTAAATCATTTTAATCCTAGTTTGTGAATGAGCATTTCCTGGTCGTAGGCTAGCAATAGTAAGACTAACGTACTATTACGAGTTCGCAATACTTTGCGAAAGCAGACCTGCATGGGCCACCACAAAAACTTGTCACGACCCGCACCCGCTTTTCGGATACGAGACGTGTCCAAGCCAGCCTACGCCACAGAGTCGGCAGTAGAACGCTGTCAAGCCCGCAGGAAATAAATTCTCAAAATATCATAATTTCTCATTCATATTTCTAGATTTATTACAACACTTATAATTAAAGAAAATACAAGATTTTATAATTAATGAAAAATGATACAATTGCTTTCTATTTCTAGGTTGTCTTCAGCATACCCAAGTCTTCCCCAGTGCTAAGAGTAATAGCGGCTAAACCTGAAAAAATGTTGATTTCCAGTCAGGAATGGAACAAGTACACAAACCGACGGTAATGCAAAATACAATAGAATTAACAAGACATGAAAATAGCATATGGAATATGAAAGCTAGTAAGAAACTGATGACATAGCACGATAGAGAAGTAAGCAAGGAAAAAACTAATAAAAGACATCTATCTAGGTGGTGTGAAATATCTGTTTCAACATGTGAATGGCTAGGGGTAAATACGGCTCACTGCACGTGTCGTGTGCAGCTGCTATCGTTCAAAAATAGACTCATGGGATAGTTCTGGGTAGTTCACATGTTTACTAAGATATTTCCCCACCCGACTACTCCGTGTGACGAGCGTGTCAATAAGAAGCAAGATATATGTATAGACATAAAATGAAAAGACTACTATGAATTGGAAAGCAATCAGAAAGTACACTTGCCTGAGGTCCTTAGCTGGAGAAACCAATAATATCATACCACTCAATGAGCCACAATCAGTCAACACATGTAGAAGTCTTCGGATGCTAAAATAAATAGTACCAACGTTCTCAGAATAGTCAAATTAGCTAAGATTGCCTGTCCTTAAGTCCAATTCTGGACACAGGAGCAAAACGGTAATTTCGGACAAAAACGATGTCCGTCGTTGGACCCGCTTTGCACCGAAAAGCGTACCAGAGTCAACGGTCTCTAAAGTTGTCAAACTACATGTCTATGGATCCAGTTTTCTGATACGAACCCAACCGTATGTCCAAAGTTGGATTCCGGCGGGCCGTGCACAAAATCGTCCGTTGAGTGGGACCGTGAGGCCCGCAAAACGGTAATTTTATCAACAGTCTCAGAATCGGACCAAACTTGGCATACAGGACCAGAAAAATGATACGGTCCTGTTGGCGCAAGTTTTATCTCGATCCGATGAGCGTGCACAAAGTAATTGGAGAATTTGCAAAGTGCACGATACGGTAAATTTTGACAGATACGCATCAAATTCGTCGCGCACACGTGACCAATTTGAATTTTGTCAAAGCCCACACGACCATGAAGCCGTTACACAGCTTTCGATGCTTTCGGTTCGCGACCACGTTGTCCCGATTGGCGTGACGTACGTCGTGTGGAACAATTTTAATGTTTTTAAAACAGGTTTTTGGGATACTTTGGGATTCGATTTCTCGACGCATAGTCGATGATTTCCGAATCCACAAAAAGGTTGATGAAGATCTATATGTTGTCTAAAAGTCTCTTCAAAAGGATTTCGAAATCGATCACTGTTTTACAAGAAACCGGGACTCAAACTGGGGACTTTGGGACAGTCTCTATATTCAGAATTTCGAGATTTTTCTCGATCTTTGGATCGAAATTCCGAAGAAACTAGCACATGACGATGGAATCTATTTGAAGGGCAAAAATAGAGGGTTAGGTTAAGTATTTACCTGAGAAATTCGTTCGCGAAACAAACGAACGAGATGGAAGAAATATCGACACGAAGTTGGCACGGTTGCTGTTGTTTACTGCTGTTGCTGCGGTTTGCTTGAGCGTGCGTGGCCGACCCCGGCCGGCCTAGCGGCGCGCGGCGTCGCCGAGGATGCGCGCGGGGGTCGCCCAGGGGTGGCGTGTGGTTTCGTCAGGGTTTGGAGTTCGCAACTTCTCTCTCTCTCTCTCCCTCTCTCTCTCTCTCTCTCGATGATTTATACTCGGCTGACAGAAGGCTCGGGTTCAGCGGGTTCTTGGCTACTGTTCGGTTGAGAAACAAAGAGGGGGGTCGGTGCCTGTGGGCCTGTTAGGTCAGGCCTGGGTTGCTACTGTATGTGTAGCTAATAACATATACATTTAATCCATATATATACCTATGTATATATATCTATCTAACTTTAAATACTCATATACAGATATACCCTATTATACACGTATACGTATATACAATATTATACACAATATATTATATTATATTATATATATATATATATATATATATATATATATATATATACGCACATGTATTTATATATACACATATCTCTCTTTCCTAAAAAATGGTAATTCTAATAATAGTAAATAATTTATATTTTAATAACCACCATAAAATATTAATATTATATAACCTCAATAAAACAATAATAATGATTAGTCACGAAATTCAATAAACCAATACTGGTATATATGTCTTTATGTACAGTCTAATACTCTCAAAATGTACAAGGACCTGTTCATACCAATATCATTGAATACAAATTAATACTACGTTTATAATATTCAAAATTACGAATATTTAGAAATAGTTATTAAATCTTTAAAATGGAATATAACACGCTCGTACCAAATTCCATCAACACGAATGTCATTGGACGTGCCGCATGACCTACATGGGCTTGGGCTCAGTTCGGGTCCAGTTTGACTTGTTTGGTGCGACTGGGTCACCTAGACGTCAAATAATATTAATAATGAATAATTTAAACTATTTATAATGGTCATGTCATAACTTGGCCTGGTTTTTCTAGTTAGGACATCACTATGGCACGACTGTAACGCCCCAGTCCCAAAATACGTAGGACTAGAAACGTAGACATGCCAGCTGTATTCATACGAAGTATACTCCAATATATGGAAGCCTCGTATGAATACATAAGCTGTAAAATGCAGTAAAACCATAACTAATCTCATCCACGCAAAATAAATAAATAAAAGGTATCATATAAAGATAATGAATTGTCTTGATACAATATGTTGGGCGGAGACAAATCCACTACCAACAAATAAAGGAGAAGTACATAGAAAATGAAATGAGTGGCGAGCGAAGCGAAGACGATCCAAGTGCAATCATCCTCGAGAAATAGCAATGAACACGGCTAGAGCTAAGCACCTGCGAAACACAATAGCACACACCTGGCAAGACAACCAGGTCCTCAGAGGGACGTAACAAGACACATAATATCATGCCGATAAACTGAATAAAGTTAGCTCAACAGAAAAGTATATGTCTAAACAGATAAAGGTCCTTAACCGTTCTATGTGAAAATGCAATTTGAAGACAACGTTCCACACAAGGGCTCCCGAAGCTAGAAACACGGCGCATTAGCGTTTCAACCAAGTCACTAGTGGCGTCTAGAGAAAAGTAAATGCGCGGCCCATTAGCACTCGAACGAGAACTAAGGGGCGTCTAGAGAAAAGTAAATGCACGGCCACTAGCTTCTTGGGTGAGTCACTAACGGCAGCTAGAGGAAAGTAAATGCACGGCACATTTGTGTTTCAACCGAGGCACTAGTGGCATCTAGAGAAAAGTAAATAAATGTTCGTCCACTAGTCTCTCGACTGAGTCACAAATGGCATCTAGAGAAAAGTAAAGGTGTGAAAGCCCCTGCGCCTAATAACTGTCTTCACCCTCCCCATGCACTACTCGTGCTGAATCCACATCACGACATTCCTAATAACTGCTAAGTCGCTAAGTCTTCTAGACAACCATAACTATTTAGCAGTTATTGCCTATCGCATAGCATGTGCGCACCGATGGCCAGTCGATACGTATGTCCGAGATCTATATGAGACTCGTGACTCGTGATACACAAGTGTCGAGCCAATAAATGCGACACAAACAAAGGTGGTCCCTTAACTCTAAGCTATATGCAACTAAAATATAATAATTTGCAAGTACAATTTATATTTTCTAGAATAAGTAAAAACATGCATGATATTGAGCAAGAAATTTAAACAGTGAAGGCAAGGTGTCTTGCCTGGTAGAGCTCCTGGTGTACTGCAATGCTCAAGGTGGCACGACTGTGACTTCGGTGCAACAACTATGCAAGGTGGCCACGGATGATGACACGGTCGGTTCCATTGGGTCCAGAACGGTCAAATTAGTTAGGGTGGACATAAGGTATGCTTGAAATGGGCGAGGGAATAGGAAAAGGAGGATTGGTCACGGACAAGAGGAAAATCAAAGAAAAAAATAAATGATAATATATATGATTTTGAGAAAACTAATTATAGTCATTGAAAACTATATTTTATCAAAAATCGTTTTATAGGCAAAAACTCCAAATTCGTAATAATAAAATTGGTAGCAAACTATATTTGTCACCTGAAGATAGTTAAATACTTATTTGAAAATACTTAGTAATTATTTTGTAATTTTGAAAACTAGGTTTTTCTTAGTTCCAACTACCTTACAGGAAATAGTTAAAACAAAACAAAATCGTGTTCTACTAAGATACCGTAAGTTATCAAAATAGGTTTTCTAGACAAGACTATATTTTATTCGTTGAAACACTTTTAGTTAAATAAATTAAAAAAAACTTAGGAATTTATCTTATTTTTTTGGAAACTATTCTTTATAGGTCAAAACATTAATATTATATTTTATTTTTATATAGATAATATTTCGTAATCCAAAAATTATTTTATAATAGAGCTATATTTCAAAATATTACAATAATGATTATATACTTCAACTCCCATAGAAAATCATAAGTAACCTGATACTATATTTTGTTACGAATATTACTCACCATATGCATTGTACTATATTGGAAATAACTACATAAAAATCTTAGTATTATCCTTTTGAAAATATCAACAGTATCTTCTGTCTGTCAACTATAGTCAATGATATTATAATATTAACAACAAAAGTAATTTCATAGTATCTTAAATAATAAAAATACTAAGTAAAACAAAACCATTCTTCTTCGGGAAGCCCAAGAAAACTTACAGGTCATGGGACCTTCAGAATAGGAAGGGAAAGGAAAAGAAAAAAAATGTGTTGAGACATTTGAGGAGAAGAAGGAGTTGAAGAGGAGAGAGGGGGGCGAGGTAGGCTGAGGGAGAGAGAGTGTAAGGATGGAGAGGCGGGAAGAGAGAGAGGACGGCGGACGAAGCGGGAAGTCGGGGGAAAGAGGATGTGAGCGGAGGCAGTATGGAGTTAGGGGTTTGGTCGGGGGGAGATTGTGATGCTGGCGGCTACAGGCGGAGGGAGTGATGGAGCGGGCGGCCGGCGTCGAAGGTCAGCAGCGGCAGAGGGGTTAGGTGGAGGCACGAAAAACGTGGAGAGGGACGTGCGGCGGCGTGTACGGCGGACAGCGCCGGAGGTGGCGCGTCCCAGCGTGCTGGAGGAGAGCAGACCGGCGGCGGTGGGTTCTGGCGGAGAGGTGGGTTCTCGGCCATGGTCGGCCGGCTCGCTCGCACGGAGGAGAGAAAGCGGAGCGGCGCGGAGAGGGGAAACGGGACTTCGGCGGACTTCGGCCGGCGGAGCGAAGGACGTCGCCGGCGCGGAGTTGGTCGAGAGGGGTTCCGGCGACTGGGCGGATCTGGGGGCACGGCGTCGACGGAGGTAAGCTTAGGTTAGGGTTTCCTTCTTCTTATCTTTGATGATGGTGGTGGTATGGGGCTACGGTGGTGGCGGTGTTGGTTTGGCCGTCCTCGGAACGAGGCAGGAGGCTGTGGCGTGGTTGTGCTGTGACATATTTTCTTTTTTTTTCTTTTTTTTTGGAAGTTTTGTTTGGGTGACGGGGTGGTTACGCCGGTGGTCTGGGGTCGGTTGTGGCGAGTCTGGTGATGGCGGGTGGTGATGCGGGTAGGGTGAGTTGGGGGTGATGGCGATGACGATGGTGTTGGTTGTGGTTGTCGGAATGACCGAGGTGGGCGAGGGATCGCGGAGGGGCACGGTGCAGGCAGCAGGGTTCGGGGCGAGCCATGGTGTGGCTGATGGCTACGGAGTCATTGCTAGGTTTAGGGTTTAGGGTTGGGTTTTGGAAATCGGAATCTGCGATTTGTATTGTGTCGTGTTTGGGGGATGACGTGTCCGTGTATGGACACGAAGATGGTGAAGATGTAATTGTAATGGAGAAAAAAATAGTGGAAAAGATGGAGACACGGACACGATGCACATATTTCTGGTTGTGGAGAATTTTTGGAGAAAAATTTGTGGATGACAAATAATAGGGAGGAGTACCTGCCTATTTATAGGATGTGGAAATTCCCCTTTGGATAGGATTGTGGGGGTTTTAAATCCCCATTAGATAAAATAAATTTAAACCAAATCAAAATCCAAATTTAAATCAAATTATATTCCATCTTTTAGTTTAAAACCAAATAAGAAAATTCAAATTTCAATATAGATATTAATTAAATCCATTCATGACATCAAATCGAGTTTTAAATTGCTACAATAAATTCAAAATATATTTTCCAAAATACTAATAATAATAATTTCGAAAATTACATTATTATTTAAAAATAAACTAATAAATAATTATAAAATATTTATCTATGACCATATAATATTTACGTACATATATTTTTCTTAAAATAAAAGTTTATAGGAATAATTATTTATTATGATAGGCTTTATAAATAAATAATTAAACTTGAAACTTTTTGGAATGCTAACAAAATAATTATTATGTACATTATTTTGAAACCATAAAAATATAGAAAAAATATATTTTTCAAAAATATGTACGCTCGCACACATTCACATTCGTCGTGCAAATTCGAAAAAACGAAATTTCACGCGCGACGTACAATACGACTACGCGACGTACAATACAAAATTTTTAAATCAGTACCAAAATTAAATTAAAAAAAATAGTAGAAATTTAGGGGTTTTACATCCTACCCAACTTAAAAGAATTTCGTCCTCGAAATTAAGAATTTGTAGGGGTGTGAGGACACAAGGGGGTATTAATGGGGATCCAATGATGACAATGTTTTTACAAAATCATGTCGTAAGAAATTGCGATCTAGATCGTAAAAAAATAATATGGTATGGTCATAATCGATATGAAGGCTTAGAGGAAGTTTTAGTACAACGCCTTCATCCTTCTAAAATAGGTGAAGGCGAAAGCAATAAGGGTTCTAAATGACATTTTCGAGTACGAATACGTGATTTCATAGGAATTGTCAAGGCAGTCATGGATGGGATTCTAGAGGGCAAGTTTAGCTATGTCCCCATCCACGTATAACGATAGACAAAAGCGAACCAAAGTGCACTCGGTTGATCAGACCATCATGCACCGGTTCTGATTAGACAATATGCTAGTGGGAGCGACCCAATTAACATATGTCTTGAAGAAGCTCGATAAAAGAATAAGCTTGCAAAAACTAGGCTATATTAGCATCATTAGTCAAAACGGTAAATACATAGGTACGAGAGATTAAGATTTAAAGAAGGTAGAATGATTCTAAGTCATACAGTCGTCCTATAGTCTTCTTGTCCAAGTCCTTGGTTGGCTAGACGGGTTAGGTCCTCTAGAATCTAGGATCTAAATAAGCTTACTAATATAGGTCACTAGGTCAAAGGGGTTGCTAGTTTATAAGGCATTCTACCCAACTTAAAGAATTAAACTAATGGTGTTTTGGGACACTAACTAGTAGGGTCAATCTCTAGCAAGCACGAAGGGAAAGAATAGGGATGGAAGGAAGCAAGCAAGATGCAACTGATGAGTCAAACGGTAGATAAAATTAAGGAAAAAGGTCAAGTATGTGGATGAGATCCTAGACTTCTAATCCTATACGCAGGCTTGCTTGGTACGGTAAAGTAACCAAACAATTTATCTTGACCTGCATAGGCCACCACAAAAACATGTAACGCCCCAGTCCCAAAATACGTAGGACTAGAAACGTAGACATGCCAGCTGTATTCATACGAAGTATACTCCAATATATGGAAGCCTCGTATGAATACATAAGCTGTAAAATGCAGTAGAACCATAACTAATCTCATCCACACAAAATAAATAAATAAAAGGTATCATATAAAGATAATGAATTGTCTTGATACAATATGTTGGGCGGAGACAAATCCACTACCAACAAATAAAGGAGAAGTACATAGAAAATGAAATGAGTGACGAGCGAAGCGAAGACGATCCAAGTGCAATCATCCTCGAGAAATAGCAATGAACACGGCTAGAGCTAAGCACCTGCGAAACACAATAGCACACACCTGGCAAGACAACCAGGTCCTCAGAGGGACGTAATAAGACACATAATATCATGCCGATAAACTGAATAAAGTTAGCTCAACAGAAAAGTATATGTCTAAACAGATAAAGGTCCTTAACCGTTCTATGTAAAAATGTAATTTGAAGACAACGTTCCACACAAGGGCTTCCGAAGCTAGAAACACGGCGCGTTAGCGTTTCAACCAAGTCACTAGTGGCGTCTAGAGAAAAGTAAATGCACGGCCCATTAGCACTCGAACGAGAACTAAGGGGCGTCTAGAGAAAAGTAAATGCACGGCCACTAGCTTCTTGGGTGAGTCACTAACGGCAGCTAGAGGAAAGTAAATGCACGGCACATTTGTGTTTCAACCGAGGCACTAGTGGCATCTAGAGAAAAGTAAATAAATGTACGTCCACTAGTCTCTCGACTGAGTCACAAATGGCATCTAGAGAAAAGTAAAGGTGTGAAAGCCCCTGCGCCTAATAACTGTCTTCACCCTCCCCATGCACTACTCGTGCTGAATCTACATCACGACATTCCTAATAACTGCTAAGTCGCTAAGTCTTCTAGACAACCATAACTATTTAGTAGTTATTGCCTATCGCACGGCATGTGCGCACCGATGGCCAGTCGATACGTACGTCCGAGATCTATATGAGACTCGTGACTCGTGATACACAAGTGTCGGGCCAATGAATGCGACACAAACAAAGGTGGTCCCTTAACTCTAAGCCATATGCAACTAAAATATAATAATTTGCAAGTACAATTTATATTTTCTAGAATAAGTAAAAACATGCATGATATTGAGCAAGAAATTTAAACAGTGAAGGCAAGGTGTCTTGCCTGGTAGAGCTCCTGGTGTACTGCAATGCTCAAGGTGGCACGACTGTGACTTCGGTGCAACAACTATGCAAGGTGGCCACGGATGATGACACGGTCGGTTCCATTGGGTCCAGAACGGTCAAATTAGTTAGGGTGGACATAAGGTATGCTTGAAATGGGCGAGGGAATAGGAAAAGGAGGATTGGTCACAGACAAGAGGAAAATCAAAGGAAAAAAATAAATGATAATATATATGATTTTGAGAAAACTAATTATAGTCATTGAAAACTATATTTTATCAAAAATTGTTTTATAGGCAAAAACTCCAAATTCGTAATAATAAAATTGGTAGCAAACTATATTTGTCACCTGAAGATAGTTAAATACTTATTTGAAAATACTTAGTAATTATTTTGTAATTTTGAAAAGTAGGTTTTTCTTAGTTCCAACTACCTTACAGGAAATAGTTAAAACAAAACAAAATCGTGTTCTACTAAGATACCGTAAGTTATCAAAATAGGTTTTCTAGACAAGACTATATTTTATTCGTTGAAACACTTTTAGTTAAATAAATAAAAAAAACTTAGGAATTTATCTTATTTTTTTTGGAAACTATTCTTTATAGGTCAAAACATTAATATTATATTTTATTTTTATATAGATAATATTTCGTAATCCAAAAATTATTTTATAATAGAGCTATATTTCAAAATATTACAATAATGATTATATACTTCAACTCCCATAGAAAATCATAAGTAACCTGATACTATATTTAGTTACGAATATTACTCACCATATGCATTGTACTATATTGGAAATAACTACATAAAAATCTTAGTATTATCTTTTTGAAAATATCAACAGTATCTTCTGTCTGTCAACTATAGTCAATGATATTATAATATTAACAACAAAAGTAATTTCATAGTATCTTAAATAATAAAAATACTAAGTAAAACAAAACCATTCTTCTTCGGGAAGCCCAAGAAAACTTACAGGTCATGGGACCTTCAGAATAGGAAGGGAAAGGAAAAGAAAAAAAAATGTGTTGAGACATTTGAGGAGGAAAAGGAGTTGAAGAGGAGAGAGGGGGGGCGAGGTAGGCTGAGGGAGAGAGAGTGTAAGGATGGAGAGGAGGAAAGAGAGAGAGGACGGCGGACGAAGCGGGAAGTCGGGGGAAAGAGGAGGTGAGCGGAGGCGGTGTGGAGTTAGGGGTTTGGTCGGGGGGAGATTGTGATGCTGGCGGCTACAGGCGGAGGGAGTGATGGAGCGGGCGGCCGGCGTCGAAGGTCAGCAGCGGCAGAGGGGTTAGGTGGAGGCGCGGAGAACGTAGAGAGGGACGTGCGACGGCGTGTGCGGCGGACAGCGCCGGAGGTGGCGCGTCCCAGCGCGCTGGAGGAGAGCAGACCGGCGGCGGTGGGTTCTGGCGGAGAGGTGGGTTCTCGGCCATGGTCGACCGGCTCGCTCGTGCGGAGGAGAGAAAGCGGAGCGGCGCGGAGAGGGGAAACGGGACTTCGGCAGACTTCGGCCGGCGGAGCGAAGGACGTCGCCGGTGCGGAGTTGGTCGAGAGGGGTTCCGGCGACTGGGCAGATCTGGGGGCACGGCTTCGACGGAGGTAAGCTTAGGTTAGGGTTTCCTTCTTCTTATCTTTGATGATGGTGGTGGTATGGGGCCACGGTGGTGGCGGTGTTGGTTTGGCCGTCCTCGGGACGAGGCCGGAGGCTGTGGCGTGGTTGTGCTGTGACATATTTTTTTTTTTTTTGGAGTTTTGTTTGGGTGACGGGGTGGTTATGCCGGTGGTCTGGGGTCGGTTGTGGCGAGTCTGGTGATGGCGGGTGGTGATGCGGGTAGGGTGAGTTGGGGGTGATGGCGATGACGATGGTGTTGGTTGTGGTTGTCGGAACGACCGAAGTGGGCGAGGGATCGCGGAGGGGCACGGTGCAGGCAGCAGGGTTCGGGGCGAGCCATGGTGAGGCTAATGGCTACGGAGTCATTGCTAGGTTTAGGGTTTAGGGTTGGGTTTTGGAAATCGGAATCTGCGATTTGTATTGTGTCGTGTTTGGGGGATGACGTGTCCGTGTGTGGACACGAAGATGGTGAAGATGTAATTGTAATGGAGAAAAAAATAGTGGAAAAGATGGAGACACGGACACGATGCACATATTTCTGGTTGTGGAGAATTTTTGGAGAAAAATTTGTGGATGACAAATAATAGGGAGGAGTACCTGCCTATTTATAGGATGTGGGAATTCCCCTTTGGATAGGATTTTGGGGGTTTTAAATCCCCATTAGATAAAATAAATTTAAACCAAATCAAAATCCAAATTTAAATCAAATTATATTCCATCTTTTAGTTTAAAACCAAATAAGAAAATTCGAATTTCAATATAGATATTAATTAAATCCATTCATGACATCAAATCGAGTTTTAAATTGCTACAATAAATTCAAAATATATTTTCCAAAATACTAATAATAATAATTTCAAAAATTACATTATTATTTAAAAATAAACTAATAAATAATTATAAAATATTTATCTATGACCATATAATATTTACGTACATATATTTTTCTTAAAATAAAAGTTTATAGGAATAATTATTTATTATGATAGGCTTTATAAATAAATAATTAAACTTGAAACTTTTTGGAATGCTAACAAAATAATTATTATGTACATTATTTTGAAACCATAAAAATATAGAAAAAAATATTTTTCAAAAATATGTACGCTCGCACACATTCACATTCGTCGTGCAAATTTGGAAAAATGAAATTTCACGCGCGACGTACAATACGACTACGCGACGTACAATACAAAATTTTTAAATCAGTACCAAAATTAAATTAAAAAAAATAGTAGAAATTTAGGGGTTTTACAACGACCTTCCTTGGCATGGCTAATACACTAGTCTAGTCGCGCCACTGCACTATCAGTGCCACGATTTCTAGTCACCTTGTACTCCAAATTTAATCATGATTAAAAATTATCTACCATAATAATTAACTAAATAATTATTTACAAAATTCTAAAATTACAATTTAAAATCACATAAATAAATAAAAATATTTCAAAATTTCGGGAAGGGGAGCTACAGGACCAACTCGATTACCACTTGATTATAAGGGATAAGATCAGGGTTTCTGACTTCATATGTCCCTCTAATCTGATTAACAATCAGTTAAGAATCTCCATAAGCTTTTAGAAACTCAATATCTAATTGTTTTGCTACTTGGAGACCAATCAGCAGAGCATTATATTCTTCTACATTGTTGGAGCATGGCTCATTGAGAGAATAAGCACGGTATATGACCATTTTGTCAGGATAAACCAAGACGATTCCTACCCCAGAGATAATATTGCCTTTAGGCCCAACCCGTGATGCTCCATCAAAGTATAACTGCCAAATATTATTTCTCAAAGTCATGTTGCCATCCACAACTTCATCTGGAATATCCTCATATAGCTTCGACGTTTCAGGTATAGGGTAAGCTGCTAAAAAATCAGCTAATGCTTGACCCTTCACTGATTTTTGAGGTACATAGACCATGTCATAAGGGGTGAGCAACATCGCCCAGGTAGCTAACCTGGAGTTAAGAATGCTTGGTTTTCTCATCAATACCCGAATAGAATTTATTCTGGAGATGACATGAATAGTCTGTCCTATCACATAATGATGTGTCTTTTGAACGACAAAAACCAGAGCCAGACATTCTTTTTCTACAGGAGTATACCTGTGTTCAGCTCCGACCATCATTCGGCTAAGATAATAAATTGCATGTTCATGACCTTTGTCACTTTTCTGTCCAAGAAGAGCACCAAGTGAATGATCCAAGGCTCGAACATATAGCAAAAGTGGTCTTCCTATCACTGGTGGTAGCAGAACAGGTGGATTTGTAAGGTATTGTTTGATGTTATTGAAGGCTTTCTGATACGCTTCATCCCAAACAAAGGATACACCTTTCTTTAATAGACGGAAGAAAGGTTGACATCTCCCAGAGAGATTGGATATAAATCTCCTGATATAAGCAATGCGACCTTGGAATCCTCGGAGTTCTTTTAGATTGCATAGAGGACGTATTTCAAGAATTACTTTGATTTTATCAGGATCAACATGGATACCCTGAGAAGTGATGACAAATTCCAAAAATTTTCCACTGGAAACCCCTAAGAAAGACTTGGTAGGGTTCATTTTCAATTGATGCTGGCACATCAATTCAACTACTGTCTTCAAGTCTTGAATATGATCATCTTTTGATCGACTTTTAACAGCAATGTCATCTACGTAACATTCAACTGTCTTCCGTAGATGTTCTTGAAAGATGTTGCTCATGGCCTGTTGATACGTAGCGCCAGCATTTTTAAGACCAAACGGCATAACTGTATAGCAGTAAACCCCAATGGGTGTTCGAAAAGCAGTATGCTTCTCATCTTCGGGATGCATCTTGATCTGATTGTATCCTAAGAATCCGTCCATGAAAGACATGCGTTCAAAATCGTATATATTATCTATCATGACATCAGTAATTGAAAGTGGAAATTCGTCCTTTGGACAAGCTGCATTAAGATCTCGAAAATCTATGCAAACTCGGACTTTTCTGTTCTTCTTTATAACAGGAACAATATTGGCAACCCAATCTGGGTGTTGTTCTTCACGAATAAAGCCACATGTAATCAATTTCTTGACTTCTGCTTCGATTGCATCCATCATGTATGATCGAAAATGCCGTTGCTGTTGTTTCACAGGCTTGGCATTAGGAAGAATATTGAGTTTATAAGTAGCAACTTTAGGATCTAGACCCGGCATATCCTCATAACTCCAAATATATTCTTTAATCAGTTTTATCAGCTCTTCCTTTTCATCTTCGGAAAGGTTCTTACTAATAAATATTGGGTTAGACGTAGTCCCGTATCCAACATCAATCTGGAGAATTTTATCCTTCGTAGGTGGTTGTCGTTGTTCAAAACGAAGTTTCCATTGGGTATCCATCTGTTGAGCCCAAGGGTCATTTTTAAATAATTCAGATTCTTCTTCAGTTTGAACCATGTTTACTGAGAATACACATTCAGATTCATCGTAATAGTCCTCTCCAGCATATTCAGATTCGATGAAATGAATTTCTTCGGATTCTAAGGATTGTGAAGAATTAGAAGAGAATTCTTCTTGTATATCATCATTAAACATGTGGAACGGATCATATCCCAACCCATGACGAGTTTTCTGGTAAAACGTATCACCACATAATGGTAATCGTCTACCCTGTCCTTGATTGAGACCTTGCATAGTCTTCAAATCATATCCCATATTCTGGATAATCTTGAGAGATTGTTAACTATATTTGTCAATTCGGATTTTTCCTTTATCTTTATCTCTAAGATCATCTGTCTGAACAACAGGGATGTTTCTAGCCAGTCCAAACACAATTTGGTGCTCGTTTTTCTTATCAGACGGAATGACGAAATAAGATTCTTCATGACGTCTAAAAGTTACACAAGCTTGTGATGAAGCGGCTACAGAAAGAAGGTAGGGAGAAGATGTTAAGAACCTTTGAGCATAAGGTCCAATATCGACATGAGGAGGAAAAGAATTTTTCTTATGGTCAATGTATAAAGTTTCCTCTGTATCTATATTATCTTTATATTGATGACCTTGATCATCAGGAGATAAAGTCATTTTTCCTACAAATTTGACAGCCATATACTCAAAAAGAATATCTTCATTGATATTGGAAAGTACAGAATGATCAATATTTACATCATTTACAATTTGACTACTACGCTTCGGATTGATCATTAACAGACCATCATCCGTCTTCTGCGTAGACTTGTCAAGGTTGATGACCAATGGTGGTTCTGGATCATTCGTACGAGAAGTACGTCCCTTGACTTTGCTCATAAGAGGTTGAACTTGGCTCTTGACAGGAATACTCATTGATTCCTCAGATAAAGCTAGAGTTCTTCCTTTGACCTTGATCATCAGAGGTTAATCACTGACAGATTGGGGTTGGATTCGACCTTTGATTTCGATCTTCAAAGGTTGGTCTTCTGGAAGATCTTCATTGACAGACTGATCTTCAACAGGTGATTGCTCTTCAACCATATCTGATATCTCTTTCACATGCTCTTGTTTGTAGAGTATTGAGTCAGAAAAATAAGCTTCAACACCCTTGAAAGGATTGATATCAGCAAATTTAGTTTTCACAACCCCTTGGGAATCCACGTACTTGAAGCATTGGTGGAGAGTTGAAGGCACAATGTTATGCTCATGTATCCACGGTCGCCCGAGAAGGATGTTGTAGGATACGTCGGGGTTGATAACATAGAAGTTTGCCATAGTTCGAAGATCACCAATCTGAATCTTCAGACGAATCTTTTCCAGTGGTTTACTCTTGCCAGAGTTGAAACCAACTATTGTGGTACTAGTATAAGTCAAATCACTAGTAGGAATCCTCAAAGGTCTTAACATACTCTGAAGAATAATGCTAATAGAAAATCCAGGATCAATGTAAATCCTGTCAATTTCAGTGGATCCGATATACCCAGTGTAGCACAAAGGCCTATCATGCTTGTTATTCTTTAACAGCATGTCTTCTTGTGTGAAAGTAATATTAGGAATTGACTCCATCACACTATGGCATTGTGGACATGACATTGGTACATCATCAGCAGTCTTGAGTTAAGCTAAGCACGAGTCAGCTTGCAACAAAGCTTCACTCAAAGTTTTACGACTTTTTTGAGAAAGGCGAAGCAACTCGAAGATAGAGAGTCTAGCCGGAGTATTAGCTAACTGGGCTAGAATATCAAATTTATAGGGTTTCATCATCACCTCTTGACTGGAAGCAGACTTCAACGGGACGTCAAAGCGTACTGCTTTCTATTTTTCCTTCTCAACCACGGATGGTTTAGCAGGAACAGGAGAAGGTTGAGCTGGTAGTATTTCCACTATGTCTTCTGCTTCTTTGGAAGATCCCTCGTAATCCTTGTGGTACTCTTTTCCAGATCTCGTACCAGCAAAGCTTTCTTCCTCAGACTCACGAGAAGAAAGTACCATATTACAGGATTTAGTCTTCTTTCTCCTAGCCTTCTTCTTTCGAGGAAGATCAGATTCCAATCCAACAGTGGATTTTTGACTTTGAATCTGTAAAGAAAGTCGTATTCCTTTATCATAGTTTAAAACTTCCGCCTTCTGAAAGTCATAGCCCATCTTTTTCATGAGAAGAACTGATTGCTGACTGTATAAATGAATGGGCAGCAGACTTTTAACAGGTGGTTCAATAGAGGAAGGAGAAAAGATCTCTGTAACTACAGGAGAATGAGGAATAGAAGCCTCTATAGCTACGGAAGACGAAGGATTCGGGATAAAAGAAAAAATCCATGTAGGAGCTTTTTCATAAGCAGCGAAAACTTGTTGTGCCCTGTATAAGAAAATACTGTTCATAGCTAGCCATTGCTGATGAGTCAACTTGAGCTTGGTAGGAGAAGCCAGACTTGGAGGACATATGTTCAAACCTCTCAATCTATCTTCCAAAGGAATGCCATCCCATAGATGATCCAAATCATCAGGATCTGAAATAACATAAGAAATCATGTTGCAGGTTTTGACTTTCTTACCTTTCTTAGATTTTGAAGTTTTTCCTTCATCTTCCATTTCAGGTACTAAGTCAGGATGTACCCACATAATTTCACCATTCTTTAATGTGAGATACAACAATCCTTTATTTTTCTCTCTGCAGGCGGGATATTCACAATCTTCATCGTCGCCTTCGAATTGGGACAATCCTATCTGGGACTTGCTGTGGAGGAAAACCTCCGAATTGAAGAGAAACCATATTGGTTGTGACCGTATGCTCATCGTTAGTCAAAGCGATGGCATTGGCATTTATCACCTCCTGGATTTTCTTCTTCAGGGCATAACAAGCCTTAGTTGGATGATTTATGTATCTGTGATAAATACAATATTTGGGATTGTCAGTCAGATTCACCTCATTAGGCCTTTAGGCTCCGGAATCTGGAGTTTGCCGCTCTTTACCAGACATTGAAATATCTCTGGGATATCGCTCTCATCAAAAGAGTATTCTTCTTTTGGTTTAGAAGACTCCTAAATATTCGACATCGTTTTGTTCTTGGAAAGATTAACCATGAGAGTATCCTTGCCCTTCCCATTACGATTGCCAGAATTATTACCAGAAGAGCCTTTCTTTTCTTTATCCTCTGAAGCAAAAATCATCCCATGTTCACGAGCCAACCTACCATTGGTCTCGGCAGAAACTGCTGCTATAATAAATGAGGCCCAATCTGTGAATTGGGAACCCGTGAAGACAGCAATGGATGGTCGCAGATTCATCTTGTATGTATCAATCAACGCTGAATCTGGCATGCCAGGAGGCATTTTCAGAGTTGTCTGTCGGAAACGTTCGATGAACGTCCGAGTATCTTCTTTCTCCTTTTGTTTGATCTCTATTAGGGAGGACATATTCATATCCATACCTCTTTCATAGAAGCGGGAGAGAAACATTGCTTTAAATTCGTCAAAAGATGAAATGCAATTGTCGGGTAAACTATGATACCAATCGTAAGCTGAACCCGTCAAGCACCCGATGAACACTCGAGTGAGAAGAGCATCATTTTTTTTACAGATGCACAGTCATAATATCAAAGTAATTGATATACTGACTAGAAGAAGCCTTTCCAACAAACAAAACCATCGATTGTGGTTTGAATTTCGGAGGAAAGGGTACATCATTCCAATGAGGAGGATAAGGTTGCTTAATCCCTAACCTCTGGAGCTGATCCTTGTGCTTCAAGACTTCAAACTGTGCTTTTAATTCATGCACTGCTTGAACAGCTTCACTAGTTTGAGGAAGCACATTTGATTGAATAGTTGTTGGATGTACCGTGACCCCCACTGAAGGTGGTACATCTTCTGGAATGATGGAATCTGGAGAAGCAGAATTTTGATTAACAGCAGGCTCTTGATTATTCAAAGGTATGTCAACCCCTTGAATATCTTGAGTTTGTGCTGCTACTTGCACCGATGTTACTACTGCCGGTTGAGTGGTCTGTTGAGTCATTATTATCTGGTGCATGCTTTGCATCATGGTAAGCATGTCCTTTAATGACTGTTCAACGGCAGTGAGACGTTGTTCTGTATTAGCAGATGACGTCTCTGGTTCATCACCAATAGCATAGGATTCAACCTCTCTTAAAGATACAGAAGGATTAGTATAGAGGTATGAATCAACACTATACGTTTCGGACTCAAGAGATTGAGTACCCCCAGCTTCTGAATCAGAAGTCTGCAACTGTCTTTGCCTTCTTGATCGAGTATTCTAATATACTCCTTCAAAGGAATCAAGAAGTCTGTTGAATTGTTGTTGACCTGGAGTTTAGGACGTATTACGTCTTGGACGTCGTCCTCTGTTGGTATGAGATGCCATGTTGACTGAGGCATATGACAACTCATGTTCTTGGTCATCAACTTGTTGTTGAGGCGCATTGAAACTTAACCAGTCAAAAACTGACTGTTTAGAAGCTGAACAACAACACTTGATTACAATCCGATGACACTCGCAATGATGATTTTCTTGGGGGAGTGTCATAGAAGATTGTCTATTTTTACGCTTTTGTACTAACAACTCGTGTAAATCAGAAGGAGCAGAGGAAGTAGTCTTCTTTATTACATTTGGGGTAGAGAAACGTTTAGTCCCTTGTGTATAAAGAAGACTACTAGCTGCATTCGCAGAACCAACCTGTGCATTTTTATGTGCTTGGAGTTGCGTGCGTAAATCCTGAGATTTTTTAGCACAAAGGACTCCATATTTATTGCATGTAATTTGAAGGTTTGGTACCTTACGTATAGCAGTATAAGAAGGTTGTTGGTTGAAAACAAAAGTTTTACCAACTATGTTTTTATGCTTCATGTGTGCAGGTACATTCATTTTAAATGCAGAAGCATCCTTATAAATTTTATCTACACTGTCACAGACATGAGATTTACCTTTACGTATAGAGCGCAAAACATGAGTATCTGCCACGTCATAGACGGAAGATTTTCCCTTATGCGTGGAGCATAAATTTTGTGTGTATACCGCGTCACAGACGGGAGACTTATTTTTACACTCAGAACGTAAAGTATTAGGGTCTACCACGTCACAGACGGGAGACTTGTTCTTACGCGCAGGGCGTACAGCTTTGGAGTCTACTACGTCACGGACGGGAGACTTGTTCTTATGCGCGGGGCATAAAACTTGATTTTCACGCCCAAAGCGTAAAAGCTGAGGGTCTGCCACCTTACCAACGGGAGACTGATTTTTACGCCTATGACGTATCACCGAAGTAGAGACTGCCTCATCACAGATGGGAGTCTCTATAACAGGAGTAGGAAGGATTCCTTTGCCTTCAGAGACAGCAGGGAGATCCGAGGATGTCTTGGATTTGGGAATCCAAACTTTTTGCGCTTTCTCGATTTCTGAACATTGGAGCAGCGAGTACCACCCCCAGTTCGGAGCATTTCTTCGTAAGCAGTCTGGTCGAAGTATACAACCATAGTCTTCTTTGTCGATCCGATCGACACATCATCGTATTGAGCAATTGCCTCCTCGTCAGAAGAGAAGGTCGTCCCCAGTAGAGTCACCATTTTGTTTTACTTAACAAAATGCCTAAAATTGGCCTTTGAAAATAAAACGAGAAAAAGTACAAAAAGTACAAATTATTCTGGGAAGTATTACTATGGAAGTCTGATCTGAAGACGATCACTTTGTTCTTTGGACTATACGATGATGATGAAGATCACTGCTACAAGATGAACAGCCGGAAGAACTAAGTCACCAGAAAGGTATCGACGCACTTGGGCACTGATGGCGAGGTCGAATGCTTTCCTGCTTTGCTTCACTCTGTTCTGGAAGAAAAAGTTGAAGAAGAATGCTCCCGAAAATCAAAGTCTTTGGCTCTAATTTTTGTATTCTCTCATGTCTCTCCGATCCCCCCCCCCCCCCCCCCCCCCCCGCGATCTGAAAAATAAGTCTATTTATAGACTTGACCCATTGTGCGTAAAAAGCAATAAAATTGGGTTTTTACGCTGGTAACTGTCACCCACGATGGAAGTCACCCTCTACGTATGTTGACACGTGTCCTATTATTTCAACAAAAATAGGGAGCACGTACACACGTTCCTCAATAAATGTGGCACGAAAGCCACATGGATAAACCATGTTTCAAAGTAGTCAGGAAGGATCGGGCGTAAAAAATGACCCAAAATATACTCCGAGCGTAAAGTAGCAAACTGGCGTAAAAACAACACAAATAAAACTTCCCAGCGTAAAGTGGCTAAAATAGCCTTGAGCGTAAAACTTAGCCCAAATAGACTCTACACTCATAATAGCCTTAAGCGTAAAAGCTCACATAACTATCGTGCGTAAAAAAAGAAGTGATTTTATTGAGCGTAAAATAGCCTTTTCTGCACACCATACGACAAGTATCGGGTTTGGTGACAATCCGATCTTCTCGACTTCTGTGTTGCATGCTGTCAGCATAATCATTCTGTCAAATCAAATCTTCTGTATTAAATACGGTCTGACATCTCTAGGCGTAAAACTCAACGAACTGTCTTGGCGTAAAGTAGCTCGTGTAAAGTCCAGTGCAAATGGCCTTGGCGTAAAGTATCTCATAAAGAGCTACTTGCGTAAAGTCTTCAATTCCTTTGATTTAGTCAAAATAAAGCACTTTTTATGCTCCTACATCAGGATGGGAACGAGAACATAAACTAACAGAAGTTCCAAATGAATTGACAAATATTATAAGAGACAATTATAATGGAATAATAAAATATCAAGACTGGAAAGAAACAATATATGTAAAACTGGATATCATGTCAGGGTATAAAATACTAGAATGTAAAGCAGTACAGGAATATCTGATATATAATGCAAACAAAAACAGTGCCTCGAGATATTAGAGCGTTATGTGACCGACTTGGGTCAGGATCATGCTGTTCCATTTGACCGGCTATGAATAGGAAATATATGGAAACCGGATCAGGCCGTCCACAATAGAAAGCTATGAACAAGTAGTTTTAAGTCAGGCTACACCCTACGTGCAGTGAGGGTGATTCTTTGAACAAGTGAACAAGAGGTTACATGAGGGGTATTGATCACATAACCACTAATAACTCCCCATCCCCTAGTAGTATATGGATCCAAAAATATCACATCATGACACGGAATTCTCGAAGAGGGTAACAAATCTCCTTAGGAATCGGTGTCTATACAAGTACAGGAAATAAGATCGAATAATGTACCAATATACCATGGTAACCCATGAATGACATCTCATGACAGGATCTGACATATACTAGTCTGTGTACCATCATATCGAAAATCAAGTAAAACACTACAACTGAATCGGATATAGTAGATATTAAGACAATGAAAACTATCAAAGAATGTACTCGCCTCATATTAGTTGGTAGTCGACGAGCATGACACGAACGTGTCGACACGGAATATGCATGATACTAAGCTCCACAAGATGGTCCCAAAAGATGGCACAGACGGTCCCACTGAGTCCAGAATAGTCCAAATAGCCTAGTTTGTTATATAAAAGTCCAGAGTCAGGATTGGCACGATAATCGAGATGAGAAACAGGAAATGACTACAATAGTCATGACTTACAATTTGTTAAGGATATTGATTAAGTAAAATAGTTAGTAATATTTATCCAATAATATTTAGAAAGTAGTAAAAATAAACTTAGAGGCTCAGGGTTAAATTTTAACTTATAATATCAAGACCACACCATTGGTTTAATTAAACATTAGCTAGGGCCCAAAGCCCAATAAAACGTACTTCTAGGACTAAAGGCCCAATTAGAAAACACGATTTGCTATATAGGGCTCAAGGCCCAAATAGAAGACATATATAATAAAATACGTATACACTCATAATTAAAATGTGTATACAATAGTATTATACTTGGGAAGTATTTTTATTATTTAATCTGTATGCTTATATATATATATATATATATATATATATATATATATATATATATATATATATATATATATATATATATATATATATACAAAATATATATATATATATATATATATATATATATATATATATACAATAAAATATATATATATACACAACTCCCTTCCGATGCCGACATGACCCCCCCTCGTGCGCCTCCGGCGGCGTGGCAGAGCGTCCCCAGCCGCTCGCCGCCTGCCGCACCCTTTCTTCCCACGGCTCGCCCTCCCCGCGCGCCCGCCTTCCGTGGCGAGCCACGTCCTTACCGCCCGCTGCCCTACTGGTCGCACGCCCAACTGTCCCTAGTCAGACTCGCCACCCCCGGATTAGCTTCCAAGCTTAGTTGGCCCCTCCGCACGTCCCCCCCGGCACGAGTGCGACGACCACCCTTTGCCAGCCAGCGGAGGCTAGTAGCTGCTGCTAGGATCCGGCCCCCCCGCGCATCGCCTCTCCGCTCCGTTGGCCGCGATGCCCTACGGTCGCCCTCGACGCAGGCCCTTCCCGACAGTGGCTCGACGCATCGCTGCCTAGCCCTGCTCTGGCAGCCCCCAGCGCCTGGGGTCTCGGTGCGGCTCGCTCCTCTGTTCCCGCCAATAGCTTATTTCGAATCTCGAATCTCCTACGCACCCAAGTGGTGGTGGAAGCTTGTGTGCATGCCTTCTCCGCTATTGGAGAGGATATGCGCCCTTCTGACGTAGCCTCTCGGGAGGCTATGTACCCACTGTGACCGCAAGCTCTCGCAGTGGAACGCTACGCGCCCACGCCCGACTTATGCGCCCCTCCACCCCCGCGGATGCCCCTGGCATATGCGCCCACTCCCCCGTGGTTGTCTCTCCGTCCGGCTTTAGGGGGACGCCCCCTTTGGACCATGCGCCCTCTGTCGGCGGCCATACGCCCCCTTCTTCTCGCACATGCGCCCAAGGTCTTCCGTTGGGCTCCTCATCCTCCATCCTTGGTGACCTCCGTTCGTCGGTAGCCATCAGATCCGAGGCTAGCTTCTCGACACCCTCCGCGCCCCTTTCTGCCCCCTTACGCTCGATTTCGTCGTCCTCGACCAACGGCACGCCAGTCTTCTCCTCCCCTCCCCTGTCTTCTCTTCTCCTCCTCCCTTATAGCTGGGACAGCTTCCCCACCCTCCCTTCCATCTATCAAGGTGACCCCGTAACTGGACCCACCTTCACGGAGATCCTGCGTCCGGACCGAGGGCCACTCTGTCCTCTCCCGGCTGCGAGCATCGAGCTCCCTGACATCGAATTCCTGACCGCTAGCGACGGTCATCCTTTACGTATCCCCTTCTCCTCTGAAGAGATTTTCTCCCTCTCTTCCACCTTCGTAAAGATGTTCAGGCTAAAGTTCTCCCCGGGGTATCCGAAGATCGCCAAAGCGTGAAAAGCTATCGTCGGATAGGGCCTCTCATCCGTTTATAGGGTCGCGCCCTTGGATCCTAAGCATATGTTCCTTCACCTTTTTTTGACCCAGACTACATTAAAGTCTGGGCGAAAGGCACCACCAGTATAGATGGCCAAGGTGTCAAAATCGTCAAATGGTCTCCCAGATTCAACTCCAAAGTCGACTCTACGATTATGTCAGCTTGGATCACCCTTCCCAACCTTTCCCTTCTCTGCTTCGTCCCGGCCGCACTCAAGAGGATCGCCAGCTCCTTTGGGACTATCGTAGCTATTGCTGAAGAAACCCGTAATCTCTCCAGGGATAACTATACGAAGGTCTGCGTGAAACTCGATCTGTCTACAGACCCTCCGATCTAAATTCAGTTTGAGCTCGGGGGACAAACGATCTCCCAGACTCTGGTGTATGATAACAAAATTATTTTCTGCAAGCACTGTCAGATGAGAGGCTACACCACATAGCACTGCTTTAGAGCATACCCGGAGCTCAAGAAAAAAGTATCCAGAAAGTCGCAACTCTCGAAGGTTGACCAAACTGCTCCCAAAGACCCAATTCTCCCACTCCCTAACTCTCACACCCACTTCGAAGACAGCGACATCTCTCCCAGCCCCGACGATAACCCCCAGCCGAGCACAGCTATTATCACCTACAAGCCCCCAACCATCCTCCTCAAAAACAGGTTCGGCACCCTCTCAACTATCCCACCAGAAGACAACCAAAAGAACCCTCCCCCTCCCATAGAGTGCAAAAAGATCGCCATAGATTCCCAGTTAGCTGTAGTTCCTTCTGGCAACGACCGGGAACAGCAGCAGACTCCGAAAACCCCTTCGAGAGTGGTAGCCTCACCCATCAACTCCAACAGCCCCATCGTAGGCGACCTGGCCATCCATGTCCCAGATGCGGTAAGTAGCTTGAGCAAGCCAAGGAAGCAGGTTTCCTGGACCCGCTCAATCCACTTTGTGCACTAGCCGATACAGAGGAAGAGGCGGTCCCTCCACCGTCGGAAGACACAGGAATCAGAGCACAGAGCTCGACAGATGCGACGGATGACCCCACCATAGCGACCTGAAGAACCACCAAAAACTCTCAACGTAAGAAGAATAAATTCAACCAAGAGCTTTCGGCCATGACCACGCGGTCAGCCACGAAACTCAACAACCCCCCACCCCCATCACCATTCCAATGATAAACATCCTCGCGTGGAATATGAGAGGTCTGGCCAAAAAACCTACACGGAGAAGAATCAAAAGCCTTAAGAAAATCCTCCGAATTGACATCTTAGTTATCATCGAACCCAAAATTCCTCAAAAAAGAATCAAATCCATCCAGCTTCAGCTCGGCTTCCCTTCCGGTGTCGCCGAGTGTAACGACATCTGGATCCTATTCACTGTCGGGATCCAGTCTGGAACCATCCATGACTCAAACCAGGTGCTTTTCTGCTGGGTGGAGCATCCCACTCTCAGGTCCCACTGCCTGCTTTCCGTTGTCCACGATAGCTGCGATATCCCCGTGCGCAAGCTTCTCTAGGACAGCTTGCTGGATACCCATCTTCAATTCATCAATCTTCCGTCGATTTGCATTGGTAATTTCAACACGATCACATACAGAGAAGAGAAGTCAGGGGGTCGCTCGCCCCTCCCCCTAGTCGGCCATGAACAACTTTAATACCTTTATCTTCAAGGCCCACATGACACCCTACCCGTTCTCTGGTAACGCTTTTACCTGGTATAACATAAAGAAAGGTAATCACCGATAATACTCCCGTCTGGACCGAGCCCTGGTCAACAATCGCTAGTCCGACATGGGTCTTATTTTCAACCTCACCTACCTGAACACTACCGAGTCGGATCATTCCCCTCTCCTGATTGAGATTAACAGCAACTCCAACCGCATCAAGAAAGCTTTCAGATTCCTGGACTTCTGGCAACATCATCCTCAATTTAGAAACATCGTGGCCTCTACATGGAGATCCATTAATAAACCTGACCCCTTCACTCGAGTGGCGGCCAAACTCAAAGCTACCAGGAAAGCCTTATCGTCTTGGAGCAAGAGCGCCTTCCGCAATATTTTCTAGGCTATTAGAGAGGCTCTATACGCCACGGACAGATCGCCGGTGCCCCGAGCGGCGCTCAACCTCACCAGAGCTCTCCTCAAATCTCGGCTAAAGGTGGAGACAGAATTCTGGATGCAAAAAGATAGACTGACCTAGGACGCCGAAGGAGACAAGAACTCAAGATTCTTCCACTCCTGCGTCAAAGGTCGCAGACAATAGTTCCATCTGCACTAAATCTCTGATGAACACGACCTTGTCATCAAAGAGCAATGAGATATTCAAGCAGCCGCGAAGAACTTTTATTCCAAACTATTCTCCAAAGAAGTCATCGTCAAGGATGTTAAGCTCCTCGCCAAGATCCCCAGCTTGATCAACGATAGAGAGAATGAACAGCTCCTATCACCCCTTTCCGCAAAGGAAGTCAAGTCCGCAGTTTGGGTACTCGACGAACACAGCGCCCCCAGGCCAGATGGTTTTTCTGGTGTCTTCTTCTGATCCTGTTGGGATATCATCGAATCTGACTTCCACGAGGTCGTGTTCGCCTTCTTCTGGGGGGCGAGGTACCCCAAATTCTTCTCCACCATCTTTATCATTACGGCCGAAGCACTTAGCAGAAACCTCAACTATTTACCGAATATGCCCAGATTCCACCACTTTCATACCACCACTGGATGCCCTTTAAATACTCACCTCGCCTACACTGATGACATCCTCATCTTCTCCTTTGGAGACATCGGTTCTATTGAGGTGGTCCATAGAACGCTTGAGAGATACACTAGATGCTCGAGTCAACGAGTCAACACCTCCAAAAGCGTAATATACACCCACCTTAAAGCAGACAGGAACCACTCGGCTACTATCTCCAACCTAACCTTCTTTTCCACCGCATACCCATCGTTCAACTATTTAGGATGCCCGCTGGTGTACAAGAAATCTAATTCGGGTATCTTCGACGGTATTGTGAGTAAAATTAGAAAAAAGATCGCAGGTTGGCATAACGCAACCCTATCTCCGGAAGAAAAGATGAACTTCATCAAACACATCCTCTCCTCTATTTCCATCTACACCATGGCATTTTGTGCCCCCTAAGAAGGTGCTATCCTCATTAGAGTCCCTCCTCTCCAACTTCTTTTGGGGACACAATAAAGGAAAGGAGAACCACCACTAGGCCAGTTGGGACTCGATGGCCAAGCCGACCGGGGAGGGAGGGCTAGGATTTAGCTGATTACATCTGTTTGCAAAAAACAAAAGAGGTTTTATTTTCTACAAACTAAGAAAGAGTACAAAAAGTACAATTGAATTCTAGGAAAGTACAACTATAGGAATCTGATCAGAAGATGATCACTTTATCCTTTGGACGATGTGATATCGAAGACACAAGCCTCTGGAGGATGCAACAACACTTTAGCAGAAGATTATGATCATTCTTGATGCTTTGAGACCGATTTTAAACCCTATTTATAGAAATAACTATTTAGCAGTGATTCTGGGCTGCGCGAGCTTTAGGTTGCGCGCCTGTTCACTTGTGCGAGCGGTTACACCAACTGCTATGCATGCATGGTATCGTTTGATTGAGATGCGTGTGGTTGTCGACAGTGTAGTGGGCACGTTCTGTGAAGTTAGTGGCTTGTGCGCCACGTCACCCTGTTCTGGATACTGTTTTGATTACCTTGGGTGAGCTTCATCAGGTTGCACGGGGGCACAATATAGCAACTTACGCGAGTGGTTGCACCAACTGCTGTGGACACGTGGCATCATTTGCGTAAGATGCGCATGGTCATGAGCAATATAGTGGACATATTCTTCGAAGTTAGTAGCTTGTGCGCCACGTCACCCTGCTCTAGATATTATTTGATCACCTTGCGCGAGCTTCATTAGGTTACACAGGGGCACAATATAGCAACTTACGCGAGCGATTGCACCAACTGCTGTAGATGCATGGCATCATATGATTGAGATGCGCATGGTCGTGAGCAATGTAGTGGACACGTTCTACGAAGTTAGTGACTTGTGCGCCACATCACCCTGCTATGGATATTGTTTGATCACCTTGCGTGAGCTTCATCAGGTTGCACAGGGGCACAACGTAGCAACTTGCATCTGGGTTCAACCTCGCACAACCTGATGAAGCTCACACAAGGTAATCAAACAATATCCAGAGCAGGTTGACGTAGCGTGCAAGCCACTAACTTCGCAGAATGTGTCCACTACATTGCTCACGACCATGCACATCTCACTCAAATGATGCCACATATCCATAGCAGTTGGTGCAACCGCTCGTGCAAGTTGCTACATTGCGTCCCTGTACAACCTGATAAAGCTCGTGCAAGGTGATCAAACAATATCTAAAGCAGGATGACGTGGCGCGCAAGCCACTAACTTTGTAGAACGTGTCCACTACATTGCTCACGACCATGAGCATCTCACTCAAATGATGCCACGTGTCCACAGCAATTCATGCAACCGCTCGCACAAGTTACTACATTACGCTCTCATGCAACCTAATGAAGCTCGCACAAGATGATCAAAACAGTATCCAGAAAAGGGTGACGTAGCGTGCAAGCCACTAACTTCACAGAACATGTCTACTACACTGCCTATGACCACATGCATCTCAATCAGACGATGCCACGTATCCACAGCAGTTGGTGTAACCGCTCGCACAAGTGAACAGGCATACATCCTAAAGCTCACACAATCCAGAATAACTGCTAAATAGTTATTTCAAAGAACTATATAAATAGAGTTTTAAATTAGTCTCAAAGCATCAGGAATGATCATAATCTCCTGCTAAAGTGCTTTTGCATCCTCCAGAGGTTCGTGTCTTCGATATCACATCGTCCAAGGGATAAAGTGATCGTCTTTTGATCAGATTCCTATAGTTGTACTTCCCCAGAATTCAATTATACTTTTTGTACTCTTTCTCAGTTTGTAGAAATCAAAACCTCTTTTGTTTTTTGCAAACAAAATAGCGAATCTGCTGGGGACGACTTTCTCCTCCGGCGAGAAAGTGATAACTTAATGTGATACCGAATCGATCGGCAAGACGCAGAAGACCCTGGTCGTTCAAGTCGACCAGACAGCCTATGAGGCCATGATCAATACTGGGGGTGCCAAGCATGTTATTTCTACTGCTAAAAGCAAGACGCGCTTTGTCTGGACTCTTAAGTCCTCGAGGGCACAACCTGCTGCCTCTACACAACTTGCGTCCATCACTACCCTGGTGCAACCTAAGGGGAACAGACTTTTGGCTAATCCCTCCACTTCTTCGATTCTGAAATTGAAGGAGACTTCATCTCGACACACTGCTACCCAAAACAAAGAAAAGTGCCCTTTGGCCTTTTCTTCCCTGAGCAACCTGTGCCTGTTCTCACTGTGGCACAACCTGCGCACATTTCTGCCTTGGCGCAACCTAAGAGAAAGAGCATTTTGCCTACTCCCTCTGCTCCTCCAGTTTTGAACTCAGAAAAAAAAAATATGTCTAGTACCTCTCCTGGACAAAATAAAGGAAAGCACCTGTAACGCCCCAGTCCCAAAATATATAGGACTAGGATACGTATACATGCCAGCTATGCATCGAGAGGACTCCAGCCCAGCTCGAATACGTATAAGCTGTCAGGTTTTCTAAAGCAATCTACAAATATCTCAATCCATTAAAGATAAACTCTTGTATAAACCAAGTAAACTAATGCTGGTCAGACATTAGCAAACCGGTTATTACAAGTAACAAGAAAAGATAATATACAATAAAGTGGACCAGACTCTAATGTAATTATCTTGAACAAGCTTCTAATGAAAGATAAAGCTTGTAATACTAGGCTATACAGCAGTAATGTCAAAGTAATATAATATAGGACAAAATCTAATTACGGAAGAGAACGATAAAACATCAACTAAATATACCTGCAGTCTTGGTGTAGCAATCATCCTCCATCAGTGTACCATACCTTTATCTAATACCTGGAGAGATCACCAGGTCCTCAGAGGACTAGGAAGACACATAATATACATGCCTACTGTACAGTAATTAACATGCAAGAAAATAAGAATAACAAGTAGAGGAAAAGATGACACGTAAGGGAACTCTACAGATGGTGACATGTTATGAGAATATAATATTAATCGTAGCTAAAATAGTAGCCTGGGGAGGCACTAACAGCCCTATAACAGGTTCTCTATCGTAGCCCGGGGAGGCACTAACAATAGAGGATAGCCACGCCTAATAAAATATTCTCTCCTAAGGTACTAGGAAGTCAAGCCTATCTAGTCATGCCCAAGTCAAGTACAGGTCAAATTGGTCAGGAAAAACATGGCACAGGCATATCAATACTATCACTAGACATGAACAAGATAGGAGAGATAGAACAAGTAGTATAGAAAGAAAGTAAAAATCTACGTGCACGTGTAACTAGAAAGTAACCATAACATGAAACAAGAGGAATATGTAACCAAGCAAGAAGGAATGGAAATAGAAAAGCATGTAAGTACTGTAAATTTTGGCAAGGTGTACATGCCTGGTGTCGCGCTGTGAATCTGAAACGTCGCTCTTGCGTCAACGCCGTCGGAACACGATGCTCCTAGATAATTAATTAACTAAATTAATCCACTACTCATGAACTTACAATATGACTTAATTAGTCAAGATAATATTTTAAGATTATATTCAATTTTTAGTGGAACCCTTTAGACCCATACAATCACACACAGGTTCCACGAGACACCGAACACAGTTTTTGGGTTTCCAACTCCCAATTAGTCAGTTATGTTGCTACTTCAATCATATACTTAAAAATCATATAAATATAATAAGAATATTATTTAAACTAATTTTTTATAGATTTATCTCAGAATTTTTAGAATTTATATTTCTAAAGAATTATACTACTAGTTGTCTATCGGGTCGACTAGTCAACCCAAAATTTGTCTAGAACTTCATTAATTATCTAAAATTATGAAAATCCTCAAAAATACAATTTAAACAGAATTAAAATGCCATAAATATTAGAATATAAAATTTTGATGCAAGGGTTTCATGGTACTAATGGTTTAGAATCTTCTAGGTCAACAAGTCACCCGAAAATGACTAGTTTTGACCTATAATATTTCCGACCAGAATTGAATTGATAAATTTGGGGGAAAATGCTTAAAAATCCTAATTTAAATATATTAACCTACATAAAATTCAGTTTTAAAAAATTCCTACAGAAACTTATAGTTCCTTCACAACGTGGTAAGTTTTGGCTCTACCGAAACATGAAAATAGCTATCATAATTCATGAAACTTTTATGGGTGAAAATACTACCCAAGAGACATCAAAACACTATTTCTATAGAACTAATACCATAATTTCTACAGATTTATAGCATAGGTTTGAGATGAAAAAATTAGGATTTCTTACCAAAAGTCATTGCTAGTTGGGTTGTGGAGGCTTCTCCTTGCTAAAGCTCCCACCTTTATTGCTATCCTTGCTTGTTAATCCTTTATTGATAAGTTTGGAGGGGTTGGCAATGGTTCTAGATGGTTGAATGGAGAAGATAGAGTTTTAGGGTTGGTTTGGTGGAGTTTGGATGGAAGAAGGATGAAAAAAGTTATGGAGGAGGATGAGTTATGTGATGGAGGGGATGATTTAGTAGAGGGGAGGGGATGCTATTTTCGAAATTAATGGTAAAGGCGGGTGATAAATAAGAGTTTTTGGTGTTAGGTTAGGGTTTTGATAAGGGTTTATATATATATGGGCCTACGGGTTGAGTTTATATATGTAGGAGGGTGTTTCCATGCATGCCATGGACCGCCAATGTAGGGGTTTATTTTTGGACGAAAATTACATGAAAATAATCTTTGGTTGTTCATATGTGGGGTCCACATGGATTGGTTTGGTTATTTGATGAGTTGGCTAATTGATTGATTGAGGATTTAAATAAAAGGTTTCCTAATATGGAACTACTTAGATTTCTAAATATAAATGCAATCTAAATCTGAATTAAATATACAATATATATATTTATTAATATATATTAATGACCAACATACCTACATAGGTTTGGGTTTGACTTTGGGTCAAATATAAACTAATGCCATCTAGGGTTACACTAGGATTACACGTAGACACTTTCTATAAATAGAAACTTTCCAAAATTGAAAATATATTAATATTTATAAAATATATATATACAAAATATATATCAACATAAAGGTATTTGAGAGTACTACATGTCTATTTAGATTGGGATTTGGTTCTGGTCAATTCGGGGCTAAATTGGTACAACCGGGTCTCCTAGAAGGTCAATAATCTAATAATTAAATAAATAAATCATCGGTGGAGGTTAAGTCGCAACTTGGCCTGATGTTCCTAGTTATAACACACATATGGCTCGGCCTTCCCTACCATGGGTAATAGACTACTCAAAGTACACGACTACACTACTCGTGCTAAAATTCCTAGTCGATATTTATCTCAAACTTAACCATAACTAAGGCCATATATATATATAATAGGGGAAATTTATGAAATGCCCAAAAAGTAAAAAAGTTTCATGAAAAATCCACCGCTAAAAAAACTTTCATCGCGTGCTCAGAATTAGAGAAACTTATCCAAAGCGGGTTCCAAATGACCCTTTTACCCTTCTAATTTATTCAAAGCACCCGCGAAACATACTCTTCAAAAAAAATATTTCGATTCTTCATCTTCTTCGTTACGCTGCTCACTTTCTATTCTTCCTCTTGTTCGATACGATGCTCACTTTCGAATCTAGGTTTTCTTCTCCAAAATCTTTCCATGTCAAAACGGAGGTCAAAACATCATTTTTTTTACGATTCTGAAATTTTGAAAGTCCGTCTAACAGAGAATTGATTACTTTCAGGCTCCTCGGAAATACGCTCATTTTGCGACAAACCGGGCCTCGTTTCGATCTTCCAGTCAAAAGTAATGGCTTTCCAAACTTTCAATTCGCCATTCTCCATGGTAAAATTACGGAGAATGGCCATTTCTAGTGTTAAAACGCAGGAGAATAGTCATTCTCCGTACTAAATGACGG